>NAJI01000016.1:0-318299 GCA_002179835.1 Calonectria leucothoes | reverse complement strand
AATTAAATTATATATTTATTTTACTTTTATTTTTATAATTATTTTAAAGATAATATTTATCCTTAAAGTATTTAAACTTAGTATATCTTATTTATCCTATAGGAAAAATTCTTATTAATTTAGTACTTAATAGGGATTAGTATGCCTATATATAACTTTTAAATTCTAATGCCAATTTAACTTTTCCTTTTAATATAAAATTATATATATTATTTTCTTTTATAATATATTAAAATATAGCCTTTTAAGCCTATTTCTTATTATTTATTATAATATTTATTTTAGGATTATTATATTAAGTTATTATTTATATAATTTTAATTATTGTTAAGTCTATATTATAAAGAAAAGGCCTAGTATGTTTATGTCTTTTTTATTGTAAATTATAGTAGTAAGCCGAGGAATAAGTTATAATAAAATAATTATTATAATCCCTAAAATAACTTATAATAATAATTCTAATGATTTATTTATCTATAATTCAAGTTCCTATAAGGTTATACCTTTGGAAATAATTATATTATTAATAATCTTCTTTCTAATCCTAACTACAAACCCAACTATGAATATTCCTAATTTTCAAGCCCTTTTAAGGGCAAAGTCTATAATTATATAGCTTAAGAAATTTAATATTATTAATACTAAGAATTTATTAATATTAACCTTTCCTTGTATATAATTTAGGTAAAAGAGATATTTTTTATATAATTGGCTGCCCTAGTACTATAAGCTAAGGTTTTTTATTAATAAATATAGTTTTAATTTTATTAAAGTAATTAGAAATATTCTTAAGAGTGGCTTTTGGTTATATAATTATTATAATTGATGAGGATAAACCTATGATTGCTTATTTGTATAGTAGGCTATATTAGCTGTAATTTTCTATCTTTAAAGTTAATACTTAATAACTAAGACTTATATGCTGGATTTGGCCTTATTGCTAGCTTCTTCTGTCCTTGTTGCCCTTTAGTTATATTTAAGAAAACCAAATAAAGAGGGAACTAATGTATTTAGTATTGTTGATAAGGCTAAGGCTGCCCTTATTAATTGGATTATTTAATTTGATCTTTCTTTTAAAATACTTGAATATAATACTTTTTAATGCCTAATATAAATGCTAAGTTATATTCTTAACCAAGCTATTTTAATTTATTATTAAATAATAAAGAGATAGGTTATAGCTAAATTTAAAGCTAAGCAAAAGGAAATCTAATATTAACTTTAAACCTTATAGTTACTTATTTATTTATTATTTAATGCTTAGACTTTCCTAAATTAATAAGCCCTCCTTGGTATTATTAGTCATTTTATTAACTTTAATAGCAACCTAATAATAAAATTACTTATATTAAAATATATTTCTAGCTCCTATTTAGGTAAAAATATTACTCCTTTAATCTTAAGGGTTATTTAAATCTATAATCTAAATAATATTAGCTATTTTACTTTAGATAATGCCTTAGTTAATAATATTTACCTTAATTTCCTTTTTTCCGATTATTTTTATCTCTTTCCAAGCCTACCATTAATAACCAATATTCTAATGGTTTAGTTATACTATTAGGATTATATTATTAATCTTATCGCTAAAGCCTTCCTTAACCCTTTAGAGCAAGCCTAAGCAACTATACTAAATAATAATAATATAATATAATTAAATCCTAGTAAGTAAGCCAATTTAATTAGTTGGTTAAAGGTCAGCCTAGTTACCAAGCTATTAAATATTATTACCTTTATTTACCAGTTACCTTAATACCAAGAAAGCTTTTAATTATAGGTTTAAACCTAATTTAGCTCTATTAATAATAATAATAACTTATTGGAGGTTAATAATAAGCTATAGTTATATAGTAATAATAATATATATTAGAATTCAATATTTTATATAATTAAATAGATTCTTCATCTCCAAGAGGTAATTTAATTATAGATTAGGGTTAATTTAATAAAAAAGAAAGACTAATAATTATTAATTTAAAAGAGATTAATAGAAAAAGATTAGAAAGTCTTAATATAGATCTATGACCTTCTTCTTTTCTTTAAAGAGAAAATAATAAGATTTTAATCCCATTACCCTAGTAATATTAGATAGATAATATAAAGCTTAATTTAACTAATAATTTAGTTTAAAGAATAATATAATAATTATAACCCTAATTTAATTATAATTAATAAGCCTTAATAATCTCTTTATATTAGCTAGCTAATAGGCCATTTATTTAATTATAAAGTAAATAATTTATTCTAATACTTCTTTAATTATAATTAATTAATCAGGAGATTATACCTATAGGCTAATATAAAGAAATATTTATATCTTTATTATTAATTAGCTATTAACCAATTAAACTATTATAAGGAATTATTAGACTAAACCCCAATCTATTAGGCTACTACTATCCTTCATCCTACCATTAGGGCCTACTAGGTTAGCCTAATGAAGCCATTAAGGGAAGATCTTATAATTAAATAATTTTAAAGTTTCTTTTTATATAATTAGGCAAATATACAATTAACAGGACAACCATAATCTATAAATAATATTATTAATCATAATAAATACCAAAATAATATAATCTGGCCACTAGGGGATAAGTTTTATAAGAAGCCAGTTAATATTAATAATCTAGTCCTTCTTAAGGTAAAGCTTTGGCTTGGTTGGGCTCCTAAAAAAATATAAAATCCAATTACCTTTTGGCAATAATAACAGCAAGCTTTTCCGATGTTAAGTTAAATAGCAATTAATATCCTTAGTATATCCTTAATGTCAGCTAAATATAAGCGCATTTTTAGTCAAGCCAAGTTAACAATAGGGCTATAATAGTATAACTTAGTTAATGAGACTTTGGAAGCAATTGAGTATTTAAAATAGTGGGGGGCTGACCCATGAGGCATTAGTTAGGTAACCTAAATAGCTCAATCCATTCAATCCATTCAATTTAATTCAATTCGAGGCCCAATAATTCAATTTGATATGCCCTCAATTCAAGTGCCTAAAATCCTGATTGAAAATTGAATTGAGCGCAGCCTTGGTCACCGTCCGTCATCTTACTTTGAGCTAGAGGTCACACCGACCAGTCAAAAGTACGAATACCTCTAATCTCACCTCGCACATGCACGACTTCGGGTCACGAATACTCGGTCCCATAAGCAAATATTACATTGTTACGCCGACAAGACAATTCTCGAACAGAGCGAATGATGAGGCTTAATCAGAGGTTACATTTCGGAGGGGTGCCCGCCGCCCCCCCTGCAGTCTGTAGCGAATCAGACAAAGCTGATCGCTGGTCCAGTGTGGCTCGGCTAGATCTTTTATGAGATGAGCCTCAACAACGTTCATGGGTACAGCCCCTTGGCGGAAGTTTGTCCAACCTGCATGTCTTGTGCATTTGAGTGCAAGTCATATGTCGCAAGCTATGAGGACTTAGGTGTGTAAAGGAGCTCTGGTTCATTCAGTAAGAGGTTTATCCATGTCTCTTACAGCTACTGTTGCTGCTAGCTGTTAGAAGCAGCCAATGCAGGCCGCCGACGGCGTTGGCGTTTTAAGGTTCAACGTTCATGACGATCGTCACCGAACTGGGATCTTCATTTGGCAGGTCCCGACAGGCCCCTTAGTTAACAGGTTGATAAGCTAGCATCGTGTATTGTTTAGTATGGTGTTTTAGGGCCGGTTACGGTCTTGGCCATCTAGTGGTTACGTCAATTGTGGTCTCTGCTAGCCCGCCCGATGAACGGGCGGGCGTTGTGGAGCTCCGTTGAGGCATGTCGCGATGCCCCTGAAGCTATCCTAGGTCTTGCGACTTGTCAAGGCCGGTGCCGGTGACCGCCGCGAGATTTTTGTGGCCGCAGTCGGCGTTGAGGGCAGTGACAGCTCAATCGAGGCCATACCGAAGCCGACGGTATTTGTATGTGAAATCGGGCTCGGGACTGGTTGGCCCTATCCTTTGACGGACTGTTGAAGCTGGGCAGCTGTGACTATCTGAAAGTGTGACATACGTCATACCTCAAACTCAAATACTTACAATGTTGTTCTGCGGCCTGGTTTTGTGCTAAATTCCGACGGAAAACCGAAGATACCGGAAAAGCCCGTCTATTGCCCCATGCCCAGGCTTGATTGTAAAGGTAGTTTAGAATGATCTCCTAGAAAGTGCAAAAGAGTCACTGAACATAGGGACACTATCGGAGACAGCCATGGCTTCCGCACTTCGTGGCCGGGTAACGCCCGTTGCCGAGATAATCAAGTTGTAAAAACCGCCTAGCTGGGCATACACAGGGGCAAATCTTCGGGAACTCGCCATCCCCTTTCACCCACGTTATTTTGTTACTTCTTTTAGTCGTAATTGTAAGCTTAAATGAATTCATAAAAGCTCCCTTGTCGCATTCGTCTCAGTATTTCCCGCTTAGCATTCACGCAGCGAGAGCGTGGTGAGACCACAGCCAATCTCAGTAAATCGGGTGGCGTTTTGGAAGACATGTCTCACGGACTCGACAGTCACGTTTTGCTGCGCCACCACATGTGGATATTAGCTTGAGCTTTTGATCAACCTGGATAATCGTTAGATGAAAGTCCACAAGCAAGGTTCGTAGGGGCCTGTTCATCATGTCTACTATTGGCTTTAAACATCTTCATCAACTCCAAGACAAGCGGGTCTTGATTTTGGCAGTGAGTCCTGGGTTTGGTTCTGTTATTACCAAAGCTGCCATCGAACATGCAGCGAACGTCATCATCTCCGGGTGCAACAAAGACAGCTAGTCAATGCTGTTTCTCGACCTTGTCGGGCGGTATCCCGATATCAAGCCAGGTCAGCTTGCGTCGGTCGTCGTCGATTTAGCAAGCCTTGAGTCACTTGGTTTCTGCATCGAAACGCTCTTGGGCCATGTCACCAATGGCGGAGTGAATGCTATTGACCACATCCTTTTCACGGCAGATGCGACTAGAAGCGTGCCAGATCTTGACAAAACGGCCCTAGAAGACTTGAACCACGTGCTCCGCCTGCGTTCATTCTCCTCCAGCATTTTAGCCAAGCATATCGCGGGGACATGGCGGGGACATGGCGGGGACGAAACACATCCGTCGCTCCTCCAGTTCAACTCCCACATTCACCAACGGTGTAAGCGGCCGCAAGCCAGTAAAAGGTTGGGCCCTTCCCGTCATGGCTTTGACCGCTTTGGAGGGCCTTGTGAGGGGGTTAGCGGTCGATCTAGCGCCCCTCAGAGCAAATCTTGTACCTGCAGGGCTGGTTGCGACAGAGTTGCTCGCCACCCTGCCGCAAAACTATCTGGACATGTATGCGGAGCAAACACTGCTCAAAGCCATTGGAAAACCAGAGGATATTTCATATTTCTGGGTCGTACATCTATACTGCAAAGGACTCTAATATTGCAGGGTCAACCGCCTTTTCAGATGGTGGACGTCAACTTGCTTGAACCTTGTCGCGATGACATAGCAAACCTCCATCATGTGGTCTTTGAAGCGAAAGCGAAGCTCCCTGAAACAGTTCCTCTATGGGCTCAACTATCCTTCTGATATGACTTTAGGGTTTTAAAACACTGAATGGGATATTTACGAGTATATACAGGGTTCAGCTTTCCATTCTTTCCTGAATTTGACGTCCGAAAAGAAGACACAAGGTTTGCCCTGAAGCAGGTCACGACGATGTTTTCCGTCACCTCTATCACTCCAACCCTCCTCCATGTCCTTATGGTAGGATATTAAATTTCCCAGATGATCGATTTCATTTTCCCACGATATACCCTGCACAATATTTGATAATAGAGGTGTCAAACCCAGTTTTTTGAGTTCGAGATTCTTGTCGATAAAGGTCCCGGGTAGGGCCTTCAATCTCAACACCAATGTGGGGCGGCGGTGCACTGTGCACGGTGGTCAGTTGAGGCACAAAATTACAAACTGGGCATTGACGGTGATGACAGGCTTGAGTTACATGGTTCGTCCCATTCGCTTAGGCCTTGGTCATGACAGAAGCAACTTCTCGAACAATTCTCGTCATTTTAGGTCTGTGCACGGGGCTTGTCAAGGAAGACTGGGATCCGTGCCCGAGCTAGGCACGGAACAACGGACGATGATCTCCTCGGGGCTGAAGCGCTGAAAGTGACAAGTCAGAGCCGCCATGTCAGATATTGTTGATTGTATATGAATTTGCATATGCAGGGTTGGATGAAGTGGAACGACGGTGGCGGAGGAGACGACTCCACACTGCCATATGTAGCCGGTGGTGATAATATATTGGCGGTTGCTCTCATCTCGGCTGTGTGTGATGACATCTGCACCCACTCGCATGATTGAGAGGTGAACAATGCGCTTCTGAGCAGCAGCGCCTTATCTTGACAACTCCACTGTACCGTCGCCAACGAACATCGTGCTGCCGGCGGCGGGGCTGTCATGTCACCACGTTCTGGCTCACCAGCGGACGACATCAATTAAGCATGTTTGAAGTAAACATATACAGGCACGAGAAGCCTGGGTCATCCAAACCCCAGAGATGAATGGGTGGGTGGGGATTAATGGCTGCCGAGGCTTCTGGTTTGCGAACTAGCCGGGAACAGCATGACCATTTACCAAATGAAGTAGGTGGTTGTTGAAGGGGTCATAGCGGTGCGAGCTGCTCATTGGTGCGATGAAAGGGTCGGCGCAGCTTTGATTGATGTTTTTTTTCCATACTCGGTTGGCGCTCGATTTGTTTTAGCTGATCCTTGATGTCTTGTTTCACAACGTCCAGGGGGGCTCATGTTTCGAAATATGCGTGTGTCCAGCTAAGGCTGAAGGACCCTGATGGCAGGGGAGGTCCTTGAGCTAGAACGGTAGGAGAAAAGGAAACAAAGCCAATTTTTCGTCCCAAAGGTGCTGTCGCCATTGGAGAAGACGGGAGCCCAGGGCTGGACCTGGGGCACCAAGGTTGCTGATCCTGCCATCGAACCGATATCGTGGAGCTCGGTAAATTACCAGTGTTTCCGAAAAAATGGCCAAGGATAGGGAAACCTCTTTTGGAGTTTGTTGCGATGTTGAACGTCATATTCCAACTGCTGGGTTATGCTAACACGATGAGCAAGAGGAGGAGAGTGTAGAGACAGAAACCGAGTATATAATACTGCTCTTTCCAACCCGACATTACTTATCATCTCAAGCACCTTCAACCCAGAATCCACACACCGCATTCCATTCTTTAAAGCTGGTCTTTGCTCTGCACCTCTCACTCACTCAACCTTCTTACGACAGTCTTTTTTCGACAAAAACACTTTCTTTACACCATCTTCAACATGCCTTCGCTTTCTCACACCGTTCTTCTTGCTCTCCTTCCCTTCTTGGTCGCGGCTAGTCCCGTTGACAGGCGACAGCTGAGCGGCCTTGGAAGCGGCTCTGGCGGCCTGGGTGATCTCAGCAGCCTCGGAGGGCTTGGTGGTTCTTCTGGAGGCACCGGTTCCACCACCGGCCTTGGGGGACTTGGTGGCTCTTCTGGCACCTCTGGTTCCACCACCGGCCTTGGCGATCTCGGTAGCCTCGGAGGCCTTGGCGGCTCTTCCGGCACCGGCACCGGCTCCTCCACCGGCGGTCTCGGCAGCTTCGGCGGCCTTGGCGGCTCTTCTGGTACGATTCCCGGCTTTGGTGGTCTCGGTGGTGGCTCGGCAACCACCCCCACCCCCATTATTTCCCTTCCGACTCCTGGGCTAACCACCCGTCAACTAGGTGGCTCCACCCAGAACGGCCTCTCGGGCGAGTGCAAGGACGTTATCCTCATCTTCGCTCGCGGCACCTCGGAGATGGGCAACATGGGCTCCGTCGTTGGCCCTGGTCTCTACAGCGCTCTCGAGAAGCACATTGGCAGCGGAAAGGTTGCCGCTCAGGGAGTTGACTACGCTGCCTCTGCCGCCGGAAACATGCAGATGGGCGATCCCGCCGGTTCCAAGACCATGTAAGTCAGACCAAACCCCAGAACTAGCCGACCTGAACGGATCTAACCACATAAACCTCTACAGGGCAAGCCTAATCACCCAAGCTTTTACCAAGTGCCCCAACGCCAAGGTTGTCATCTCGGGTTACTCCCAGGGTGCCATGCTCGCCCACAACGCTGCCAAGCAGGTTGGTGCTGAGGCCAGCAAGATCGCTGCCGCTGTGGCTTTTGGTGATCCTTGTAAGTATTTTCCTGAAATTCCTACTTTCATTCAGATAACTAACCCCTCATTCAGTCAAGGGACAGGCATTCGAGGGCGTTGATGCTTCCAAGTGCAAGGTTTACTGCAAGACTGATGACACTGTTTGCGGCGTTGCCAACATTGGTGGTGGTCTCGGTGGAAGCTCCTCTGGCGGTGTGTCCATTGTTGGTGGCACTGGTGGCCATCTGAGCTACGGCAATGATGTGGATGCCGCTGCCCAGTTTGTTGCCTCTGTTATTGGCACCGCGGCTTAAGTGGTAGTGGGTGATTGGGGTTTGAAATTTCGTGGAAATACTATTTAGTCTCCAGTTTTAGCAACTGTTGGCTCATCTAGGGCATAGCATATGCAAGTAGCTCATGACTAACTACTTTGACTTAATTTGCCTTGCACACACCCTCGTGAAATTTGTGATAATTTTGACCTGAATTTTAAATGATAAGGAAAAAAAGAACTAGCAAAATTTCCAGATGACCGATTCGCTAAGCCTTTTCTTCATGGTGAGCCCCTAGCTTGCCATCCAGAATGTCGGCCACGTTCACGCGACGGGGGCGGGTCCGGGCGTACTGAACCGTCTTGAGAACAGACGGGCTTTCCCGGAATACCAAATCAATATCTTCCAGGCTCATTCCCATGGTCTATATAGCAGGTTAGCACAATGGGATCCGAAAAAAATTACAGGATGTCGTACCTCGGGATAAAGGAAGTAAACCGAGAGAGGGATACAAAATCCAATGCAGGTATACACGATGTAATATCTAAAGCCTATGCTTTCGACTGCAATAGGTGTGATCATGGTGACAACAAAGTTCCTACATCCTTGGTTAGCACGATTATGTTTTGAGCGGAAGTAAATTTACCAGAGCCAGTGGTTAGCCGTCGAAATACTTGACATGGCGACGCGAAGTCTCAACGGCGCGACCTCGGTACAGTACAGGAAATTTGCCCCGAGAAATCCAATGGGGATGAAAAAGTTGAAGAGGAACACAAAAAGAACGCTGATGACTTGTGCAGGAAAGTTGCTCTTGGGAAACGAAGTGGCCACGGCCAAGCCTAGCATGCAGCTTGCCATTCCGGTTCCACTGACGATGAGGGCGAGGCGGCGACCAAGGCGATCAATTGTAAAGAAGGATACAAAGCAAGACAGGAACTTCCATGTCAAGGTGGCCCCGGAAAGAATGCGAGCAGTTTGTGCGTCAAGGCCCAGTCCGTCCTCAAAGATGATGGTGGAGTAGACTGAAATAAGGTTGCCCCCGGACATTTGTTGGAAGAATTGAAGCAAAACGCAAATTCCAAAGCGATACGGCAATTTATCCTCACCATTTCGGAGGAGGTCAAGCAATGAGGCTGATTTTTTGGGGTTCTCTTCAAGAGACCTTTCCATGGCTGCCATTTCAATTTCCACTTCTGTGGAAACCAGGCTCGTATCCTTGAGAGCGGCTAGTGTGAACCTGGCTTCCGTGGCCCTGTTTTGGCGCATCAGCCAACGCGGCGATTCCGGCATGAAGAAGATGCATCCCATGAGAAGCAGGGAGAAGGCGATTGGAATAGCAACTGCTGGTCGCCAGGTGATGGGACCCGCCTTGTACTGATAAAAGCCCAGGTTGATCCACGCCTGGAGGACGTAGCCAAGGGAAATGAAGAGTCCAAGAAGAACAACATCTCGTCCGCGGTTCTTTGGCTTTGAGCATTCGCTCTGCCATGTGGGGACAACTCCGCTCAGCATGCCCACGCCCACGCCCAGCAGTAGTCGACCGACTATGAGCTGGGCAAGAGAGAAGGATGATGCTTCAAGAGCCTCTCCAATCAAAGTGAGAAGAGCACCGACAAATATGATGGGTCGGCGACCGAATTTATCAGCTGTGTAGGAGCATGATAAGCATCCAGGCAAGGCGCCGAGCGTAAAGACGGCATTAACAACGCCCGCAACGGTGGAGTTATTTTCTTTTTCAGCGCCGCTTGTGTATGTTTTATCGATTCGAGGGAACGTTTTGGACCAGTCCTCGAGGCCGAGGAGGGCTCCGAGGTTGGATTGGTTATAACCGAATAACACGTAGGCTGGAAGCATGACAAGGAGCAGTTGGGCTGCTGTCAACCGGCTGCCACGAAACCCCATGTACGAGGCTCGGTCGGAGGAATCCATAGTGATGGAGGTTTGAGATGAGATGAGATTGAGTCGATTCGAGACAACTCTCTGAGTTGAAATGCTTTGATAGGAAAAGTTGAACAATGTCAGCCGTGACATTAATAGATCTGGGAGCTCTTGAACTTTTCTACTCGCTCGACCCCGGACCCCAGACCCCAGACTCCACAGTTTCCAATCGATGCTCGTCCCAGGACCCTGGTTGTATTTTACGGAATAAGGGTCTAATAGCGGCGGAATAGCTGCTTAACCCGAATCAAGATCCTCTCGACTCGCTACTGCGACCCAACTCCACTATTTCCTCACGGAAATCTCGTGTTATAGTAGAAAATGGCTCTGACATGATCCCAGACATTGTTTGCTGGCGCTGGGGCGGCGGCGAAGCCCGAGCACGCGGTGATGCTACAACTGGACAGCTGGAACTCGTAAACAACATCAGTTTTCCACGATTTCCATCCGATGTCGCTGATTAATGAGATACTGTTTTCACTGCTGCTAAAACTAGCGGGATGAGGAACTCGTCTGAAGCGGACGAGTAGGTGTCTTTTCCAATGACAAGACACCACTGGCCGCCCCTGATTGAGAATTTGGCGCATTGAAGGCGATCTAGGGACAACATTCCGTCACCTTTTTTAGTCCATCTAATCTTACCTCTCGGGCTTTCTTGAGTGGTACATCATTCACCAAGTTATAGTGGGTGGAAATAACTCTCCCCCCGCCGCAGGTTTTGCTGATCGTGTCATCGACAAGCGGTACTAAGCAAACGGCCCAAAGACAATATTTCAAAGAAAAGAATAAATATAACAGACATAGTATATTACTATATATTACTCAAATAATCCCATTGTTCGGTTCCGATCTTTTGCAAGCGGACTACCTGTCCTTATAAGCATGCTTTCAAGCACAGTGACGCTTGTTACAAAACTCGCATTGGTTTGCGCCCCTGCGCTTAGTGAATTTGCAGGTAAACAGACCACTCGTAACGTTGCTTCAACCACGATGACTGGTCTTGAATGCCTCGAGTACTTCGTTCGCACCGGGAACGAGATTTGGGTTTTGATGTTTTTGGTCACCGCCACGCTTCCAGATCGTCTCAACAACAGGCTCTGCAATGTCTCCTGTTTAACAAATGTCAATCTTTCTCTTCTCGCAGTCTCATCATAGAGCCTTGTGGCTTCGGACCGTCGAGTGGTTCCAGCTGCGCACCTGAATTTTGGTTACGAGTTCCAATGGACAAAGCAGTGACGGTAGAGCCGACAAAAGCAATAGAAAGAAGAAGTCCGCGGAGAATGAGCATTTTGAATTGTTTTGGCGGATAGATAAGTGATATTTGAACCTCTCTCTAGTGGTGTTGTTTGAAATTGTGTGGTGGGAAATGAAACTGCCCAATCTTGATGTTCAGCAGCACCAGATGGGTCCTTTATAATAAAATCCCACAGTGAATTGTTCTGAACACCGACGTTCAGCTTGCGTGGCCAAGATTCACAGACCTTGGATGACAGAATGTTGGTGCTAGAAGGATTTGAGATTGTGGCTGGTTCGTGCTGTTGGTTCCACAACCGTAGCATATTCATGCCAATCCTCCTTTTTCAGCAAGGATCCTTGATCCTTCTTAATCCCCCCCTCACTTGAATCATGCTCGAGATGATATTCTATCTTCCATCTTGCGTTGTGTTGGTTGGCAGCGATTGCAATACCCACTAGGCTACTTGACCCATCTCGACTATGCCATCGACAAATATTTCACATCAGCCGTTGCGAAAAAAGTCAAGCAACACTTCACTATTGAAGAATATGGCTTCAGCATTCATAATTTTACAGCTTAATACAATCATGCTAATCATCCTACCATGTGCTTATAATCCTCGAGATGAACGACCGATGATAGACGCACATTGTTGGTTGTATAGTGCATGTAGCATTTAGCACAGGCAATCACCTTCATCGATCATCGTTCCATCTGAAACATAGCGCGGCCACCAATGCTTTGGTTTTAGTATTCCTTCCACTGAATTATCCCTGGTCGTCCTAGACTCACCGCTTGGCGCGCACACGCCTCTGTTCAGGCTCTCACTGCTCAGCCCCGTTGCATTTGATACAGCATGCGACCAACAACGACATAACTTGTGCTAAAGATGCTTCCCTATTGGCGGCTGATGTGTGACCCATAATTTCGTGCAATTGTGAGGCCGCTCGTCATCAACCAACGGCCAACCAAAATTACGCCACAGAGTCTCGCCTTTCAGCATCACAGTCTGTGCCATCTCCTCAAATTTTACTGGTGCCCTAAGTGTTCTACTATTATCTACTCGCCTTTTTTCTCATAATCCAAATTTCAGAACTCCACCACAAATACAGTTCAATACCATTGCACTCATTCAAGGGGAAGAAAAGGATCCCACAGGATTGAGAGCAGTGAATGACTTGACAGTATGATTATGATCTACACGTTAAATCCGCATTCTGTGGCTGGATGCGAACATCCGTGACCTGTTGGCACTTTTATCAGAGGTGGCCAGAGATCATTGGTTTGATGAAATGAAAAGATACCCTGCCGGCCTACTTCATTTTGGTGATTTAAACTTGCCTCGATGTGAATGCTTCTGTAAGATGCATTTCTATTTACTCTGTCCCTGAAAGAGTGCCAAACGGGTTTTCGCACATCCAATCTATCAAATCTAGCTGATTCAATGTCTCCAACCCTCCTACTCCATGGTCAACCTCTAGCGATGTAATATCGAACCAAGCACCGCCTGGGCCAAAGTCTGATACCAACGGTTGGTCAATGAGTGGGCCTCCAATACCTCCAGTGGCATTATCAGCATCTTTTAGAATAGATTGACTAAGATATCCCAGCAACTGGATAGCATCTGAAATGGCAACTGTAAAAGGCTGCGAAGTCTCTCCATTCCCCTGTTCAGCCGGTTTACAACGAGAAAGCGAATCAATGACGCATTTTACTGCATCGAGGCTTGATTGCCGACTCGGAATGCCTAAGGCTGTTTGATGCTCGAATTGGTAAGATTGGACGTAGATATGAGTAAGCCCGCAATGGAGCATGAGGCTATAGCTTGATGGAAGGATACCTGTCACTCTGCTTTCAACGCCAGCAGGACAAAGCAAGCGTATTACGCCAGAGCATGCAACGGTGCAATGGACGAGGTTTTCTTTGAAGAAAGGTGTTGATTCATCAAAGGTCAAGCCTGGACGATGGATCAAGAGCATAGTGTAATGGTCCATTGCATGCAACCAGGTTTGTGACGGTTCCTCGTTTTCAATTGCATTCTCGATATTGCCTTCTTCTCCTTGGCAAGAGCTAAATCTGTTCCGCCAGTTCAGTAAATCTTGATGCAGTTTGGAAATCTTTTCTACTCCTTGCCGACGATGAGTAGTGGTGTATAGCAACTCAAGAACTTCAGCCAGGATGCGGCAAAGAGATATCGCCGCGAGGAATCCCGACATTTTTGTTGTTTCACCTGGGAGAGGAAACGAGATGTGTGATGCTTCTACCTCTTCCAATTCACAATCGGCAGGTAAATCTGCATCCACATCCATGTCTTGAATAATTTGTGGCAAGCCGAGAGTTATTGAGGTGATCCTATTAGACTTGTCAGTATTGTTTACAAACGCGATTAGCAAGACGAACTTATCATATATGAAGATGAACCACCATAATCTATTCCTCATTTCAATTTGCCCAGCGCTGAATCTGAATCTTCTATGGTGACGATGTAGTCCAAGAAGATGTGCAGTGCGCACGAGAATTCCGTTCAACTGATGCATCAAAAGAGTCTTGCCGCTCATCTGGGTGTAGAATGCGAATAGGGCCAAGCCCTGCAAGCTTGTAAGATCTGCCAGTGCCACCAAATGGGGCGACATCGTGCGCAATAATCTGAAACATGTAATAGAATCTATCCGATCTGGACTATCATTGACGATGGTTGAGAAATTGATGAGTATAATAGCCAGCATTTGAAAACAATACCCATATGTGCGAACCGGTGTCTCGCGGCGCAACGCATCCTGTACCTCAATTACATGTCGAATGAGGTCTGATTCGGCAACTAGTGGACAAAGGGAGAACCAGGTCTTTTGAAAGAGTGATATCTGCCTCACGTAGAAGGATATTGGTCGCTCAAACACCTCTTTGAGTTGGTTCAAAAACTCTGGGCCATTATGTAGGGAGGATAACCACGAAGCTGGCTGCAACCATGGGCCGCGCATAGGCGAAAGCAGGTGCAAGCGGTAACAGCTTTCTGGAAACCGGTCGCGGATGATGCCCTTTTGATGAAGTGATTGCTGAACTGACAACAGAAAGTGTACTCCTGTCGTGGAGCCGGCGAACCTCTCAAAGCCCTCGTCGTCAAGCACAAGGCGACCCATGTGCTGGACGACAGGGCCCGACTTGTCGGTAGATGGGGTGTTGGGATTGGACCGGAATAGCAAGGGATCCGGAATAGCCTGCGATGGCTGCGACAGTTCCTCGATGCGACGTTCCAGGGAAGCAATTACATCTCGCTCGCTTTGGAGCGTGCTCTTGAGTTCGTAATTTTCGGCTCGAAGCCGCAACAGCTCTTCTTCCGATGATGCTTGAAAGCCCCGTATCTTCGTTTTTCTCTTCAATTTGGCCGAAACAGTGCAAGGGACACTTGCGGCTGCACAGTGACCACACTGCCATCATTAGCTGAGCGGTTCTTGCTCGAATGGCGTAGTCACCGACAAGAGAAAGAGAAAAACGAAGAAATATAGGAGGCAAACGCAAAAAGGCCACAATGACTGGAGACATAAACACAAACCTTTGGCACAGCACCATCACATTTTACCTTTTTCCTGCCATGGCATCAGCATCAAAGGCATACAACGGCAATGCAGAAGGACGTAGCCTACAGGCGACAACGATCACTGCTTGCACGTCAGCAATCATCTTGAACTGCTTTCCTGGCAAATCTTACCAGACCTGGCCGGCTCCCATTGGAGGGGGCGAACTCACAGAATTCATTGTGACTCTCCCTGGCCCATTTTCATGCTTATTCCGGTGTGACAGGTGCAAGTCAATCACCCCAGATTTCACCAGACAAGCCCCAGGGCGGTGGAGAAGACCCAGTGCGGAGAAATCCTGTGGTGAGAAATGTTCATTGTGGGTCCGGAATAGCGTCTTATTCCGGAGAAAACTCTCGGGATAAGCGCCTTTCCCGGGAGCGAAGGTGCTGTATGGAACCCCGAGTCGTGGCGAACGCGTGATTTCTTGAGCATATAAATGATTTGTCCTTTCTTCCTATTCGATACCATTAGCCATTCTTGGATAAGAGCTCTTTACGGTGATTCAAACCCCACCGACCACCCTTCAACATGTCCGTCTCAGCACTTGATTCTCGCGTCTTCCGCAATCTGTTCGGAATACAGAGCATGCGAGATGTCTTTTCGGATAGCACCTATGTGAAGCGAATGATTGAAGTTGAGGCTGCTCTGGCCAGAGCTCAGTCCAAAACTGGCGTAATTCCCACAGAGGTGGGAGAACGCCTAACAGAGGCCGTCACTGCCGTTGAGATTGAGTGAGTAGACCAAATAGCCGATCGGACTTTTCTGATTTTCCTGGGACTAACCGAACAAGTATGGAGAAACTCTCAAGGGACACTGACATTGTCGGATACCCTGTGTTGCCCCTAGTGGAGCAGCTTGTCGCCAAGACATCGCCTGAGGTGGCCAAGTACATTCACTGGGGAGCCACTACGCAGGACATTATGGACGATGCATCAGTATTGCAAATTAGAGAAGGGCTGCTTCTTATCAAAGAACAACTCCATGAGCTCGTTTCCATTCTGCGAACTCTGTCTGAGAAGCACCGAGATACTCCGATGGCGGGCAGAACACACCTCCAGCACGCCCTCCCCTGCACATTTGGATACAAGTGCGCCGTTTACTTGTCATCTATTATCCGCCATCTGCAGAGGCTAGAAGAGATTGAAAACAGATGCCTCCTTGTTCAATTTGGTGGCGCTGCTGGAACGCTGGCGTCGTTGGGATCCGACGATACTGGCCTTCGAGTCCGAGCTGCCCTGGCAGAGGAGCTAAAGCTCCAGGATCCTCCTATTACGTGGCACGTGGCGAGAGATAGCATTGCAGAGATTCTCAACTATCTTGGTCTTGTTGGAGGTTCTTTGGGAAAGATTGCTTACGACCTGATCTGCATGTCGTCCAACGAACTAGGAGAGGTTTCGGAGCCGTTTGTGCCTCTCCGAGGTGCATCATCGACGATGCCCCAGAAGAGGAACCCCATCTCCAGCGAACTGATCTACGCCGCGTCCAAGCTTCTTCGGTCAAATGCTTCGCTTGGCCTCGACGCCATGGTTGTTGACTTTGAGCGCGCGTCTGGCCCTTGGCACTTGGAATGGGTGGCACTGCCCGAGGCATTCGTGCTCGCCTCTGGGTCCCTGCACCAGACCAACTTTGCCCTAGGAGGCCTCGTTGTTAATACTGGAGCTATGAAGAAGAACCTCTTGTCGACCAATGGACTCATTGTAGGAGAGGCCGTGATGATGGCTCTGGCTCCTCACATTGGCCGCCAGCCAGCCCACGATGTTGTATACAGCGCGTGCAAGGAGTCGATTGAGAGCGGAAAGGTGTTGCTGGAATGTTTAAAGACACAAGAGGACGTAACGGCTCACTTTAGTGGGAAGGCGCTGGAGGATCTCTGCGATCCTACAAAGTATTTCGGAGCCAGCCAGCTGATGGTTGATGACATGATGCGGGCCTCCAAGGGATTCGGGGTCAAGGTGAATGGCACCAATGGTATCAATGGGGCTCATAATGGCGTCTAATTTTATTCTTGGCCGCATACATGTTTATAATGAGTTGACCACTGTACATATGTGTGTATTAATACCAATGTTTGTTCTGTTACACTCGAGGCCTCATGTGATTTGCGTTTGCAACATACCAAAACATGGTGTTCAATAATAAAGCTAAATTCTACACAATCTTCATTCAGCCGTTGCAGGTGATTCGGGCTTGCGACCCCATACAATCCGCTGCAAATAATAAACATGCGTCTTCTTGGCCCTCAGCTCACGTCGCAGCTGAGAGCAATATAACAAAACCTGGCCATGCGTCCAACCATCGAGCAGATTCGCCATGAATGAGACATGGCCCTCCACGTCGGTTTCAATCCCCAGCTGCACGAAGCGGCCAATCTCCTTCATCTTTTCATCCTTGGGCCAGTCGCCAACGGGCACCTTCATTGTTTTCGACTGAATGTCCACAAACCCCGCAGCCTTGAGCCCTTTCTCCTGCAGGCTGTCCGGGATGGGAGTAAAGACGCGGCCCAGCTTCTTACCACCCTCGTAAAAGAACTTTCCCCATTCGGCGAGTGCGCTGCCTTCGTAGAGGGTTCCATCGTCACTGTGGCCCATCGGGTCACCCTCGTAGCTCTCGATCCAGCCGCCAGGCTTGCAAACTCGGTATGCCTTGCTGTACAGGTCGTACCAATCCGTAACGCTTCCGTACAGGTACCTCATGTGCACATAGTCAAACGAGTTATCGGGAAACGTCCAGTCTTGGTTGAAATCCTCGATTTCAAACTTGACATTTGGCGGAACAAAGGATGGCTGGACAGGCGAAATGTCCGTTGCAATGACTTCAGCCTCTGGGTTCTCGTCGGCAAAGTCTAGCGCCCAAATCCCTGAGCCTGTGCCAATATCAATGACCTTCTGTACCGTCTTCGTGTTCAGCGGTGCAGCGCAGAGCTTTCCGTCCAGTGTCAGCGTCGAGGTATGGTGGATAATGTCGAGCGCTTCGTTTGCCCTGGCATCGTTGGAGGCCCAGTACTGCGCATCACCTCGTTCCGCGTGGTAAGTGCGGCCGTTTATCACGCGGTATTGCAGGATACTAGAGCTAATCGAGGCAGTCGAGCTTGCAGCATCGTCGCCCAAAGCAGACTCGGCGTCGCTCGCATCATCGCCCTCCACCGTGTTTGCAGTCTTTGGAACAATATTTTAGCTCAGTCGCAAAGCATCAATTGGTGAGTTATAAATTAGACACACCTCCTCCCAGTGCGTCGGGGACAGCATCGACTGAGGTTGTTCAACTTTCGCTTCTGGCTGGCTTTCTTTGAGCTCCGCTGCGAGCGGTGTTGTTTGAGGGACGACTTCACCCATGATTGCTTCGGTTTAATATCTCAAAAAAAAAAAAAAAAAGAACCATGAACCAACAAGAAAGAAAAACGGATAGGAAGTCAAAATTCCAAGACGAAATGAAAATTTGTGAGACAGGTTACCCCTCACCGCCGTCATGAGCACACATTTTCTTCCCAGGGTTATTCTTTCAACGACGCGTTAACGTGGTATTCGTTTCTTATGCCTGCATGATGCGCACCAACATGCAGAAATGGCCGGTGACGTCTCATGCCACGGCCGCCTGTGCCCCCGGCGAAGATGCAGTCTTCGGATGTGACGTGAAGGCGGGCCCACCAACATGATCGTTTTTGACATGTCCACGCACTCGCTAAAGGAATGGTAGATCCACCGCACACGATGCCCCTGCCATCTTCCATGTCATGGAAGGCAAATACTCCGTCCATGCAGCGGGGCACGTGGCAAGTGATCCCTGGGGAAAGGGATAACAATAACATGATCCCACCTGTGGGGGAACCTGGGAGGGGAGGCCGGCTGAACCAGGTATTCAGTCCAGCAGAGCAACACCAACAGTGTCTATTAATTATAGCTTGTTAGGACAGTATGTGTACCTCGTGCATTCATTTATTGCAAAAAATCAAGGCCCAAGCGAGCACGCTCCAATGTTTCTCTGCCTCACCACCAATATTAGTATCGACGCCCGCATTAACCACCCAACAATCCCTTCCATTCTAGTCGATCCGAATTTTGACCGAAATCGCACCCTTCTTCGTTTGAACAACAGCCAAATCATGGTCGTATGTAATATCATCAATAGACGTGTCGCAAAGGCGCGCCCGAGGAATCACGCGAAACGCCAACAGGGCCGTCAAAATGTACAATTCGCAAAATGCCAAACTATTCCGCCATGTAAGTTTCGTAAACGCGCGCCGAGCTAGAAATTGTTGTGCACTTACTTCTCGCCAAGACACGAGCGACTGCCTCTGCTAAAGGACAGCAGCATCTTGGAAAGGCCAAAATTCGGCACACCACCCTCGATCCATCGCTCGGGCATAAATTCGTCTGGGCGCGGAAAGAAGTCCTCGTTCCAGTGGTTGATCATAGACGTCATGCCGATTGGGGTGTTTTTGGGAATGACCCATTCTACAGCGCCGTCTGGGCTCGTGTAAATGAGGTCCTCGTCGCGCGCGATTCTGGCTGATCTGTGCGAGACGCCCGGCATGACGCGCAAAGCTTCATGGATAACGGCCCACAGATACGGTCGGCGCTCGAGATCGGTCCATTTGAGTTTGCAGGGGTCGATGCCCTGTAGATCTTCCATCAACCGTGCGTAGATCTCGGGGCGAGCCAAGAGGTAATACGTGATGGTTGTCAGAATGGCCTGTGTGGATGTGGACTCGTAATTAGCGTGTCTGCTGCCATCATGATGCTGCGCGCATCAGGGTACAGAAATAAATAAATGCCTTCACTCACCGTGGTCGTTTCTGTCCCTGCCAACAAGAGAACAAAGCCTTCGCCGGAGAGCCGATAGATTGACTTTTCGGACTCGGGCAGCGTCTTTGATTCGACAAGCTCTGCAAACAGTCGTCCCCTTTCGGGCTGGCGCAAAGCTTCCTTGATATAATCGGGCACAATCACCGTCATGTACCGCATCAGCGTCCTCGCATCTTCGCCTAGATACTCGCCGACCCAGGGCGCCACGTCGCCCAGCTTCCTGACGAGGGCGCTAAATCTCGCCAGGTAGGTGACCTTGATGAAGGACTTGGTCCAGGTGGAAAAGTTGGGCTCCCAACCTTGCTGCGAAACAAATCCCATGGGCTTGCCAAAGATGAACTGGGAAACAACGTCGGCCGTGAAGCAGTTGAAAGCTTCCTTTACCTCGAATGCGCCTTTGCCGCGCTCTCGCAATAGCTTGTCGACAAAGTGATGCGCAAATTCGTGTATCTCGTCTTCCAGCTTCAGCATTCCCTGGCGCGAGAAGAACCTCGATACGGGAGCTCTCCGCATGCGATGGATTTCGTGGGGTCCGGTGGACAAGCTACTCAGGGCAACAGGTCCACTATTGGACGTGTTCAAATGGTGTAACCACTTGTCTCGAACCCGTCCAGGGCCGGCATAGATCTCATCGACGAAGCGGGGGTCGGAGCAGTGAAGCTCGTCGGGGTTGATGCGGACAATAGGACCTGCAATTGTGTTAGCGGCGCGGACAGCCACCATCTCAACAAACCCCACTGACCATAGCGCTGGTGCATATCGCGGATCTTGCGACCATACCTTCCTACGAGCCACCAGTCAAAGTAGGCTTCGTACGCGTAGCTCGCTGCTGCCATCTTTGGGCCGGGAAATCGGGACAGCGGGTGCAACGGGGAGACATTGTACAAGGCAACGAGAAGATGGTAGCTAATCCACAAACCAAGGAGGCACGCAATGCCCAAGGGAGATGCAAGAGCCTTGAGCAAGCTCGCACTGAGTTCAAGTGCGGATTGCATCGTATTTTCGCACTTTATGCACCACGTAAAGGAAAAGAAAAAGGTATACCACTCAACTACTCTCTCATACTAGTGCGCGTCCATGAGCGGGATCTTTATACCATTATCAGCAAAGAATCCACCACACTAAGCTCTCGCCGCCTGCGCATGTTACCGTTGTGAGAAACCCCAACTAGGCAGGGACTGGGACAGTTATTGGTATCCGCCCCGTTCAACAGCGTACAGCAACAAGTCTCGCTCAGGCAAAAGTGTGGGGTTGACTGTTGGCTGCGCTTCCTGCATCCAATATGCGCCTTGTTTGCGATTGCATGTCGTGTGAGATCTGATGAGGCAACAGGACGACTGGCCCTATCCCAGGTGGAAAAGCCCGAGGCTGCACAACCTATTGGACAGTCTATATCGGGTGCGGACACGCTGCAGGGCCCAGGCCGATCGAGCTGTACATGTGCCTGATGATTGCTTCTCTCGAGCCCCTTTGTGGGGATGTGAGGCCCCAGCTTTCCCAGCTGCTGGGACGCTGGGAAGAGGCATGGTGCGAAAGGCTGTACAGCCAGCCACACCTGCAAGTTGGTGTCTCACATCACAACGTGGGAAAATTCCATCCAATTGCGTGCGTGTCAAGACCGCCACGGCTTCACGCTCAGTCAGAGTTGCCAACGGCATTCAATCTTGAGGCATTTCTCTCGTAATGACAACTGCAACGAGCATGGACCGCCTCGACCAACATGTGTCAGATCAGGTGTGTTGGTGTATGAAAGAAGAAAACACAAATGGCGATTTGCGACACATTGTTTCTTTTTTGAGGTTTCAGGGAGGACTCAAATAAAATATCCCTTCTACTCGCGCCAATCCTTCGTTTTTATCACATGTGCCTATTTTAGCGCTTGAACTCTTCCTCCAGTAGAAAATCATCATGTGGTTCTGTCGCTTTTCTTTTTCTCGCTATCAATGTCAAGCGCCAAGATTGATTGGGACCACTCCTTTTTTTCCAATGGCACGTGCGCAATCGATGGGTCTGGCACTTGGTGCCATTTTCTGTGGCGAATTTCATCCAGACCTGTTTAATCGAGCACATACCCTGGAGTAACCAGTACCTCAAAATAGGTAGTGTCTAGAAGAGCTCCAGTTTCCAACACAGGGCTTTTATCTTGATATTTTATATAATAGAATTAAAATTTCCTATTCTCTTTTAGCAAATAAGTCACCCAAGAAACTTATTCTATCAGGACATCTAACCTGTTCCATGACATCTGGCAGTATCATCAGCCAGCTGATCAATAGGTCAGACCAATAGCTTTCTTTCTCAAGGTCATTGTTAGCCCAGGTCAGTCACACAACTGTAGCGATAGCCAGGTCGGCAAGGTTTGGTCAGATCAACTAACTATCCCGTTGCAGCCGAGGTTAGGTGATGGGCTGCTTCAACCTACACATGATTGCCTTCTAGGCCTCCTGTAATTTGTAAGTGATAGGCGACATCGGATGTCCTTGGCTGGCTAATTGGGTCCAGCCACATTTGAGACTGGTAGTCACTCCAGGGTGTGTGCTAAATTAAAAACGCCTTCATCAATTGCTCTCATCAGTTCTCAATTTCTCAGCAAAACGGCATTCCTTCTTGTCAGAGAAGTATTCATGCACTGGGCCCAAGCGATGGCGTAGTCGCAGATCAGTCCAGACCACCAGAAGATGAGCCCACGCTCTGGAATCTTCGGAACAGATGGTGCGATGTCGTGATTTTCAGGGTCAAAACTTGTCAATGTCAACAACGCCTCAACTGGAGGAGCTGCAGCTGACTAAGAGAAAGATGCGGGGAGCTTAAGGTCCGACTTTCGGTGGGTCTCGGCGGTTTGAGTGATCGATTACATCATTATGACTTGACATGAGTCGCGATGCTGTTGTAAGAGCGGCGGTTTAATGTATCTCATTCACATCATTGTACAATAATACCCTGGGAGCAATAGTCGCGTTCAACTCAATAGTACCTTCATTGTCCTCAAAAGCAATCTTATTCTGTACTGCGACTTTGGCAAACCAACATCTCTGCTGACTGGCCTCTCGCCATGATCGGGCGATTCTCTCGATTCAAATCATGCACGGCCTCCATCAACGGCTTGCTGTTTGTACCTGTATTCTAGTGCCGGCTTCTAGAAGCTCGTGATGCTTGGCGAAGAAGATTCGAAAAACTGTCATTGATAGCCACCACACTCAGATGACGCCACCAAACCCATCATTTATCCGTCACATTCTTCAACAGCCTAGTGGTTGTGCGTCCGCCGGATGAACAATTGCACACTTTGCGAGCGGACCAGAAAATCAGGCTGAAGAGTTCACGCGCACCCAATACCATCTCAATGAGCGCCGGGTGCAGCTTCAGGGTTCAAAGAAGACGTTGCGTACTCGGCGTAAATTGGTCGTTGGGTTTTTGTATCAGATAAGATACTGCCTCTTTGTGCTAGCAGCCATGATTTGACTCTGCCCTGGGCAACGATGTCCCTACCCGCAAAGGTTCTCGTCGGCTCGACCTGAACCATGTACAGATAGAGCTTTGATGAGCATGCAAAAGCACTGTCTAAAGCGTAGCGTTGCCGTGGCGAATTCCACATGCTTCTTCTAGCGGGCCGCGAGGAATGCAGTGGTGCGGGCAAGAATGAAGTGCAACATGTGTGTCGCGCGGTGCAAGCGAAAGTCTAAACAGTCAAGACTGCAGCTCCGAAACAAACGTTAATGCTGACTCGAGGATAACGCAGCATTTTGGGTGGGCTAGGATAACCCTAACACGGCGACTAGCCACAACTCTAATAGCACAAAAAGGCAAAACACAGCCAATACGCTTTTCATCGGGAGGCCCAACGGACCAACCAGGAAGTGATTGCCATGCTGCTACGGCCGGGCCGGGCATCCGCGGCAGGCAGCACGCGACGGGCGGGTTTATATAAAACATAGCACCCCGGCCGTGGCCACCGGTTCCTTGCAGAGCTCGGCGTGTCCTTTGCCGTTTCCGTCGCACCCACACCGCATCACCGTCCCCTCGCCCTACCAACCCGCAAGCAACATGAGCATCCAGTACAGACGCCTGAACCCGCTGAGCCGCGAGATCCGGCTGCTCGAGATCCAGCCGGCCGACAACCCCAACGAGACGGTCAAGTGCCGCCTCATCACGGTGCCCCACCACGAGCAGACGGGATATGTCGCCCTCTCGTCGCTCTACGGCGACCCGGCCGAGACGGAGACCATGTACGTCAACGGGCGTCCCTTCACCATCACGTCCCACATCGTCCAGGCCCTCAAGCAGGTCCGCACCGTCTTCTACCCCGCCATCACCGACCACCCCCACAAGCACGGCGGCCGTCGCCACAGCGCTCCGCGCTGGCTCAAGAACCTGTTCGAGATCACCACGCACACCACCGAGGGCTCCTCCCGCTCGGGGCTGCTGCGCGTGTGGCTCGACGCCATCTGCATCAACCAGAACGACGAGTGGGAGAAGTCGAAGCAGCTGGTCAACCTCAAGTACATCTACAACTTTTCCGACATCGTCGTGGGCTGGGTGGGCGAGAAGCACGAGCACACCGACGTAGCCATCGACACCATGGCCACCATCGCCGCAGCCGTGCCGCCCACCTGGGGGAAGCCCGGCGACAGGGAGGCGCACCCGGAGAACTATTCACCTACGCACAGGTGGGCCGAGGCGATCATGCATCTGTGGGCAGAGGGCCCCAATGGCGAGGAGCCGTGCGCACTGCCGCACTGGGTTGGCTGCGTCGACTTTATGACGCGCGATTACTTCCAGCGCCGCTGGATCCTCGAGGAGCTCTCCACCGCCAGCTTCCCGGCCTTTCTCATCGGCAACACCATTGTGCCCTGGAAGCGCGTGCTTGCCCTGTATCGAGTCATGGAAGAGTTTAAATTTTATGACTCAAACATCTTCCCTTCGGTACGTTGCCCCTCCGGGTCTGGATTCTCCCAAAAAGAAAAGAAAAACAGACGCTAACTGATTTGTAAACAGCATTTAAAAGTTGCCATCTGTGCACTGCCGCTTGAAGCAGCCCACAAGCTATTGGATGAATTTTCAAAGAGAGAAGCCAGGGAGGAAGCACGCCGCATGCTTGTTCCCAATAGCAGACGCGGCTCGTTATTGTTACAGTCGCCCGATGCTAGTGCGTCTCATCTGCGCCTCCTAGACTTTGATTAAGTTGCAATCCCCCAAGGAAAATGAGAAACTTGATCTGGTATGAAAACTCTGTGGTATACCCTAATCGACTGTCGCATACTGTCACTCTTGAAAGAATAATAGGCTTCGATCATTGGAATTATTACATTCTATCATCTGCCGTAATCTTTAGTCTACTAGTTACTCTACATAGAAATATTTTTATGATTCTTACTGCGTATCAAATCATGGCTCTGGTACCAAGTTCTCCAGCTTGTGGCCTCCGCATGATTCAGTGTGAGACAGACGCCATTTGAATTTGACAACCCCTGAGCAGATCTCCAGGGTAACTCTCAAGCCACGCGAGCGCCCCTATTAGATGCACAATAATGTTTCAGGGGCTGTTCGCGCACGTGGATTGTGAAAGTTGCGCTTTTTGCCACATGGAGCAAAAGTTGGACAAGCACGATATGGATGCTAATGCATTTTCGCATACTAGGGTGACAAGAAGAGCTGCCTGTTTTTGACATGAAACAAAAGCATTAGCATCACGTCAAGGATATCCAGTGGATTTCTTCTTGGCATTGATGTCATCGGTGCTAGCTCCCTACTTTGAATTTAACGTTAAGTGCTTGATTGCCATCACTTTGACAAGGACGGGACCACACCGATTGACCAAAGTGGTGCCGTTGTTGGGCCGGTTGTTCCGAAACCAGTTTTGGCTTCAAAAATGATGTCATGAGATATTCGTGACGTCTTTTCCGCCCGAGAATTGCCTTGCCATAAATTTAGTTACGTAAAGATCTCATAGTATTACACATGTCGTTGCATATTGCCGTCACTAGAATCCGGGAAGAGAAGACTGAGAGAAATTGTAGCATTATGGAGATTTAGGAGGCTTTTTTTTTATTAATAAAAAACACCTCGTTATGCTCGATATGCTCCCCAAGTCTTTGAGAGCCTCAGACTAAAATCCCCCAGTGAGAGACTTCCGCTCGCCTTCATCATCATTTTTTACCAGTTTCGTACCTTTGTTCAACCTCTAGGTTAGGTTCGTGGCCAAATCCGTCCAAGGCCCCATAAAACAGTCCTGCTTGAGCGTTGGGCTTAATGCAGCCTGCATTTATCACCCCTGTAGCCTGCAGCCTGCATTCAGGGCCTAGATCATGTCCTTTGGCAATTTGACAAGCACTTGTACTCGGTAAATATCAGTTGCTCATTTCAGCCAGCCACAAGCACAGCTTATTGGTGATGAGAGCCCATATGTTTCCTTTTTGGCTCGGCCGACCGTCAGGCTATTGGCAATAGCTGCGGGTACTTGTCAACTAGCGTGTATTGACCCCAGTCGTCACCAAGCTGGCTTCATCATCGTCAAGCACGGCTATTGCGTCTGAATGAGATTTTTCTGGAAGAAAGTCTAGACCTATCATGGGTATGTCTTGAAGGTAGGCAAATGGGTTGTGTAGGCTATATATCTGGTATTTGTAATATCTTGTGCTGTCACAGGCTTCATGCACAGTTCATACTGGGAAGCCTGGAAATATTTGTCCCCACTGAACTAAAAAAAAATCCACCTCCTGGCCTAACGCATGGTTCATCCAAACTTGCTGAACGGTTCGCTTGCTGCTTGGTCCAACAGACCAAATCTCTGCATTGTTGGCAAGAAAAAAAGCAAGTGACTGGATTTTTACCGCTAGCGGGGGGCGCATCGAAGTGGTGTGATTGGGATGACATGTTTCCAGTTCGACAGATCAGCTCATCAACCTCCAAGCCATTACCTGAGCTCTAAACCGTTTTTCGTGCAGTTCTACAGCTTTGTTGACAGGGGTCGGCTCTAGCAGAAAGTATGGAAGACAGTCCCGACGTTCGGGCTCAGAGCCAGAAACCCTAGCCTCAGCTCGAGGCGTTTGACATGGGTCTCGAAAGGAGGTGGTCTACGTCCAAGACGGGCCAAGTTTGGAGCTCAAACAGGCAAGGACAGCACAAACAATTCAGACTAGGGTCTTCGGCACCTGCACTACATGCCGTGTCTCACCCAGCCCCACCAAAGTGGCCTCAGCTGTGATAACCACCTGGGCATTACGGAGCAGCAAGCCAATAAATATGCAATAGAGTGGGCACGCAGCGATCATTTGGCTGATGGCGAACATAACTTGGAAATGCACGTATAAGTACGTGATCGACACCTATGAAGCATTACTGTACGCGCAATCCTTCCCAGAATCTACAGCAGGCAGCCGGCTCGAAGCGAAGCGAGGGGGCGGAAATTTCGTCTGTACAAGAACCGAAGGTGCGTGCGTTTAGCTAGTCAAGCGAAATCCGATGCTGCGGAAATTAAAATATTGACAATGTTGAAGATATCGACTTCGCGTTGTCCGTAATCATCAATGACCAAAATCATCCCCCTGAATGTCGACGAGCCATCACTTGTCGATGAGCGATCAATGGCCAACGGCCATGCAAATGGCGACTGCGCCACCAGGTACGACACTGATGAAGAATTGAATCTTCCAAATGGAGTGGAAGACCGCGCTAGACCGCCGTCCAGCGGGAGAGAGATCTCAAATTACTGGAAGAATATCCTGGCCGATTGCGAATCTGTTCCGTTCCCAGCGCTGCCGGCATCCGCGAAGCAGCCACGATGTGACGAGATAATTGAGCAGTCAATCCAGCACCGCCAAAATAACATTCCCGAAATCCCAATCTCGACCATCATCTCTGCGGCATGGGCCTTGGTCGTGAGCCGTGCGACGAGCACCGACGATGTCGTCTTTGGTGTTTCGACAAAGGCCCAGTATGGCGCGTCAACGATGCCGATGCGCGTTCGGCAGAAACGCGACCAGACTGTCTGGGACTATCTAAGGCTGGAACAGAAACAGATGACTGAAATGGCCCGAATGGAGCACATGGCATCGGATCAGATCATCGCCACGTGCCCCGAAGCGGAGGAAGCAGCAGGCGCGTTTCAGACGGTGCTGGTGATGCACAGACAGGAAGATGCTAACATCGTTGGGACCACGAACCGTTCCCCCGACAAGCCCCAAGATGAATTGTTTGCGCTGGTGCATGAGGTTTGGTGTGGTGAGGAGAGCACCGTGGTGAAGACCAGTTTTGACTCCAGAGTCATCGACTTGTCGACTGTGAACAAGCTGCTGCAACGGCTCATCATTGTGGTGAGCCAGATGACCGACTCTGACCCAGATAAACTAGTTTCCGACATCCAGGTGGCAACCAGAAATGACCTCGAGGATATATGGACCTGGAACGCGACCGTTCCGAATTCAAGCACGAGATGCGCCCACGAGAGCTTCGAGATGATGGCCATGGTTCAGCCCGAGGCCCTCGCAATCTGCGCCTGGGACGGCAATCTGACTTATGGCCAACTTGACAACCTGGCGACTATCTTGGCTACCCGGCTTATCAACATGGGAGTTCTTTCTGGCGAAATTGTTCCGCTGCTCTTTGAGAAGTCCAAGTGGACTACTGTGTCTGTGCTGGGTGTTCTGAAAGCGGGAGGAGCCTTTCTGATTCTCGATCCAGCTCTCCCGGAGAAGCGCCTGCGGAGCATTGTCAAAGACGTCAAGGCCAACAGAATTCTGTGTTCGGCTGCGAGCCAAGACCTGGGTTTGAGGCTTGCCGAAACAGCCGTGGTCGTTGATGACGATTTCTTCACGGAATTCGACGACACCACAGAGCTGCCATCGTATTACGATCCGCACTCGCTCATGTATGTGATTTACACTTCTGGGAGCACCGGGACTCCCAAGGGCATCATGATTGACCACCAGAATTTGGCCTCGTCTCTCCAACATCAGGTGCATTATCTCAGCCTGAGACCGGGGTCAAGAGTATTTGACTTTTCTGCCTACAGCTTCGACATGAGTATTTACAACATTTTTATCACCCTTTTTGCCGGCGGCTGCTTGTGTGTTCCGCACGACGACGATCGCCAAAACAACCTCTCCAAGACCATCGCCAACTTCAGATCCGACTTTGTCATCATTACGCCATCGATTGCCCAGAACCTCGACCCCGCCGACTTTTCCGAACTCCAGTCCGTCCTCTTCATCGGCGAACCGCTGCACTTGAGCCATTTCTCTGCTTGGTGGGGCAAGGTCCGTGTAATCAATACCTACGGGCCTGCCGAGTGTACACCAGTTAGCACTATTAATTATATGGCCATGAACAAGCAGGAGACGACAGGAATCGGCATAGGAACTGGAGCCGTGACATGGGTTGTGGATCCCGAGAATCACGAGCTGTTGGTGCCGGTTGGCTGTGTTGGTGAGCTGGTTCTTGAAGGTCCAGGTATTGGAAAGGGCTACATCAATGATGAAGAGAAGACAAACCTGGCCTTCATCAACGATCCCGTGTGGCTATTATTGGGATCTCCTAGCACTATCGGTAGACGAGGAAGAGTTTACAAGACTGGCGATTTGGTCAAGTACTGCCCGGATGGCACCCTGGTGTTTGTGGGTCGAAAAGACAACCAGGTCAAGATCAATGGTCAGCGAGTGGAGCTTGGAGAAATCGAGCACTGGGTTGAGAAGTGCGTGACAGAGGCAAGCCAAGTGGCTATCGAGCTCATTGTTCCAAAGGAGGGAAATGCCAGTCCCGTACTGGCTGCTTTTCTCCAGATGGATCACGACTCGGACTCTGTTCCCCCAACGCCTTTCCCAATCTCGGCTGAGATTGAAGCGGTGCTGGCTCAGCATCTGCCTCGACATATGATTCCTTCCATCTTTTTCTTGATGGACAAGATGCCGCTGACACCCACGGGAAAGACTAACCGAAAGGAATTGAGAGAGATTGGTAGCTCGTTCTCCGTCCAGGAGTTGTCCAATGTGCGGATAGCGACCCAGGAACCAAAGGATCATCCCACCACCGAGATGGAGAAGAGGCTACAGATGATTTGGGCATATGTCCTGAACATTGAACCCGAGAATATTGGAGTCAATGATAGCTTCTTCCGACTTGGCGGCAACTCCATCGACGCCATGAAGATTGTCAGCGAGGCACGCAAAATCGGCATTGAGCTCACGGTGGCAGATCTATTTCGCCTTGCCAAACTTGGTTCTGTGGCTGCTCAGTGCAGGATTCTGGAAAACAGGAACGCGGATGAGATTGCTCCTTTTAGTCTCATGGGCGCTGGATTTGATGTCCTTTCTCTCTTTGACAATGCCATCAAATCCATGAATGTCCAGGACGCGTATCCTTGTACTTCGCTGCAAGAAGGCCTCTTCTCCTTGTCGGTCAAGTCTCCCGGAGACTATGTCATGCAAGGTTTATTGGCTGTTTCCCCTGACGTCTCAATTGGCCGCTTCTGCGCTGCGTGGGAATCCGTCGTTCGCAGCACTGACATCTTGAGGACGAGAATTGTCCAGACAAAGACCGGATTGACTCAAGTCGTGGTGGATGAGGAGATTCAGTGGATCCAAGGCAATAATCTGGATGCGTATCTGAAATCAGACAGAGAAAGATCAATTGGTTTGGGTGAGCCGTTGGCCCGCTACGCCCTCATCAATGACTACGAAACCCGTCAAACATGGTTTGTTTGGACCGTCCATCACGCCCTGCAAGACGGCTGGTCCTTGCCGCTCCTGATTGAGAAAGCCAACCGCTGCTACAAAGGAGAAGATCTCGAGCCGCAAGCTGACTTTAAAAGTTTTGTCAAATACGTCAACGAGCAAGATGAGGTCGAGAATGCAAAATTTTGGAGAAGAAGTCTCCAAGGGTATAATGACACCCCCTTCCCGCCGTTGCCGCCTGCTGTGCAGCAACCAGCACCTGATAAGACTGTTCAGCAACGGATATCGCTTCCCCAGTCTTCTTGCTCTGATATCACGCCTTCAATGCTGATCCGCGGCGCTTGGGCCTTGGTCTCTGGCTCCATGTCCAATTCCGAAGACGTTGTTTTCGGTTCCGTGGCAAATGGCCGGAACGCTCCTGTGGCTGGCATTGAAGAGATTGTCGGGCCTACCATGGCGACTGTCCCGGTTCGGGTGAGCTATACAGGCGACCTGAAGGTTTCTGAATATTTGGAAATGATTCAGGGACAGTTTCAGGAAATGATGCCATTCGAACAGGCTGGACTACAAATGATATCCAAAGTTTCGCCGGAGGCCGAGCAGGCTTGCACATTCCAAACGCTCCTTATTGTACAGCCCGAGGAGACTCTTGATCTGGATGTCCTGGGAAAGTGGCAAGAGGATAACCAGCTGGAATCAGTTAATACTTACGGTCTTGTGCTGGAAGTACAGCTGGGGGCCGGTGAACTTACCGCTACTGCTAGATTCGATTCCAGAGTGATTGAGCCGTGGGTAGTAGAGCATATGCTGCATCAAGTCGAGTGTGTTTTGAAACAACTTGAAAGTGCCAGTAGCGACTCCAGAATTGCCGATATCGAGTTGGTCACCGAAGACCAGCTGGACCAGATTTGGGAGTGGAACGCTACCTCACCGGCCCCCGTCAGTCAGTGTGTGCACCATGTGATTAAGGAACGTGCAAAGTCTCAGCCTGATTCTGAAGCTGTCTTTGCCTGGGATGGTCAGTTAACATACGGCGAACTGGACGATCTGTCAGGGAAGCTGGCGACTCGGCTCATAGAATCTGGCGTTGGCCCCGATGTCCTGGTACCGTTGTGCTTTGAGAAGTCAATGTGGACTCCCGTGGCCATGCTAGCAGTGCTGAAGGCTAGGGGAGGATTTGTCTTGTTAGATCTATCCCTTCCCGTCCAGCGACTGTCGTCTATTGTGGACCAGGTCGGAACTAATATGGTCGTCTCTTCGACTGCCAGTATGGGCTTCTGTTCGGAATTGGCTGACGAGGTAATCGAGGTGAGCTCTGATACTATTTCTCATCTCAAGGCCCTGGAGCCAGCAATCCGATCTCATCAGTCGTCCTCGACCGCTGCGTTTGCCGTCTTCACTTCGGGAAGTACCGGTACTCCTAAAGGAATCGTCTTGACACACGAGAACGTTTCATCCGCCCTTGAATACCAATCACGCCTTCTTGGATTTGAGAAGGATTCCAGGGTGTATGACTTTGCATCGTACTCTTTCGATATCGCTGTACACAACGCGATTACTGTTTTTGCGGCGGGTGGATGTCTGTGCATCCCATCCGAGGACGACCGCAAAAATAACATAAACAAGTCTATGGGGGAGATGAAGGTCACAATCGCTGATGTGACTTCATCGGTATCGCGTTTGATTGATCCGGCGAAGGTGCCAGATCTCAAAACACTGATTCTCGCCGGCGAGGCCGTGTCCGCAGAGGATGCTGCTCGATGGTGGGGAAACACTCAGGTTATCAATGCCTACGGGCCGGCTGAGTGTGGAATCAGTACAATCAACGCGAGCTCATCCAAGACCGAAGACTGCACTTCCATTGGAAAGGGTGTTGGTCTTTGTACTTGGGTGGTAGATCCCAAAAATCACAACGTCCTTCTCCCGCCAGGAAGCACAGGCGAACTCCTTCTTGAAGGTCCCCTTGTCGGCCGTGGCTATCTGAATGAACCTGAAAAGACAGCCGAAGCCTTTATCTCGGATCCGGAATGGCTTGGACGAGGTTCTACTATCTACGCTGGACGGCAGGGAAGACTGTACAAGACTGGAGACCTGGTGCGTTATAATGAGGATGGAAGTCTCCAGTTCTTGGAACGAAAGGACGCCCAAGTCAAGATTCGCGGTCAGCGAGTGGAACTTGGTGAAGTCGAGCATCGTGTCAACGAGTGTTTACGCCACGTTGAGCAGGTTGCTGCAGATGTCATCATACCTGATGGTGATCAGTCGATCCCGATGCTCGTAGCCTTTGTCCAGATCGATATGGAAGAACAGGGTCCCAAGATGTTTTCCATCTCCGCCGACATCGAGGACGAACTCGCGCGGCATCTTCCTGCCTACATGATCCCAACAGCTTTTATTGCCATGAGAGAGCTCCCAATTGGAGCGACTGGCAAGAGGAATCGAAAACAGTTGCGCGAGATTGGTGCCTCCTTCATCGCCAATGAAGCTGTTGAGATGGGTGCAGGTTCAAGCCCAAAGAGGCAACCGGAGACAGATATGGAACGGCAAATCCAAAAAGTCTGGGCTCAGGTACTCGATCTGGAACCAAGCAGCATTGGAATTGACGATAGCTTCTTCCAACTTGGAGGTAACTCGATCATTGCAATGAGAGTTGCTGGCGAAGCTGCACAGGTTGGTATCAATGTGACAGTTGCAGATATTTTCAAATATCCCAAGCTTCGACAAGTTGCCAGCCAAGCTTGCGAGGCTGAAGAAGTTCTGGATTCTATCCCACGCTTCGAGGAAACTGGTCCCGTGAAACAGTCTTTTGCTCAAGAACGGCTGTGGTTCATAGACCAGTTAAATCCCGGGTTGACCACGTATCTGATGCCGTATTGCACTAGAATCCGTGGGCAGCTTGACATAATGGCTCTAAATTCTGCGCTCTCTGCATTGGAGTCTAGGCATGACACTCTGCGCACCACGTTTTCAACGCATGATGGAGCTGGCTTTCAAGAGGTTCATCCATTTGAACCAAGGCCCATCAAAGTGATTGATATGGTGGGAAGCGACGAGGCACTGGTCATGGAGACTGTCAAGCAACAGTTGGAAACTCCATTCGACTTGAAAGTCGAGCCCGGTTGGAGAGTTCGTCTATACCGGCTAGGAGCAACGGACTACATTTTCACCATTGTGATGCATCATATTGTATCCGATGGATGGTCCATTGATGTCCTAGCCAGAGAATTGGCGGCCTTCTACTCTGCGTCGCTGCAAGGGTCAGACCCTCTGTCGACACTGGAGCCTTTGCCGATTCGATACCAGGACTACTCTCTGTGGCAAGTGCAAGAGCACCCAGAAGAAGACCATGAACGTAAAGTTCAACACTGGGCGGACAAGTTGCAAATGAGTCGACCAGCCGAGTTCATCTGTGATAAGCAGCGACCAGCTGCACTGTCGGGAAGAGCAGGCACTAAAAAGATCAGACTCGAGGGCACTGAATACTCTAAATTGCAGGCCTTCTGTAGTAGGCTCGAGGTCACACCATTTGTTGTTCTGCTCTCAGCTTTTAGGGCCACGCACTATCGCATGACCGGCCAAATCGACGCAACGATTGGATACCCCAATGCCAATCGTGATCGATGGGAGCTGAAGAACATGATAGGATTTTTCGTCAATTTGCAATGCATCCGCATATGTCTCGAGGATGAATCATTTGAAGAGCTGGTGAGGCAAGTTCACAAGGAAACCGTTGAATCCTTTGCCTACCAGGATACACCCTTTGAGAACATTGTGGCCAAGTTGCAAAAGCAACGAGATCTTTCTAGGCACCCAATTGTGCAGCTTGCCTTTGCAGTGCACTCACAAGTCGACTTAGGTCAGATTCACTTGGAAGGGGTTGAGACCCAAGTCTTGGAGCAGTCCGAGAATTCTCAATTTGACCTCGAGTTTCACTTCTTCCAAGTAGAAGATGGGTTGATTGGTGAAGTGTATTACTCGACCGATCTCTTTCACCCAGAGACCATTGATACTTTGCTATCCACCTTCCAGAAGGTGTTGAATAGAGCTATCGAGCAACCTCATGTACAAATCGTATCATTGCCATTGATGGATGAAGAGGATTATGCCCAGCTTGACTCTATGGGTCTCATTAGTGAGAAGGCAGCTGACTATCCAAGAGACTCGACTGTGGTTGAGCTCTTTTGTAAACAAGCCGCTGCCTGGCCCTCAAAGATTGCCGTAAAAGACTCATCATCCGAGCTAACATACGCTCAGCTTGATGACCTCTCCAATAACATCGCTTATTGGCTCCGGAGTCGCTCGCTTGATGCCGAAACTCTGGTTGGTGTCTTTTCTGGCCAGTGCTGCGAGACAATTGTGGCATTCCTCGGTATCCTCAAAGCCAACTTGGCATACTTGCCGTTGGATGTGAAAACTCCGGCTGGCAGAATGGAGACGATTTTGTCTTCTGTCGAGGGCCACAAAATTATTTTGTTTGCCACTGATGCAACTCCGCCTTCTCTCAACATCGAAGATGTCGAATTCGTCAGGATTTCGGACGCCTTTGACAATGTCGAGAATAGTTTGGACTATGCATCAATGGCACCCAAAGCATGGCCCTCGCCGACAGGCCTCGCCTACGTAATGTTCACTTCAGGCTCGACAGGTAAGCCAAAGGGAGTTATGGTAGAGCACAGAGGTCTCGTGAGGTTAGCCGAGGGCAGCATGTCCAAATTTCTGCCCAAAGGTGTTGTCATGTGCCACATGATTAACATTGGCTTTGATGCCTCAACATGGGAGATTTATTCCACCTTACTCAAAGGTGGTACACTCATCTGCATGGATCGTATGCAGGTTCTGGATTTACAACGCCTTGCGGATACTTTCACTCGTGAGAATATTCACATCGCCTTGTTTACCCCAGCCTTGTTGAAGGAGTGTCTGGAATATTGCCCTCACATAATCGCTGAGCTCACAACTCTGTACTGTGGTGGTGATCGACTTGATCCGCATGACATGTTGTTGGCCCAGCAGATGATGAAGGGCGGCAACATCATCAATGTTTACGGTCCTACCGAAAACACGGGAGCAAGCGCCATCTATCGCCTTCCAGATGGTGAGACGTGTAGCAATGGTGTGCCAATTGGGCGGACCATGAGCGGCTCTGGGGCATATATCATGGACCCCAACCAGCAGCTCGTCCCTGTCGGTGTCCTTGGAGAGCTGGTAGTAACTGGTGATGGTATCGCCCGTGGCTACACAGACCCCCAGAAGGACCTTGATCGATTCGTCAATGTCTCAATTGGCGGAAAGACCGTTAAGGCGTATAGAACCGGAGACCATTTCCGCTACCGACCAGTAGATGGACAATTAGAGTTTTACGGTCGCATTGACGGGCAAGTCAAGGTTCGAGGCCATCGTATTGAGTTGGGAGAGATTGAACACGTGTTGCGTAGTCACGGCGCAGTGACGAACGCAGTGGCCGTGTTACAGAACGAAGACCAAGACGTACAACTGGTCAGCTTTGTAACGGTAAGCAACGATACTGTTGAACCTGACCAACATGATGAGGCTGGGATGAAAGTCCGGAAAGAGCTTCAAAATATGGTCGAGGCTCAGTTGCCTCCCTACATGGTCCCAAGAGCTATTGAGATCCTGGACAAGTTTCCCGTTAATATTAACGGAAAGGTTGATCGTCAAGCACTCCAGGCTATGGCCCTTCAGCGTCCTGCGGACGAGACATCCTCGCGACAGCCCACAACTGAAATGGAGCATCAGCTGCAGGAGGTGTGGGGGCGTGTCCTCAACATTAATCCCTTGTCCATTGGGCTCGATGACAATTTCTTCCAGCTTGGTGGTCACTCCATCGCTGCCATGAAGGTTGTGAGCGAAGCCCGGAAGAAGGGACTGTCGCTGGAGATACCAGACATCTTTCGTCAGCAAACCCTGCAAAAGGTTGCCGGCCAGACAATTGTTTCGGTCAACGAAAAACAACTGACGGTTTCACCGTTCGAACTACTTCGAAACTGTCAGGATGCCGATTCAATTGTCAAAGATGTCTCATCTCAGTATGGGTTCAACCTAGAATTGATACAGGATGCATATCCATGCACACCCCTCCAAGAAGGCATGTTTGCGCTTTCTCTGAAACGCCCAGGAGACTACATCATGCAAGCTACTCTTGAGCTTCCGAACCACATGTCGATCAGTGCATTCTGTGAGGCATGGGAGAAGGTAGTAAATGCTCTACCTATCCTACGGACTCGAATAGTTGAGCATCAGAACCTGGGTCTGCTTCAGATTTTATTAGACGACGGGTTGGAATGGAACTATGCATCCCGCCTCGATGAATATCTAGAGGCCGACAGAGCTCGTCCGATGAACGTTGGGACCCGACTCTGTCGCTATGCACTGGTCGGCGAGGATAAAAACTCACCGAACTTCTTCGTCTGGACTATACACCATGCTCTTTACGATGGATGGTCTCTTCAACTCATTCTCAAGGCCGTTAACTCCCTGTTCAAGGGAGTGGAACTTGAAAAGGGACCTCAAATCCAGAGCTTCATTGACTATATAGTAAAGAACGATGAAGGAAAATCGACTGCATATTGGCGGAATGCTCTAGATAGTTTCCATCTTGCGCCATTCCCGCCATTGCCGGCATCTATTCAACAGCCTGTGGCGGACACGGCAATTGACCGCACGTTCCCGCAAATCGGTGCCAGCCAGGGTGTTACACCTTCGGCAAAGGTTCGTGCCGCATGGGCGTTGGTTGTTGGCCGGATGACTAACAGTGAGGATGTCATCTTCGGCGTCACTCTCTCTGGAAGAAACGCTCCGGTTGCCGATATTGAGCAGATGGCTGCCCCTGCTATTGCCACCGTTCCGGTCCGAATCCAGTGGTCCAATGATCAAACTGTGTCAGAATATCTGGATGCGGTCCAGCTACAGGCCACGGATATGATACCCTTTGAGCAAACAGGACTCCACAGGATATCCAAGTTTTCTCCTGGTTGTCAGCAAGCATGTGAATTTCGAACTTTGATTCTTATCCAGATGGAAGACTCAAAGCTCGAGGCTGACGACGGTATCCCCGGGGTCTGGCAAGGTTTGGATAAGGCACAGTGGTTTGATTCGTATGCCTTAGTCATCGAAGTCTTCCCTGAACCCAGCAAGACCGTTATTAGAGCAAGCTTTGACTCCAGGGTGCTCGAAACCTGGGTCGCAGAAGCACTTTTAGAACGTCTTGGGTTTGTCATGACGCAGTTCGAGCATGGCAACACGCATCTGACTGTGGGAGAAATCGAAACTATGACCTCCAGGGACATCGAGCAGATATGGGATTGGAACCATTCTGTTCCAATTGCTATAGACGCTTGCGTTGACGAGCTGTTTGAACAACAGGCCACAGCACAGCCAGACGCGGCAGCGGTGCATGCCTGGGACGGCGATCTCACCTATCACCAGCTAGACCGGCTTGCATCAGAATTATCTGGCAAGCTGATGGAAGCAGGAATAGGACCCGAGTCTCTCGTCCCGCTCTGCTTCGAGAAGTCCATGTGGACACCCGTTGCCGCACTAGCTGTCCTCAAAGCCGGCGGTGCTTTCGCGCTTCTCGATTCAACACTTCCAGAGCAACGCCTCAAATCTATCGTCAAGCAGCTTGGATCTGACCTGATACTGTCATCGACGAGCAATATTGACCTCTCCTCACAGCTTTCAAGCATGGTCATTGAAGTCTCTCGAGATTCTCTCAGCACCATCGAGCCAAATGTGAGGAAGCGAAAGCCGCAGTCATCATCGACCGCGATGTACGTTGTCTTCACTTCGGGTAGCACAGGACAGCCCAAGGGAGTAACTCTGACGCACGAGAACTTTGCTTCCTTGTCACATTATCAGTCAGAAGTCCTGGCTTACGACAAGGACTCGTGTGTGTTTGACTTTGCGTCCTACGCTTTCGATGTTTCAGTCAACAACATGTTTGCAACCTTGCTGAATGGTGGCTGCGTGTGCATTCCGTCGGACGATGATCGTAAAGGCAACATTATTCAGTCTATGGCGGATATGCGAGTGACTGTTGCTGAATTGACCCCGTCCCTCGCCAGGCTCATCGAACCTAGCATGGTTCCAGAGCTCAAGACTCTGCTTTTTAGCGGCGAGGCTATGATGGTTAGTGACGCAGCACGTTGGTGGGGCAAGACTCAGATCTTGAATTCCTATGGCCCTGCTGAGTGTACCATAACAAGCACGGTCAAGGTCTGCTCCAGTCCTCAAGATTCTGTCCTTATTGGCAAGGGTGTAGGTGCGACAACTTGGGTCGTTGATCCAGAAAATCACAACTCACTCATGCCTCTAGGCTGCATAGGAGAACTTCTCATCGAAGGTCCTCTGGTTGGCCGTGGGTACTTGAATGAGCCAGAAAAGACTTCTACAGCATTCATCGAGAACCCTACCTGGCTTGTGGATGGTGGTCCAGGCTACAAGGGACGCCAAGGTCGCCTTTACAAAACCGGAGACCTGGTATCCTATAACAAAGACGGCGATCTAGTCTTTGTTGGCAGAAAGGACAACCAGTTCAAAATTCATGGCCAGAGAGTTGAAGTCGGTGAGATCGAGCACTGGGTGCAAGAATATGCCACCGAGGCCTCTCGAGTAATCGTTGAGGCTGTTCAACTCCAAGGACACGCCAGTACCGTTTTGGCGGCATTCCTTCAGATCGACGCCCAGCCGAATGCAACGGGTGGAGACGCAAGTATCCAGATGCGCCCGGTACCTGCTGATGCTGAAAGCTACTTGACTCAGCATCTTCCGAGCTACATGGTACCAACCGTGTTCTTTGATACGTCAGAGTTACCGATCGGAAACACAGGCAAAACTGACCGCAAGAAGATGCGCCAGCTTGCTGCTTCGTTCTCGTCCCGAAACCTCGACGAGATGCGGACGGCTTTAGAGGGCCCCAAACGGCAGCCGACTTGCGAGTCGGAGCGGCAGATGCAATCCATCTGGGCGCAGGTATTGGAAAGAAATTCTGAATCCATTGGCATGGACGACAGCTTCTTCCATCTTGGAGGAAACTCGATTGATGTTATGAAGGTAGTGGGCGCAGCTCGGAGACTTGGTCTCTCGATCACTGTGGCCGGCATCTTCCAATCGCCCAGACTCCATCAAGTGGCTCGTCTGTCTGTACCAGTAGACGATGATTCAAATGCCATCCAAAAGACAAACCAGGATGGTCCATTTGTGACATCATTCGCCCAGTCCCGCCTGTTGTTCCTGGAGCAATTGTATCCTGACATGGCATTGTACAATATGCCTTGCGTCGTTCGACTCCAGGGCCCGCTACAACTTGAGGCGCTCAACGCAGCGCTGCGGGCATTGGAGACTCGCCACGAGACGTTAAGAACGACGTTTTCGTCTCGGGATGATGGAGATCTGCAATCAGTTCAGCCCGTAAACTTGAGTGCACGGGAGGTTGTCGACATCACTGAGGATGATTTGGTGATCAAGCGGCAAGAGGATGAACTCAAGCCGTTTGACCTGTCAAAGGAGCCTGGATGGAGAGTCTCAATCTACCGAATCAGCCAAGACCATCACGTACTATCGATGGTCATGCATCATGTCATTTCAGATGGTTGGTCGCTTGAGATTCTGTACAAAGAACTTGGAGACTTTTATTCTGCAGCGCTTCAAGGCTGTGATCTTCTTTCCAATGCCAAATCCCTCTCAATCCAATACAAGGATTACTCGGCCTGGCAGAGGCAAGAGGCACAGATAAAGGAACACCAGCGCCAGGAAGAGTATTGGTTCAAACAACTGGAGACCAGCCAACCGGCTGAGCTGCAGTGCGACAAGCCAAGACCACATATTCTATCCGGCAAAGCAGAGATGCAATCGTTCCGCATCGAAGGCAGTTTATACAAAGAGCTTGATGAATTTTGCAAGGCACACGGTGTCACATTATTCATGTGCCTCTTGGCTGCCTTCCGTGCTGCACAATACCGGCTCACGGGTCAGCATGACGCCACAATTGGCGTTCTAAATGCCAACCGAGACCGGTGGGAATTCAAGGACATTATTGGGTTCTTTGTGAATCTCCAGTGTCTTCGGACTACGGTTGGAAATGAGACATCGTTTAAGGAATTGGTCCAGCAGACTCAGTCTGTGACAATAGACTCTTTCGCAAATCAAGACATGCCGTTTGAGAACATCGTGTCAAGACTGCAAAAGGGACGAGACATTTCTCGGAATCCAATTGCTCAAATCTGCTTCGCTCTTCACTCTCAACCGGATGCAACAGAGCTACCTCTGGAGGGGCTCCAGACTGAGTTTATCAACCAGTCGATAACAACGCGGTTCGATGTTGAGTTTCACTTGCATCAAGAAGAGGGATCTCTGCTGGGTCAAATTGTGTACTCGACGGATCTCTATCTGCCACAAACTATGAAAAATCTGGCATCAGTGTTCCTGAGTTCACTTGAGGTGGGCCTTCGCGAGCCTGACACCTCAGTGTCATGTTTGCCGCTGCTTAACAGCAGTGCTTACTGGGAACTCAAGGACCTTGGCATGATTGAGATGCCTCAGACAGATTACGGAAGGGAGTCAAGCATTGTTGACGCCTTCCGTAAACAAGTGTGCCTACACCCTGACAAGGTGGCTGTCAAGTGCAATGCTACACAGCTCACATATGCTCAGCTAGATGAGCAGTCTAGTCGGGTAGCTATCTGGCTCTCAAAGCGTGAGTACGCACCAGAAGGAATTGTGGGCGTACTGGCCAACAGGTCGTGCCACACAGTTGTCATCTTTTTTGGTATTCTCAAGGCCGGCTTGGCCTATTTACCTTTCGACGCGAAGATTCCGTCGGGTCGTTTCGACGGCATCATGTCGTCTTTGTCGGGAGACAAACTCGTACTTGTTGGAGAGGGTGTTCGTATACCCTCAACCAATTTAGAGAATATCGAGTTTGTTTCCATTCCAGAGCTACTGGTCTCTGCCAATGGCCAAGATGCAAATACACCATCTGTGCTTCTTGCGCCATCGGCAACCAGTTTAGCTTATGTCATGTTCACATCAGGTTCCACTGGAAAACCCAAGGGAGTCATGGTTGAACACAGAGGCATTGTTCGCCTCGTAAAACAGAGCAATTTCTCTGATTATCTTACCCCAAGCGGGGCATACTCTCATTTAACTAGTCTTTCTTTTGATGTTTCAGCGTGGGAAATTTATGGTACTTTATTGAACGGGTTGACTTTGGTCTGCATTGATGCGGATACGGCACTGGACGACCAAGGACTTGCACAAACTTTTATTCGAGAAAACATTCGAAACGCGTCCTTCACTCCAGTGCTACTCAAGCATCTAATTGCCGAGGCACCGAACTTGGTCGGCCATCTGAATACTCTCTATGTAGCAGGAGATCATTTCGGGCCTCAAGAGGCGCACGCGGCTAAAAGTCTTGTGGATGGCCATGTCATTAACATGTACGGGCCAACGGAAAATTCTGTCTACAGTACCATGTACTGTATTCCGGATGGAGGAGCCCAGCTCACCACAGTGCCTATTGGCAAACCAATAAACAACTCGGGCGCATACGTGATGGATCAGTATCTACGCCTCGTCCCAGTTGGCGTAGTTGGTGAGCTGATACTCACAGGTGACGGGGTAGCGAGGGGATACATTGATCCCCAGCAGAACTTTGACCGATTTGTTTTGGTCGTGATTGATGGCGTGCAAGTCAAAGCATATCGCAGCGGAGATTACGCTCGCTATCGCCCAAGCGATGGTCAAATCGATTGCTTGGGCCGGATCGATGGTCAGATCAAGATCAGAGGTCAACGTGTGGAGATTGGAGAGATTGACTATTCCTTGCGCTGCCACGAACTGGTGACTGATGCCACCACCGTGCTTCAGGAAAACAGCAGCGGAGAAGCTCAGTTAGCCAGCTTCATTACAGTCTCTCATTCTACACCGGACTCTGGTGGACAAAAAGCCAACCAGCGACTTCAAGAAGAGCTTTTCGTGCAACTTCGAAACAAGCTACCGTCGTACATGGTTCCCCAGACAATCGCGGTTCTTGATAAGATGCCTGTCACAATCAATGGCAAGGTAGACCGACGAGCGCTGACCGAAATGGTTCAGCAGCCACAAGAATCGGCCAGAGAAATTCGCCAACCGAATTCAGACTTGGAGCGCCAAATGCAAAACATTTGGGCTCAAGTACTTGGCATAGAGCCTGGCTCAATCGGTTTGGATGACGGTTTCTTCCAGTTGGGCGGCAACTCCATCACCGCCATGAAGCTTGTGGCGGCATCTCGCAAGGCCGGCCTAAAGTTCGCCATGCAGGATGTTTTCAAGCAAGACACTCTCGAGGGTCTTGTCAAGCAATGCCGTCATGATGATGGAGTGAAGGAAGTTGTGGGTGATTTTGTTCTTGTTGAACCTGACACCAAGTCGGCTCTCCTTGCCCAACTTGACACATTGGATATATCTCTTAAATCCAACGCTGTTGAAGACATCTTACCTACCACAGATGTCCAGGAGAGTTTTGTACACATGGCGGAGCAGATGGGAGAAGTGGCCAATTACTCTTTCGTACATCTTGATCCACAAATCGATCAGTCGCGACTTGAGAATTGTTGTCGGTTGACCTTGGCAAGATATCCATTGCTCCGATCACATTTCTTACGTCTTGATGGAAGGCTATGGCAAGTTGTGCTCCGCGAACCGCATTGTCCCTTGCGCGTCTATGACGTGGAAGATGACCTCGAGAAAGCCGGTCTCGATTACGTGGACGAAGATGGCAAGGACCTAAGCACCACAGACCTGCCTACCGCGTTCATTCTTCTTCGACACAAAGTTCAAGGTCTCCGGTTAATCGTCCGCATGTCACATACTCAATATGATGGGTATTCCATGGCCACCATATTTCAGTCCCTGATGAATGCCGACGAGACAGAAGTTTGCAAACAGTCAGACTTCTCAAGATTTTTATCATACGCCCAAACACAACGAGCAGCCTCCACAGCATATTGGAAAGAGCTGTTGCAAGGATCTCCTTGTACAATGATTCAGCCCAGTCTCCCTGCACTGCAAAATCCTCAGGGCGATAGGGCACAGCGCATAGAGATTGTGATGGACATTCCACAGCCAGTTCTTCCAAGCAAGATAACACTGGCAACTCTGGTTAGCTCCGCGTGGGGTATACTTTTATCCCGGCTCACAGGGTCTGAAGATGTCAACTTTGGCCATGTGGTGTCCGGTCGCAACGCCGGCCTTGCCGATGTAGATAAAATCGTGGGGCCATGCCTCAACTACATGCCCGTACGTTTGAAACTGGCTCCCTCGCAAACTACGGCCCAGGCACTCCACTCTATCCAAGAGCAGTTCCTAACGCCCGATGGAGCGGATTCTCTTGGGTTCCGCGACATCATCAAGGACTGCACCGACTGGCCGACTGGATCATTCTATGGCTCGCTGATCCAGCATCAAAACGTTGATGAGAGCCCCGAAATACACACTTCCGAAGGTTCATCCCGAATGACCTTCTATCCTACTCGCGATCCGCATTTCATATTTCCCTATTTGTTTATGATATCTTATCCAAAAGACGAATCCCTAGAGATCAAACTAGTCGCTCATACGCACATGATGACTGAAGAGACGGCGCGCAGGTTATCGGCGGGGCTCTGCGGCATTATCGAGAGCATATCTCAATTTGCCGACAAGCCTCTGCAATCTTGGGTTAAAAATGTCGAATTGGATGTCTAAAAGTTTATTTCCTTGTATATAGAGCTTGAATTTCAGTACTTAAAAAAATTGCGGTCCCAAACGTGTCGGTCGTACAGTGAATCACAGCACCCACTTTTTCGCGTGGCTGCCTGCAAGGCATTCTCCCCTAATTCTAGCACCTCGATGCCTCTGTTGGCAGAGTACAAAGTAAACAAAGCAAACAACAACACGCATTTTTCTAAACAAATTATCACATCGACAGAATGGATATCCCAATCATCACCATCTCCCCCACGACATCGCACACGCACACTGTTGTATTCCTGCACGGCCGCGGCGACAATGCGTCCGCCTTCTCGGCATCAGTGCGCTACTGGCGAGACTCGAGCGGGCGCAACCTCTTTGACGCCTTTCCCTCTTTCCGCTGGGTATTCCCGCAGGCGCCCAAGCGCAAATGCGCCAGCTCACCCGACGTGATGCCACAGTGGTTCGACGTGTGGAATGTGCGTGATTTCGCCGAGAACGAAGACCTCCAGGCCGTCGGTCTGCGCGAGGTGATACCGGCCATGAGCGGCATCCTGGCCAACGAGGCTGCGCTGCTGGGCGGGCGCTGGGACCGCGTGGTGCTGGCGGGCATCAGCATGGGCGCTGCGACAAGCGTGCACACGCTGTTCAACCTCAACATACCCGAGTCGGGAGGCGGACGGCTGGCTGCTTTCTTGGGCCTTTCCTGTCGCTGCCCATTTGCGGGCAGGGATCTGGCCGGCATGAGGAGCGTCATGGGTCTCAACGGGGTGCCGGGCCACAACCATGTTCTGCGGGACACGCCCATGCTGCTGGAGCATTGCGTCGACGATCCGCTCGTCTTGGTTCAAAACGGCCGAGGCCTGCGCGATACGCTCCGTGGATTCGGCGCCCAGGTGGAGTGGAAGGAGTATCCCGAGGGAGGGCACTGGTTTCACTCGCCAACCGGCATGGACGACGCCGTCAGGTTTCTCAACGAGGTTGTGCTTGGGCCTCAGGTGTCGTCGTCTGCCATGGACATGTCTTAGATGCCAGGTACTCTGAGCGACGGGGCGATCAGTCACGCAGTCTGTAATGTAGAAGGCTGCACAATTCTCTTCAATAAATAAATACGTATCGCCCACAAACAAAAACCAGTGTCGCATCAAGTGATTGCATTGTTAGCGAGCGAATGGCCCACCACCACTGCATCTGATCTTGGCCCGGGTCACCACAAGACAACTTACACAACAAAGTGAAACCGACCAACAAATCACCAAAAGCTACTCGCAAGGCCTCACAAGTGCAAATAAGCCCGACGCTTTCATAAATCATATAAGATGCAATCGGCAGAGTGCCTGAGTGGTTAAAGGGATGCACTCGAATCGTCGCAATGCATTGGCTTCGGCCGCGCAAGTTCGAATCTTGTCTCTGTCGCGGATCTGATTTTTTTGCCTGTTTTATTTACTCTTCTTTTAGCTGGGGCCAGGCTCATAGATGATGGAAAAAATGCTAGGCGCCACCGTCGCACACAATCGAGCCATGTCGTATTTTTTCGATCTCAGCTCCCCAAGGGCAGTCTTTATCGCCCCCACTTTCCTCTCCGATGTGATTCATCGGGCCACCTGCTTCACCGTTAAGCGAAGTCGTGTTTCCCGATTCGTACTGCCTGGAAGCAATCTTCGCCTCCGCTTGCTGCTTCCTTCGCCTCCACTTGCCTCGTCAATGCCATCCCTTAAGCTCTTGGAATTACGCAGGGTCCCGGGCTCAACCCACATACCGAAAGACAGATCAGCTTCGCAGAGCTTGGCTGCGATTGGACAGATGACACGAACCATCTGCCTTGTTTCCCATGAATAACAAATCATCACCATTCGCATGGATTGGGCATAATTAGATGAGAGAGAGGCTGCATTACGGTAAAAAGAATTACTACTCAGCATTGTTCTAGTCTATCTCGTTTGCAACGGCTCCTCACATTTTATATTGTATTACGTTACATTCAATAAATAATTGGATGTTTGGTTGCCCATCCGATACATGGCTCGCAGACAGTCGAAAGAAACGGACGGGTTCAATGTATCATGGTTTATTCTTCGGTTGCCGGAGCAAGAGAGCCTGTGTCGACCCCCCGCCGGCACCTTCGGGTATCTGTTTAAGCTATCACGCATGAGGCCATTCAAAAGCCAAGAGTTTGGACCTTTTCTTGCAAAGTCAAAGTCTGTTCTCAAACAGGTTAGATCCCGTGACCGATGTTCCTCCACAACCCGAGCCGATCCATGACAAGAAGTCTCCGCACTCTGCGGGGAAAGTCTGGGGGATCATGGGTCCCTCGGAATCAAATCAACAACGTTCAAATGAAGATGTGCAGTAGTAACCGCTTCTCCGATGCATGGGCTTAACTTAAATGAGGACCCATGCTCCTATTTGGTCCATTTCTCGGGAAAGGTCACAGCGAAAGCGCCCAAGTAGTTAGGGAGCGAGTCAATATTCGGTATAGCCTTTCACGAGCGGCTTGGACAGCGGCTTGATCAGATCACAATTTCTCGGTGAAGCTCTGGACGAAAACAAGTATAAAGTGACCATGGACGGCGAATAATTGGGTTTCTTCAGGGTCAGTGGACGTAGCCCACCTTTCCACATCACACCTCTACCGGCCTCTACTAGCACGCCAATATCCAAGATGCGTGCTCCGTCATCCATGCCACTGGTGCTGTGTGTCGCTCCGCTAACAGCGGGATTGCATCTGCCACGGGGCACCGACTACGCAGGCAAGCTTGGTGAGCCATCACTTTACTAATCGCCTCGATTTCGAATGTGGTGGCCAGGTGGCTGGATTGAAACAGACCAAGTCGTCGACGAGATCACTTCCATCATCGACGCTGGATTTGGAGGTGGTGAGATCAGTGATGTTCGCGATAGCATCACAGAGGCCTCTGATCCTGAGATCTACGGCTGGGCACAAGCTAGATGGAACGCTGGAGTTTCGGCGGCATATGAACAAGCAAACAAGTCAGTTTTTTTGAAGCCCACCATATGGTCTACTATATTCCTAACGAGCCTTTGCAGATTGGGCGGGTTTGTCGACATGACCCTTGGCCCTCACTGGCCTACCGGCTTCCCTGGCTACACTCCCGATTCCAACGAAACAATGAAGGAGCTTGTCCACGGACAGGTATTTGTGAAGGCAGGTAAAAGTTACAATGGCGCGCTCCCCCTGCCTGTTGCCGCTCCGTCTGGCAACCAGACTGGGAATATCGTCACAGCGACGCCAAAGCTCGTGGCCGTTTTGACCGCCCAGGTCAACTCGACCGATGAGTCAGCCTCTGTGGTTGGATTCAGCCCAGCAACTGTTACTGATATCACGGACAAAATCTCCAACAACGACACCATCAGCTGGACTGCGCCGGACTCTGGAAGCCATGTCATCGTTGCCATCTACGGTCGAGGCACTGGCCAGGTGCAAAACATGTACGACAGTAAGTCTCCATGCATGGAAATTGCACACGAATCATTGCTAACACCTCCAGTGAACCCCACCGGCCCCAAGCTAACCTCCCCGTCCCCTGCGTATATTATCGACCATTTTAGCACTGGCGGATTTGAAGCTGGCGCCAAGTATTGGGATGAGCACATTCTGACAGCTGAGCTCAAGGCAGCTCTCGCCAAGTAAGCAAAGACATTCCTTGTTCAATATGAACAATTCTCATACAAAAGAAATATAGGAATGGTGGCTCATTTTTTGAGGATTCTCTCGAGTTGAAACTTAAGCAATATTGGACTCTGGACTTTATCAACGAGTTCAAATCTCGACGCGGCTACGATGTTACCCCATTTTTGCTGTATCTTCTCAAAGACACAAACACCTACTCCGGAGACAGCAAAGTGGCCACCCAGGTTTCCAACGACTTTTACCAGACAGTCACCGATCTTTACTTCAACTACAGGCTAAAGCCTCTCCAAGAATGGTCACACAGTCTTGGAATGAAGCTCCGTGTTCAGCCCTATACGGCCTCTTTCGATAGTTCATATGTTTCTTCATATGTAGACATTCCAGAGGGAGAGTCTCTTGGTTTCGAAGCCACTCCCGACTCCTTCCGTGTTCTTGCAGCCGGAAGGGACGTCGCAGGTAAGCAAACCATCTTATCGGATGAGCTCGGTGCGTACATGGGCAAAGCCTACGGTGTCACGTGGCAGTTTCTCCTCGGGACTGCCAATCACGACATGTCTCTTGGGGTTAGCCAGATTGTAATTCATGGCTTTCCTTACCAAACTTCCCAGACAAGCATCTGGCCTGGCTTTGCTCCCTTCACGCCCCTTGGAACAAGTTCCAATGGCTTCGCCGATGCCTGGGGCCCCAGACAGCCCCAGTGGATGCACGCAAAGACGGCCAGCGCGTATCTCTCCAATGCGCAAAAGCTCTTACAGGAGAGCGGGCCTTCGGTTGACGTCGCCATCTTGAACGAAGACTGGGGCGTCACGGCTGCGTGGGATGACACGGCCCTCAATGCTGCTGGGTATTCGTACCAGTTCCCCACCCCTAACCTGCTCGCCCAGCACAATGTCGGGGTTCAAAACGGAAGGCTTGCGCCCGATGGCCCGGCATATAAAGCGCTCGTCATCGACAACGCAGCCATGGATGTGAACACCGCAGAGCTCATTCTTGGCTACGGCCAAAGTGGTCTCCCAGTTGTTTTTGTCGGTTCCGTTCCACAGAAGACCTTTAGTTATGCCTCAGACATCAGCGCAGAGGAGAAGAGCTTAGCGACCGTTCTATCCCAGATCCAAGCACTCAAGACGACGGCTTTGGCTAGCGATGCCAGCGGGGTTCCCGCAGCGCTGGAAAAGCTTGGTGTGAGCCCGTCAGTTCGTTATTCGTCAGCTGCCAACGGGAGTGTCATTACACTTCGGCGGACTGTCGATACCGGTTACCTCTATTGGATCTACAACGGTGGTTCCGAAGTATTCACCGGAACGGTGCAAATGGAAGGAGAATCCCAACCTCTACAGGTTGACCTTTACGCCGGTTCCGTCACTCCGATCCCAGCTTTCGAGTCATCATCTGGTTATACATCTGTAAATTTGACCCTTGCCCCGGATGCAACCTCGGCTATCTAGTGAGTCTTTATCCCGGTCCAAAAGAAAAACTCTATTAACATTGATGTCTCAAGTCTTGGATCAAAGAATCGGTTCGGCGCTACTAATCTCCAAAACACCATTACTTCCACCGACTGTTCATCGTATGTGCGTGGGAGCTCAGTCTTCATTGCTTCCAACTCAAGCTGCACGGCCAAAACATCAAATGGAAAGTCCATCACCTATTCTCCATCAAAAGATCTTCCCGCCACCATCTCGTCATTTTCTTGGAAGCTCTCGGTCCAAGATTGGGCGCCGGCCGATGTGAACGAAACCGGAGCAGACTCGTACAAAACCACAAAGACAAATTTGGCCGCAGTTGAGCTCAGCGAATTGGCCGCATGGACCAAGATCGAGGGCCTTGAGGATGCGAGCGGAGTTGGAAACTATACCACCACTTTCACGGCCAGCAAGAATGCCAAGAGTACTCGTGTTCTTCTGGACGTTGGAGACGTAGAAGGCTCATGGTCTATCACTGTCAATGGACAGACCGTCTCGAATATTGATTGGTTTGCGAGCCGATCAATTGACATCACAGACCTTGTAAAGAATGGTGAAAATGGTGAGTGGTCATCTCATGCTCCTTGGTGCGATTATTTGCTAACCTGGATGAACTTTTCCAGATTTGGAAATCACTGTGGCCACGACTCTGTGGAACAAGCTCAGAACCACTTGGCCCGCCATCTACGGTGGCCTCGATGCTCAAGATGTGGGACTTCTCGGGCCAGTGACGATTACACATGTGGCTGAACAGGAAATCAACTAATTGGAGGCACAATTGGCTATCATTCTCGTGTAAATAGCTCGGTGTGGATAAATTCTGGATCTTTAACGTCAACAAGATTGAGCACAGATGGGTCATCGTACATGTCGAGCAGAGTAAAGTCGTCAGGAACGAATCAACGCCTGCATGACGCGACGATATGCGAGCAAATACAAGCCCGAAATATTTGCTTATAAATGTCGCACAAGCTAGTATTATTTCCGAGAATATTGATTCGTGCATTTAATTTAGCAAGATATTTGCCTTTTTCGTTATCATGCATGTGAAACCGACGGCGAGTGCAGGGTAGCAGAATGAACTCGAATTCTTGGGCGCTGATTCGCCAGACCGGCTTTGGAAATAGAGAGGGAAAAAAAGTTAGCTCATCAAGCTAAATAACCAAAAGGTTCTTTTGCGCTTGATTGGATGCATAGATTGAGAAGGTGATTTGAGCCATTGCGCGACAGTCTGGCCACAAATGGCGTACGCGCATCGCTGGGGTCCGCCCGCGGCAATCGTAGGGCCGAGATGGTACCTAGATTCGTGTGCAGCTGCAGGCGGTCATTTGTTGGCGGGCTGGACGAATATGGGCTCCTGAAATTACGGACCAGTTCCAGAGTCGGACGGCGGAAGAGCAAAAGGTCCCTCGGAACAGCGGTCGATTGGAGAGGGACCATGTCGGAGCAGGTTGCACTGCGCAAGTGCCGCTGCACTCGTTGTCGTCGATCTGGGGCCATTCCCCCGGCCGCCAAGACGGATGGCTCCAGGGGTTCCCAGGGGAGTCCGCTATCGCGAGCCAACGGGCTTCGAGGTGCAGGGTTGCTCGTGTGGCTCGGCCAATGGCCACTTGCCCTGTCTTGGGGCTCGATGCTACGCGCCGCCATCCATCTCATGACGAGCCTCCATGGATTCGAGGGCCCGTGCTAACCCGAACTGGCAGGCTGAAGGCTGATAACGTCGATATCCAGCGTCGAGCAGCCAACAATGTCTCCAGGAACTTCTGCTCAGTCGGATGCACTTCTGTGGTGGGCCAGTCTGCTCCGGTGGCGACGGCCGCTGTGCATGCATTGCAATTTCTTCCCCATCGGGACCATGCCGTCACTTGTCGACGGCATTCACCTCCTCACCTGCCAAGAGCAGCCAAAATAGATGCGAGATTTGATAACGCTCTGGCAGTGAGCCCTGTCGCTCCCTGCATTTGCTCGTCGTATATAGTCAGTCGTGCAGCCGGCCAACGCTGTTGTTTTGCAATCCCCAATCCCCTCCACCTTCACATTCATTTCAGTCATTCTTTTTTAAAAGTCTGTCGCTATTCATTCTTTGACCAGGGATTACAACATCTGCAACCATGGTTCGCTGGGATTCGCTCGTTTGCGTCTTCGCGGCTGTGGCGGGAGCCGTGGAGCTTGATAAGATTAGCAAGACCAAGGCCCCCGCTCGACTGCCGGGAGCCTATATTTTCGAATTTGAAGATGGACATGTACGTTTTGATTGATTTGACACGCTCTGAACCTGGCGCTAGAAATTGACCGTCCACTAGGATACTTCGAGCTTTAAACTCCAGGCCGCTGAGCAGGGCACCACCCGAATGGAACTGGATTACGATCTTTTCAAGGGTGTCTCTGTTCAGTTTGACGATGTGGAGAACTCTGAAGACTTGGCTGCAAAATTGGCTGCGCTGCCGGCTATCAAAAACATGTGGCCGGTCAAGTTGTATAGCAGGCCCGATCCCAAGGTCAAGTCGACCGGCTCGACCAGTGCGCAATCAGTCACTACAAAGCGAGCCATCAACGAGACAGCAGAGGATACTTTTGAGCCTCATGTCATGACCCAAGTCGACAAGTTGCGAGCAAAGGGTGTCACTGGAAAGGGAATCCACGTGGCCGTCATTGACACTGGTGTAAGCATTATCTCAATCTCATTTCAAAATTTCCTTTTTGGAGCAATCTCTGACAAGTAGTGGTCCTTTAGATTGATTATAATCACCCAGCTCTGGGTGGCTGCTTTGGCTCTGGCTGTCTTGTAACCCAAGGAACTGATCTGGTTGGCGATGCATATGATGGATACAACGAAGTTCACCCAGACGATGATCCAATGGACTGCGCAGGCCACGGCACTCACGTGGCTGGTATCATTGCCGCTCAAGAGAACTCGATGGGCTTCACCGGTGCCGCTCCCGGTGTTACACTAGGCGCATACCGTGTTTTTGGCTGCGACGGAGACGCCAGCAACGATGTGTTGATTGCTGCTTACAATCAGGCTTTCCAGGATGGTGCTGACATCATCACTGCATCCATCGGCGGTGCCAGTGGTTGGTCCGAGGAGCCCTGGTCCGTTGCTGTCTCTCGCATCGTCGAGAAGGGCGTCCCCTGCACTGTGTCCGCTGGCAACTCTGGTGACGTGGGCATGTTCTACGCCAGCACTGCCGCCAACGGCAAGAAGGTGACTGCTATTGCCTCGTACGACAACAACAATTACATGTCGCTGCTGAATGTGTCGCATTACACGGTGGGCGACAACGGCACGCAGGTTGAGTTTGGAGCTACTGCAGGAACCCCCGGCGCATGGGACAACGTCACTCTGCCTCTCTGGGCGCCCGACTACGATACCACGGTCGTCAATGGCGGCTGTGATGCGTACCCGGATGACACGCCTGATCTGAGCGGATACATTGTGCTGGTTCGACGCGGAACTTGCACCTTTGTCCAAAAGGCACAGAATGCGGCCGACAAGGGTGCCAAGTACATTATGATTTACAACAACGTTGGTGGCACGGCCAACTTTGATGTATCAAGCGTCTCTGGCATTCTGGCTGCTGGTATGGTATCCGCAGATCTGGGTGCCAAGTGGATCTCGTTCCTTGCAGCTGGTTCCAGCGTTACCGTTGAAATGGGCGATGGCTCTGGGGGTGAAATCCTTGATGTCAGCGCCAACACCGTGACGGGTGGTTCCGTTAGCACGTTCAGCTCATGGGGCCCAACCTGGGAAATGGATGTCAAGCCTCAGTTTGGATCTCCTGGCAGAGATATTCTGTCCACGTACCCCACTGCGAAGGGAAGCTATGCAGTTCTTGACGGCACATCCATGGCTTGTCCGTTGGTGGCTGCCATTGTTGCTTTGATTGCTGAGGTTCGCGGCACCCTGGATCCCACCGTCATTGAGAACCTCCTATCCGCAAGCTCCAACCCGCAGCTTTTCAACGACGGCTCCAGCTTCTACGAGTTTCTCGCACCTGTTCCCCAGGGAGGTGCTGGTCTCGTCCAGGCTTACGATGCTGCGTACGCCAGTGTGCTCCTGAGCCCGTCAAGCCTCTCCTTCAACGATACAGACCACCTTGCTCAGTCCCTGAACTTTACCCTGGAGAACACGGGCAGCGACAGCGTGGAGTTTGAAATTTCTCATGTCTCCACCAGAACGACATACACGCTTGGTTCCGGCTCCATCTACCCCGATGTATTCCCCAACGAATTTGTCGACGCACCCGCAACCCTCAACTTTAGCGAGACAAAGATCAGCATCGCAGCCGGCGAGAGTGTCACTGTTGAAGTGCTGCCTACCCCTCCAGAGGGCGTTAGCACCGACCGTTTGCCCGTGTGGTCTGGATTCATTGCGGTCAACGGATCTGACGGCACCTCTTTGTCTCTGCCGTACCAGGGACTTGCAGGATCTCTGAAAAATGCCACCGTTTTGGGATCCGAGGATACATGGATCAGCCAGTCTACAGATGACAGCCTAAGCCCTGTTGCCGACAACACCAGGTTTACGCTCCCTGCTCCTGGCACTGCATCAAACTCGACTGCAACGCTGCCCGCGCTTGTGTGGTACCTGGCGCTCGGTTCCGCCACGCTTCACGGAGATATAGTATCTACCTCGTCTTCAAACTCGTCAAAGAGCATCGGAGAGCCCACGGGATTCCCTGCTTTGTGGAACCCGATGGGCGCAAACACACTCAGCTGGACCGGAGAGATGGCCTCGGGAGATTTTGCACCTGCCGGACAGTATAAGATTGTGTTCAGAGCGTTGAAGATTTTTGGCGATGAAGAGAACGCAGATGATTGGGACACATCAGAGACCCCTGTATTTAGCATCAAGTATTCGTCGTAAGACTTTGACTGAAACAAGATAAGAATTTTATTCCGTGTTCATCATTTAATGATGCGAGTTCGTTATTTTATCAGAAAGCCAAGCTATTACAATGTTTATTCATCAAGGTGACTGCAACCCTTTTTATATCGACGATTGGCCTAAATTGAAATCGGCTTCATTGTTTGAAAGATGGCTGTGGACATATTCATTGGCACAAATATGACACCAACAAGCCACAGCATACAAAAGCCGGACAAGAATACTCAAAGCTTTCAGCCACGTCTTTCCAACTTCTCCCTGCCCGCCTTTACCACAGCACATTGCGCGAGCCGCTGAAACTCGGACAATGATTCATTCAAGAGTTCTCTGCGCATGGACTCGACAGGGCTAAAGCTTTGTGCGGGCAGCATTTTGATCAAAGAAACCGCGGATCCAAGTAGCTGCAGGTCGGCGGAAGTTCGCGGGTCAAGCGGCCGATTTAGAATGTTGAAGAATAGCGCCATGAACGCTATTGTAGGATAGAAGACGAAGACCCTGCGCAAAAATATTAGTAACCTTGCAAATAAATACCACGTAACCTGTAGCCCCACACCCAGAGAAAGTGCTGACTTACCAGAACGCCTCGCTCGCCAGTCGGTGGACTGCGGCCTTCATGTATATGATGGTTGAGCGGCTGGCCTCAAGAGCAATTGCGAAGCTTGACTGCAACGCGGCATTCCATTCCGATCCCGAAGATGCCAGAGTATCTCTAACCGGGTGGCACCTCTCGCTGGCCCTGTGTATAAGCGACAGCAGATAATAATAATCCAGGTGCAGCGTTATGTGCTTCATGCCCTGTATCAACTTCATGTTGGTAGGCATTTGGTAATTGGTGCTGGATGCTAAGAACGTGGGGCGGTAGTGGTTGGGAATTGACAGCCTCCAGGCTTCTAGCTCGCCGTCCAACTCCCTTATTTCATACAGGATGTGGGCTTCCGTCTTTGTCAAGTTTAAAGTCGAATAGAGAAAAGAGTGGATCTTTTCTTTGAGGCAGCTGAGACGGGGGTCGCTGGGGAGATGAGGCATCATTTCGTCGAAATTCATCGTCTTGGGGTTCGTGTACAGCTCTAAATCTTCAAGGTAAAAGTTGCGGCTTATCAACTGTTCTGGCATGCTGAGGTCGCAGCCATGACTCGTAAGCAAAGGGGGCTGTCCGTGGCGAAGCGAGAGATCCTTGTCAAAGATGTAGCACATCCAAAACAAGATGCGTATTTGTCGCGTGGTTCGCTCCTGAATCGTTGCCTTTTTTCCGTAGGGTTTGAATGACTGATGAAGATGCCCACCCAGGCCACAGGCCAAACGGCAAGCCAACGAGAGTAAAACCTCGGCTTCGTGGATGGAGCCGGTAGAAATGAAATATATGTGCTGACAGTCTAATTTAGCATTCTGCGGGGGATTGTACTTGATCATCCAACTTACCAGCATGATATAGGTTTGCAGCGCCACAATGCTTCGGTCGTGAAGAATAGACGGCATAAGCTTATGAGCGAGGCTTGCGCATTGGCTGCCATCCGTTGGATTTCTTATGGTAATTCGCTTCTTGAAGATATTAACCACTCCTAAAAATGCCAACACTGATGCCTTTGCACTCGCGTGCAAGTGGGATTTATTTTCGGCTACCGGTTCGTAGGCGAGGGCTATTGTTCTTTTGAACAGAACGCCATCCACAATTGGGAAGATTAACTTCCCTACGGAGGAAATGAAATCCCCAAGAATAATCTCAACAGCCTCTTTGCTGGGCAGACCTCCCTGTTGGCATGGTTGGGTAGTCGGAGACGCTGGTGCCCATTCTTTGACCCATTCTTCGCGTTGAAAGTTTTCACTCAGTGTGACCTTTTCGCCGGACCGCAATGAAATCCAGTTTTGTACGTCTTCTGAAAAGAGGGAAGAAGGGCCCTGGAAACTCTTAAGCCCAAGGTTAAACTGATTGTACTGAACTTGGCCCGTCCCGTTGATCGAGATCCAATCGCGCGCCGGTAGCAAAACATGGCCTGCCGAGTCGAGAGGACCATCTCGTTCTGCCAGAGGGGTTGATTCTTCATCGGTTGTGGATGGTGATTCGGTATTTTCCGCATCTTCATGGCTATCTTCAGGAGCCTTGGGAGATGCGGGACCGTGTTCAATTGATTGCCGAGGGATGTTTTCAGCGATCGCTGCCTCGAGACGCTCCAGGCGAGCGGCAAAGCTCCAGCCGCTCCGCCTTTTTCTACATGGCACAAAGTGGCATGTTAGATACCCCGACGCGTTGCAAATGGCGTGAAGAATCCTTATCTAAATACATACCGTTGTTTCGTCTCCTTTCGCTTTTTCGTCCGCTCAAAAGTGCAAGGAAGACCGTGGTGATCACACCAATCACAAGCACTCCTCAAGCCATTAATATCACATTGAATCTGCAGCAGAGCATACGTCAGCGATATCTTATCTCGCCAAGACGCGACAAATCCAGGACTAGCAAACACGGCGCTTACCTTTTTCTTGTGACAGCTGTCGCAGGCTGATTTCCGCATGGTGTCGACGGTGTTGGGAATGGACAATATTATATAAAGTATAACGATTCAAAATATGCGAGCGAAAAGAACAAATTCCTGTTTGGCCTGTTATTTTTGGAGCGACATGCTGTGGATTATGAATGTGCTGGAAAAATGTCGATACTTGCCGAGATCCAGCTGGGCCGCTGACTCAGCGGCGGCGGATTCCTTTTGTTGTTCATGCCGACATTAATCAAGGGAAGAGCTTGGACGACTTATCTGTCGCATCTTCTTAGCCCAGATCTCGCCGCTTACAGACTTGCTAAGCTTTGTTCTTGTATCAATTTTGATTTATACCTACTATCTACGCGTAGTAAACGCGTGACATCCTCGGTAGCATGATTTGGATTGTTTACGCGACAGTACATGGGGCAGCAACCGACATCCACCAAGCTGGCAATTGCTTTACATGTCAATATCCATGCCATCATTTCTGCATCTGGTCCAATAAAATTTAATATTCATCCTCAATCGGTTGCTAAATTTGGTCATGATTGTGGCCAAACCGTGCCACGCAACCAACTCTCGTGTCGTGTTCGTGGCGCTGACTAATCGGCCAATTCATGTTCACCGGACACCCGGACGAAACTATGTCCGGGAGATAAAATTGAATATAAACTTTCGGGGCCCGATCCAGCGGGGGCTGGAGCGCTGGTTTGCACAATGTATGCTAATTCCCGGTCGGAACTTACCTTTTTTGTGCCCTAGGTATTTCATGCGTTGCGCAACCCGATTAGTGAGCGGATGTTGGATGCTCATTGGGGAAAAGCCAACTGGAAAGAAAGCACTTGAGGCTACTAAGCGATGTTTAATGAGCTAGTTTTCAATAAATTCTTCAATCCATCTGATTGAACTGGATTCGTGATGTATCCAGACAGCCTGATTCGGCTACCGCATCATCAAACGCCGCTGTCGGAGGAAAGGGCCAAGACTTAACTGTAAAGATGAATCGGTTGTTTTGAAAGTTCGGACCATGTAGCTGGGAATCGAATTGCCGAAACTAATAGCCAAGTTGATGGACTGGGGCTGGAGATCTACGTTGGGTGAGCTCAGGCGCTCTTGGATCGGCACAGCCGCAAATTTCCGCCGAAACCGATTGCGAACTCGATTGAGCTTTGACCATGGCCGATCAATCTCGCATTTTCGGACAATTAAATAAGCCGAAACTCCTACGCGTATACCAGACTCAGAATAGAGTATTCTTCGAAGCCGGCTGAGCATAATACGAGGAGCTGCATAAACTGTATGTCACCGGTAGCTAGACTATCTTTAGTTTGAAGAAATTTTCCAACCTTGACAGATCCGAGACTCGTGAAGTCAACATACATGTTTCTGGTAGTCTAGGGTTGGGATTGTCAACATTTGTCCGTGAGCTACAGCAGTGGATATATTCCATTGGGCGGTTTTTTTTGGTACTGAGCAACGGCTAGAGGCTCATTAATAGTCACTCGGCTCTTTTACCCATGGTATTCTTAATTTCAGTGCATGGGGACTTTTTTCCAATGTGGCTCGCTTATGGTGTTTTTCAGCTAACATGCGGTGTATACAAGTACATAAGGTCTGACCAAAACGCCAACCTTACGATGCAAGCCAAGAAATGACACGTTACCAGACTCTTAGTTTGACAAATGAAAGGTTTCGCCTAGCTGCATATGCTGTCATGGTTGGTGGCTGGTGCAGCAGCTGAGACACAGCCTGATTTACACCTCAGCCGTGCGCCAAACCGCAGAAGCACCAAAATGTCTTGCAACGTTTGGATTGAAAAATGGTTGTGGTTCTCAAAGAATTCCTTCCTAGAACGCTAATAATATTCCTTCTGATCAAACCACTTGGTGTCTATTCTGCTCTCATTTCGCGATAAAAATTATTGTGATATGTGAATTTTTAGCAATGCAAAGCAAAAATTGATGGACAGCAGGCTGATGACTGCATGCATTTGTGGCTGCCACAAGCCCAATAACGACATGAATCCAAAAACATGGCTGCTCTTAGCTCAGTCAAAACTATCGAATGGTTGCACGCAATGAGTGCTTCATTGAGTGTCTATCCAAGGAGACCCATGCCGTCCACTGTTTCTCAATACGCACTCTTCCATCATTGGCTGTGTATGCAGTCGGGTAACTGCCTGGTAGGATGTGTTATGCCGCCACCGGAATTCCAAGCATCCCTGAGGTCTGTCTCTACGGGGCTCTTCCTGCGCTTTTCTTTCATTTTTAATTTTCCCTTCATCCTCATCACCTTCGCCAATCTTGTGTTGAGTAGCTTTTACCATAACAAGGGTTTTTCGCCAAAATCTGAACCTTCACCAGCATGTCAAACCACACACTCTCCGGCTTCTCGTGCCCGCAGGGAGGAAAATTTTACACCTGCACGGAAGAAGCCACCAACTTCGTAGGATGCTGCAAAATCAATGCTTGCGCCGCAAACGGAGTGTGCCCAGATAAGGAACTACGAACCACCACATTTAATCAAGATGCTTATGACGACATCCCGCAGTTGGGTTGTAGCAGCGACGATAAAACTGCAGAATGGTATACCTGCAAATACAACACTCCACCTTTCATGGGATGCTGTGCTCAGAATCCGTGCACCTCAAACAACACCAAAGAACCTTGCCCTCAGCAAAGCCTAGTCGCGGCCATTTTGCCATCAAGCGGAGCCGCACGCTCCGACTTCCTCAACCCGAGCGGTGTATCGACGACTGCCACAGCTAGCTCCGGATCCAGCTCCAGCAATAATGGGTTGTCAACAGGAGCTATTGCTGGTATTGCCGTTGGTGCAGGAGTTGTTGGCTTGGTAATCTTGGGAGCTTTGGTGTGGAAATTCTGCATTGTGCCGAGAAAGTCAAACAAACAACAACAGCAGCAGCTGGTTCAAAATACTTCTACGGCCATGTCCCAGCCCATATCCCCCCCACCATTTGTGGCGCACTCGCCTATGGATCAATATCAAAGTACGTCATGACTAAGGAATCAAGATTTTTCCGGATGAATCCCTTCTAACAGAGTCTGTAGCGCCCTACGTTCCTGCCCAATTGCCCGTTTATCCCAACACCGCACCGTATGGCTATGGCAAATTATCACCGGACCTTGGCCGCGAACGCCCGCAATCAATGGCAGCAGTTTCTGAAGTCAGTTCTGTTTCGGCTGCACCGTACTATCAAGTTCCCTCCCCGGTGCATATGCATCCAGTCCACGAGATGGATTCGTCGTTCGGCCCGCAAGAAATGAGCACAGGACAAGAGGAACAAATGGGCTACAATCGAAGGTAGAGCGAGCATGAGATATTTTTATACTATCCATATAATCTTGCGAGTCACAAAAAGGGATAATATAGACCGAAAGAGCAATATAATAATTTTCTGAAATGTCTGGATCCCTGCGCACTTCTCCCCCGACCTGACCCCACACACTGCTGCCACTTCACTCTATATCCTACTACTATCGTACAACCGTGAAACTAGTGTCTTAACATGCAAAATAGAATCGATGTTGAATCAGATTCGTCACCCGATCAAGCCGAGTTACAAAGCAGTGACAAGAAGGAATCGAGTTCTGCGCCAACGGCAGCTATCTCTGGGAAGAGAACCGAAAATGCAGCAATGCCGTCAGCAAGAACCTCACAATCAAAATCACCGCCACTACCCAATTCGAACTGCATATGAGTAGCAATGTAGTACTCTGGGGGACCGGCAGGTGTTGAATCACGCCGCCACCAATCAGGCAAAAATCGGGGCTCAGAGAAGTCTAAACAGAGATGACATAAATTAGTGGAAGGTTCTTGGCGGCGTCTTAAAACTTGTGAATAAAGAATTTCTTACCAATTGAATTGCACAGAGTAATTTTTTCATTCTCATTGAACGGGCGTTCTCTCTTGAAGAACGATGGGATCCATCGCGAGAATAATGATCGCGCCTCCGTGATGGTGGCGTAGGTATCGCGACAGTTCTTACCCCTAGCTGCCACTTCATAGGACTTGGCAACAGTCTTAATCATCATATCCCTCATGTGCGTGGTGGTGTAATTGCTGTCTGCAGCTTTGAGTAGCAGCGACCCTGTTTGGAGATGCGCATCCTTGTGCTGCACAAAAGGAACTTTGTCCTGGTCAATGACGACCTGGCCATTGCAAGATGTTTCATGCCCGTCGCTTTTGGGTGTGGGGCAAATCTTTTCCAGGGCACTCGAAACGCTGGTATACATGGCTGCGCCGGTCAATGTACCAACATTGACTTGAGTGGTCCCGGCATTCAAAGTGATGTGCGAAGTTTGCTTTACACAGCCCTGGAGCTTGGAGCAATGGCCGTGATTACACACTTGACAGCGCAGGTGGTCGGTTACGGTTCCAGATCCCCTATGAACGGAAGCATGGCGACTTTCCACTGGCTTTGATGTAATTTTCGGGTGAGTCCGTTGAGTCTTTGTTGCGGTCAAGTGAGCAGAGGCATGGGTGTGAACAGGCTGAGAGGGGTGTTGGGTTCTCTTGGAAGCTTTCTGTTTTGTTTTCGAAGATTTCTGGGTTGGCTTCGAGGCTTTGTGAGCCGTCTTTGAGGATGCGCGAGCTGGTTTTGAGGGTTTCTGTGTTGTCTTTGACGAGATGCGAGGTGGTTTTGATGTCCTTTGCGTTGTTGTCGAAGCTTTGCGGGTTGTTGTCGAAGCTTTGCGCGTTGCTGAAGGTGGATGAATTGATTTCGAAGTTTTGGGAGCCGTTTTTGAGGATACGCGAGTTGTTTTTGTGGATGCGGCGTGGGCTGGCTTTGAGGACGTGCCAGTAGATTTGCCCACATCAGTGTAAACAAATGGTTGAACTATCAACGGCGGCTTGTAGGAGATAGGCTTTTGAGATGCCTTGCTTCTCTCAATAGCCAGCCGCTTGGAATTCGATGACTGTGAGTTTCGTTTGTTATAGTCAATCACGATTAGGTCCAGTAGATCGTCCACTTGTTCCTTCGTCAATGCAGACAGTGTGTCTTCATTGGACGCTTCCTGGGGAATCGTGGTCTCGATTTGATCAACTCCCTTGTGTCCAACATGAAGCCCATTTGCCACGGTCTGACAGTTAGGTCCTCCACCAAGGCGGTGATCACAAGCTCCGCGTGGGCCAACCGATCCCTCATAGCCCCCCCATGTAGCGACCATAGATCGAGATGGATAATGACCGTCTTCAACACTTTTGAACTCAGAGGTTTCCCAATTCCAATAGGCTCCGTCTTCAGCGTGAGGCCAATATTCCGATCCTTCACCACGCACGTTGAACTGTTGCCACCAAAGAGGCGCCCAGCCGTTCTTAGATTGTCGAGCCATGACCTGCCTCAGTGGAAATCGTGGTATTGTGGACACAAAGTACCATCGATTGACAGGATCAAAAAAAACAGCAACCATATTCCATCCTGTTGTGCCGAATAGCTTGGCTACTTCACCATTCCTTTCGTCTGAAGCACGATTCCTTTCATTGGCAAGCCAATTCCAATGGCTCTTGGCCAGGTTTTGGCACGTCTTGAACGTCCCGTGTGCCCCATCGACTTCATTAATGGGCACTTGGTGTTCATCATATTGCGCAAACCAGGTAGGACGCTGAAATAATCTCTCGCGAATTGTCTCGTATTCAGTTTCTGGTATCAAGGTGTGGTCAGAGATCTTCGCGACATCCCATCTTGCCATTGTCCCGAAATCTCCAATCACCTTTTGGTTGAGCGGGCTGAAGTAATTCTTTTCAATAGCAGCCGTCCTTTCCCCAAACAGGAGGAGAACAAATATGTGAAAGAAGGTAAAAATATACATGATGATGCTTCAGGAATGTAATGATGAGTCTGAAATGGTGATTCTCAGATGTGAGCTTCTCTGTATGATCTTCATGAACGGCAGTGGCCATTATTATATGGGTATTAAGAAATTTTCAGACAGCCTGTTGTATATTTAGAACTCGATGGTGAAATCACCTGAACCTGAACCCCTTTCGCGACTGAAGCCACCACCGACAGCCCAGCCGTTGGCTGCTTATCAAGGAGGTGAGAGATCAGAATCCAAATTGATCCTGAGCCGCCATGACTCTATGCGCCACATCCTCTGCATCCCTTTCATTCCTGAGCCCCGTCAAAGGCAATTAAGAGGATGATGGATCATGCGTTGAGGTTTGGGACCTTGTTGAGCAGTAGCAAGGGGGTCAAGCTGTGATTGAATTGAAGCTGGATGGTTGATGCCATCGCTGGATGGTACAAAATCGAAAGGCCTGAAGCTAGTTATAATCTCTTCAACATATTCATCTAGATATTTACACGCAGCCTTGACCACATCAGTTGGGAAAGGTTTTGCTCAAGACAGGAATGCAACATTGGGTTTAGATCTATCCATGAACATTAAAATTCGGGTTGCCCTTTATTTCCAAAAGCCATGACTCATTCCGTTTGAGCTGTTTTGGACTCCTATACCCCCAGCTTTTATCCTCACAAACTGTTGGTCCTGCAGGCGCATCCTTTTGCCACGGATACCATGGTGGTAGCAAAGTTCTATTGTCTAATCGTGATCCGAACTCCTACACATTCATACATCCTTGATCCACTGGCGATAGCCCTAGCGGGTGCGCGCCAATCAGAACCGATGGAATGCTGACGGATAACACGGCATAATAATATACCAGTGCATCAATATCCACCCGTACTATATGCACTGCCATCGCTGATCCTTCTTACAATTTTAATGGCAGCACTGGTATTGACAGCCCAAGCGCCAGGGCTCTATGTTCACCCAATTGCAAAATTCCCAGAAATGTGGAAGAGGATGAATAGGGGGATCTTCGAGTGGCCAGGGATGTGCCAGAGCTCCAAATTTCGAGGTTGTTGGCTGTCGTTCAAAGACCACGCAAAGTCTTAGCGCCAAATCCTAATGCGGGTGATTCATAACGAGGCTCACGAGCCATAGCAGAACCAACCAAATGGCTATGAATCAGCCTAGTGGATAAATCGCTCAGGGTTTTCTGGCCTCCCAACAAAATTTTCGGCGTCTGCCTTTTCTCTCTCTCACGCACACATGCCCACATATTCAAAATCCCCGAGTACTATGGAGCAACAAGATGCCCACGAGATCGATGCAGCATGCTCATTGCCATTGCGCTCCAACAGCTTCCTTGGCCTTCCTGTTGATCTCCGAAAGCGTATTTACATTGAGGCTGGACTCATCATCGACTGGAGGTGGATTATCGGTCGCGATACCCCAACTAAATATTCGGATACTCCATTGAGGTCTCGTATATTGACTTACAATCTCCTCCAAACTTGTCGGTTCATACGCAAGGAGGTTGAGCAAATCGTGCTCAGCAAAAACCAGGTCATAATTCCTCATGATAATGTTCAAAATGGCCTTTGCTACCTTCACCAGCTGCCAGCTGAAATCTGCTCCGAGATAGCGGACTTGTCTGTGCATCTACAGCTTCAGGCTCCAGTGTCCTACAAAGACAATACGCCCTTAAGCATGCCTCTCAATCAACAGTTGATTGATATTTGGGTCACGGCTGCTAGCCATGTTCTAATAAATGTATCGCCGCGGACATTAAACCTTTTTCTGGCCTGTGATACTGCAGATGGACCTCAAACCACCGCAATCTTACAGCCGTTCTTTGACTTCCCCGGTAGCCTGAACGATCTCCAACTCCGACTTCATCCTCACAAGCGGAGTGGCCTCTATGGCATTGCAGAAACAGCAGCCCGCAGCGCAACAGGTCGAAACCCACCAATCGGCCGAAGTGCAAACGGGCCTTTTCGCTTCTCTAATTTACCCACAGAGATACGGCGACACATTCTGACCTACACAGACCTGGTCACACCGAACAGACAAGTACACTGGGACCCTGCAACGGGTTTCTATGTCATCCGAAGGAAAGCCTACTGCAGCGGCCCAGGTGCCGACGAACAGGACATGACAGAATTCGACATCAATACAAAGGTTGGCTACAAGTGGTGGACAAGAGATCCAGATCCGCACGACCACCACGCCTGCCAATTTATGTACTGCAAGCCGCCTGAGCAGTATGAACAAAGGGGGTTTGCATGTTGGCGTTGGAGCAGCGGATACTCATCTCAATGTCGTTGCTGGATATGCCCACGAGCACTGATGCTTGTTTCCCGTTCACTATCTTACGATTCGTTGGAGGTGTTTTATTCGGAGAATCGCATCATCATTTCGCCACCTCCAGGGGAAATCATGTCCACCTTTGTCGAATTCGAAGATCGGCTTGCCGCTTCACAATTCCTATTAAGCAGGAGCCCCTACGCATTACACCACCTCCGCAATATTGAATTTGCCTTCCCAAGGTTCACATCAAAGTTCAACAAATATTTCGGTGCCCATCCAGCGACGCTTGATTGGCTATCGGCCATCCGTCACCTTGGCGCTCACGCGGATATTTCTCGATTGACAATCACTGTCCACATGGCTATTGGAGCTAGACAACGCATTCTTGAAGTAATTCCAGTGTCAAAATACTTGTGGGAACTCAAGGACTATATACCCGGCAGTATGAAGCTAGTGGAAGACAAGCAGACGTTGCTGGGAGCACATATAAGCCTGCTTCAGCCTCTCTGGGAAATACGCCACATGCAGCGTTTTTTTATCCACCTCGAGTTCTCTTGGCATTGGTCTCCTCCTTTAAACGTACCAACGAGTATTCCTAAAGCTCATGATGCAATGACTACCTTGGAGTCATGGTTAGAAAGGTTCGTTATGGGAATTGAATATGATAGTTGGGCATTAGGGAAGGCCAAGCAACGACCCAGTGAATGGCTACGCGGCCTCTGGGAGGAACGATCTGAGCCTTTTATGATTGACATACCCGATGATGTGTTGACGTAGATAGATTGCTTGGAATTGCATCTTAATGATAAACAGGCCCTTACATGGAGGTCCACCCTTTGGTTTCGCCGATGCATCATGAAATGCTTGGCTGTTGAATCGAGCTAGTGCTTAGTCTTGTAGTAGGCCGTCCATGGCAGCTGCGGCGTTGTGGTCACTGTTCAAAGGCCGGGCATGAGTCCCACTGTCTAACACTTTTATGTTGCGCTGCTTAGTTATATCACATAGAGTAGAGTACTTGAATGACGAAAGGGCCTCATTTTTTCTTATCTGTAAAATGGCTGTACATTGAGGGTATTGGTGATAATAAAACAGGGCTCCGTTGTGAGTCACCACACTTCATCGCTCTTGGCCCTGTGTCAACCATGGATTGTGCCCTTCTCGCGAGAGAAGCTGTGCTTACTGGAGAATATTGAATAAAATCGCTATGGGGTAAAATCCCGGGTCTCATATCTCCAGCTCCTTCAAGTAATTTACCATGTTCATGTGCCCGCCCATCCCTGCCAGCTCTCGCGCCGTCTTTTCATATCCTGGCTCAAACGCCTGTACGTCCATATTTATTCCATCATGCGCCACGCGCAAAAGGTACGGTGTTGGCGATCGAAGCTTTTCCCTTGTCTCGTGGATGCCCTGCATTTCACATAAAATCTTGACGAATTGAAGGTGGCCATTTGCAGCTGCAACATGCAGAGGGCTGAGAAGGCCTTTCCCTTCTGGGCCCTCTGGCTTTGCTCCGGAATTGAGCAGCGCACACAATGTAGTCGGACTTCCCCTAAACGCTGCGTATATGCAAGGCGTCATGTGAACTGCCGCTAATGATGTTGAAGTTGATTGAATGGACGTGCATGAGTTGGGATTGGCGCCATTTGATAGGAGCGCTTCGATAACCTGGGAACTCGCGGATCGGTAGGCAGCTTCAAGAACAGTCATCCCATTCTCTTCGAAGCTATTCACATCCACAGAATACCTCAAAAGTATAAGCAGTGTATCATAAGCATCTGCAGCCGCAGCGTGCCAGAGCGGGGTCCGCCTCCTCAAATCACGGCAGTCCATATCTTCAACGTTAGGTAAGCGCGCGATTATTGCCAAAAGAGCATCAACATTGTTCATGGCAGCGGCCCGGTGCAGAGGTGTTTCCCCCAGCCCGTTTCGTTCTACGTTGACCCAGTTCGATCTCGCGGCAGGGCCGTAGTGGCGTATGACCTGGTGCAAACAATCAAATACTCTCTCAACAGTTGGAGAGCGCAAGTAGGATGCAGCCAAATGCATTGGGGAATCCTTTGGGTGCAGTCCGGGCTGTGCCTGGCCAGAGACACTTGAGAGTACTTTCGCCCACTCCTCCTCCATGTCTTTCAGGAGCAGTTCCAGAATTAACACATCTCCTATCAAAACGGCGAGATGCACTGTGGTGAGCCATTCGATTGCCCGGTAATCTTTCAATACTATTTGTCCGGTTGTCCTGTGATCTTTTAGTGCGACTTTTCTTGGTTCAGCCATTCGAAGACGTGTTTTGAAGTTGCGATCATAGTGCAAAACAGTACGAACGATCTGTTCGTGCCCCGTTACCACTGCCCAGTGAATGAGCCGAAATCCGTTAGTCCACAACGGCCCAGGTACAGTTATCAAAGTCATAATAGACGGGATGTTTGATTCTTGCAGGATTGACACGAGCTTTGGGATCTTCCCTTGCAAGCATGCTTTGATAAGTCGAGGAAACTGTTCATTTTGGGGTTTCGAGGCCGCCTCGCCAGACCTTCTCGTCCATATCTCATCCCACTTGGTCTTTGCGAGATCCGACTTTATTTTCTTGAGAGCGGTGCATTCTGATATGTGACTCGTTTCAAACCTGATGTTTCCAGAGCCGCGCGCTTCAACGGTAAACTCATCTGGTTCAGTCTTGGAAGAAGCACAGGTTTTGAGAAAATGCACAGTTCGCGCTTGATTTGGACCATCTTTTGTTGGCAGAACAACATTGATCCCCTTCTCATCAATCGCAATAGTCCAAGGGTCTAGTGGTGCCAAGGTAACAGTAAGGACTTGGTACTTCTTATCTTCCTCTTCAAGCTGAATTTTCGCCACCACGCCCCTGTACGCGTGTGTATTTGACAGCGAGTCCGCTGAAGAAAGATACTCGTGTGTATTTGGGGCATTTTGGCCTGTTTTGCTTTCTCTCTCCATGGCTGGTCGCTGCAGACACCAGCAACTTTGCGGCCCGACCCTGAACGTCCCAGGATGCAACCCCACCATTACATCTACCGACCACTGACCAAAGCCAGGATACATCATTATGTATCTGAAAATACATAAAAGGCCGTTCGGGCCAGCTTTGTTACATCTCAATCTCCTGGTTGATGCATTCCATTGCCCTTTTACAGACCAGACCGGACTGATATCATACTGCAGCTGAGATATGCTGGACAGGCTTCGGTCGTTGACAGAAATTTCCGGGAGCGGTATGATGGGATTTTGTTTCACATAGATATATTCATAATCATTCATGGGTAACTGCTTCAAAAGAGCAGTGTCCACGTCAAAAACCTTGTCGCACTCCACACGAACATAGCGATCACCTCCCAAGTGTTGAAGTCGCAGGGCAGCTTTGTATATCTTCCCATCTTTTTCGTCCGCGCGGCTGTATGGGCCGCAATTTAGTACTGCATCGAATAGCCCTTGTGATGCACCAGTCTTATGTAACCCCAAGTGTGAGTTATTCAATCGTATCAAGGAGAATTGGACAAAGAGACCAGCGTTTGTCATGCTAGATGGCGTGCTTTTGGAGACTTCGGAATTGACAGAGAGAGGTCGAAAATGCGAAGAATCTTGAAACCAAAGCGGGCTCTTGGCCAAGAGACCGGAGGGCTGGCTGCTCAACGGGTCATCTTGGGGACACTTCCAAGCAAATAAGGTTTGGTCGTCATTAGCTTCACACCATCGTCAGCACTTGGATTGCAATTAAAATAAAAACCAAAGCCTACCACGAAGGATCTCCTCTTGGAGGCGAATAAAGGCCTTTGCACCTTCGCCGTAGAGCAAGGGCATATTGACTTGAAATATACCCATCAGACAGTACGCCATGTCCTCAAGCCTACTGGTCTTGCGGTGCGACGCCCACTTCATGCGCGCCGAAACACTAAAGTTTTCCAATTCATAGTAGCCACTCAGAGCATCCCTATCAATTCCAGTGATTGCACTAACATCTTCAAGGAATGATCCGGTATTTTTGCTGCCCAAAAGTGCCCATCCTTTAGAATAGAATCTCAGGTCAGCGGGGGCAATCAGCTCTTGCAGAGTCCATCCACGGGTGAACCAGCGACTACTGCCAAGGTGGATGCTCGTGTTATGAGTACGAAGAGGTTCCGGTGGGTCATCAATGTCGCTGAGGAAAACGTAGCACACGTCCGATTGCTCATACCAACGGAACATGCTGTTGATAGCCTCGGATAACTCAGCACTGGACGTTTTGTCAATACAACATGTATCGATCCAAATATAGTCATAACCCTCCGACAAGGCCAAATTTGCAGCGCCCTGGATCTTGATGAAGCCAGGCCGCTTCGCCAGCGAGTTGGTGGCCCAATCATTTGGGTCATGGTCCCGAGCTACAAGTAACACCTGCAAATCCTGCAGGGTGATCTCTTCACAATCTTGGCCCCATGTGTGAGACAGGATAGCATACGGTGGAATGTCGTCGTCGCGTTTGCTTTCCAGTCTCAGGGTGGGTGTGTGCAACAGCCGCATGATTGAAAGAAAGAGCAGTACTGTTAGAGCCGAGGCGAAGTGCTAGGCGCAAAGCCTAAGAATTCTGCCAATGCTTACGCGATTGATGCCAACCAGCCCACCCCTTCCCATCATCACAACCACTCTAGGCGGTGAATTTTGGCAGAATTCATGTTGCTGATGAGAAGGAAGGAGAAAAGTGGGATTTGCTACAACTGATCAGACCAGCCCATGCCCATTTATTTCATTGTGGAATAAGCTCACGGCCGGCATTAGCAAGTAAGATATAAAGAGCTAGCAATATAAGAGGCCATTTGCATATAAGATGCTTAAGGAATAAGAATCTAGAAAAATAAAATTTTATTATAGTATAATATAATCCTATTAAAATAGCTAGTAATAAATTTAGATTTTAATAATTTTAATAAAAAATAAGTAATTATAATATATAATTAATTAAAGCTAAATAAATAAATAAATATAATAAATTAAAAATAAATAAATATATTAAATTATTTAAATATAATTAAATAAATAAATAATTTAAAATCTTTTTATAGGATATTTTTTAGTCTTTCTTTTAGAAGGCTTAGTTATTAATAATTATATAAATTAGCTAAGTATATTATAGGTATTACTAGTATTAGAATCCTAAAATATTATCTTATTTTTAATTTTATTTTTATTATATTTATTATTAATTATACTAGGTAATACTAAAGGATAAGATAATTTTATATTTATAATAATTCTATATTTACTAAAAATCTCTAGAATCTCCTTAGTAATAGATAATAAAGATAATAGCTTATTAGTATTTATAATAATACTTAATATAAATATAATATAAGCTTTCTTTATTAGTAATTTCTTTATATTAATTAATAAAGTAATTATTTTCTTTTTAGTAAATAAAGTACTTAATAGAAACTATATAATTATTAATTCCTTTTATTTCTTTTATTTTAGTAGTATTTTAAATTTAATCTTTATATTCCTAAATAAACTAAATCTATTACTAGGAGCTAGTAAATTAACTAGAAATATTCTAAAGCTTATAGAAATAGGGGGAGTTAACTTATTTGGAAATATCTAAGTCTTAGGAATAAAAATAAAGATATAATTATTCTTATTTATTAATAGATTTACTAAATACTTATAATTAAGTAACTTAACTAGTTTACCTATAGAGGCAAAGGGGTTACTAGAAATAAAGTGCAAATTAGCTCTTTTAGCTATTTTTTTATAAAAAAGTAAAAAAAAAAGTACTTTAATTAAAAGTAAAATAAAGATATAATAGAAATAGAAACCTTAATATAAAGACCTATTAGCCTAATTTAAAGCAAAGAATATATAATATTAGATTAATATATAGTAATTTAACTAAGTATTATTAAACCTAGAAAGTAAATTCCTTTTAAGTATAATTTTACTAAATCTAATAATTTAACTAACTATAAAAGCTATAAAAATAATAACTAAAAATTAATTATTGCCTATAAGATTCTAGAAAGCTACTTTTTTATAAATATTAATATTTTTTACTTTATAGAATAAAATTAAATTAATTCTAATATATACTTAGTAGCTTATATTTCTAATAATAACTATACTAATTTTATAAATTTTACTATTATTATCTTTAAAGATATAAATATCCGGTTCTTTAATTATTTAAATTAAAATAAATAAATAAATCTTACTATTAATCTAAAACTATTGCTTTTCTTACTTAATAAAATCTATAGAAATTAGTCTATATAAAGCAAAGTTCATATTAAAGTAAATTAGCTATAGATTAAAATTTTAATAAGTCTTTAGGTATAAAATAAAGTAAATAAGCTTTTATATATAAATAAGTACTATAATATATACTTAGCCTAAAGCCTCTAAATTAAAACCCCTAATATATTAATTTTTAGTATTAAGAAAATAAATTAAAATATTAAGCTAAATAAAAAATAAAAGGGTTATATTACTTTTAAGTTCTCTTTGGAAGTCTATAAATCTATAAAAATAACTATGATTAGATTAAGAAGAAGATAAAATAAATATAATATATATATAATTATAAATAATAAATTAATAAAATAATATAGAATAAATAAATAAAGACTAAAGCTTATAAGTAAGCTATAAGTAAAGAGTAATATAGTAATTTACTAGAAATAGGTTATAGGAAAAAACTTATATATATATAAAAAGAATTAAAGATATTATAATAATAAAATAAAAAAAATTAAATTATTAATAATAAAATAATATCTAAATATAAGTATATAATTAATTCTTATAAAATTAGTAGCTATAAATATAATAATATATTATAGATAAAGTAAATCTCTATTACTATATTATTTACTTTTATCTAATTATATAATAATATTTAATATTATTTATATTAAAATAAAGTTTATATTTTAAAGGGAGCTCTATTTTATTTTTTTATACTATAAAGCTAATAAAATAATATAAATAAATTAGCTAATATATATACTCTTTAATCTATATAAACCCTAATATTAATATACTATCTTGAAAAAGTAATATAAATAATATTAAGATCTTTAATTAGCTAGTATACTTATTTTAACCCTAGTATAATATAATAATATTATCTTATATAACTTTAACCTAGATAGATTATATAGGATAGGCGCCTCTTTTAGCTATAGTATATTAATTGCTAAATACCAAAGGGAAATTAAATATAAAGAAAGATATTTTAGAAAGTATATAATAAAACCAAGAAAGCTAATTTATAAAAAGGTTTATAGTAAATTATAAAATTATAGATTAAGATAATAAAATAAGCTATTCTAGGGTAATAATAATTTATAATAAGAATTAAAATTTATAATAAGATAAAACTATAATATAAGCTATATATTACTTAATTAGAATTTGGCTTAGCTAATAAAAGAGCCTTAGTAAAGAGAGAAATATTAAATAATAATTAGAGATAAATAAATAAGAAATAAAGGGGTCTTTAAGTAAATATTAGTATAGGATATAATAATAGTCTTTTTTTACTATTCTAAAGCTTTAGTATAGCCCTATTAATTATAGATATTAGTATTAGAGCTTAATTAAAAAATCTTAAGCTTAAACTTCTTAAGAATTTAGTATTATTAATCTATTATTTCCTTAGTTATAAATAAATAAGATACCCTATTATAAGCTAAGGATTCTTCTTACTATAATAATCTATAGTATATATTAAGTATTTTTAAATTAAAAATCTTAAAAAATATTCTAGGTAATTTTAGTACTATATTTACTTAAATAATTAAATAAAAGCAATAAACTAAATTAAATCTAATATTACCTTAATTATAGCTAATAAGCTCTTATATTTTAATATTTCTTAGAAATATCTAGAATAGTACTATAATATTACTAGAGTATATTTAAGGATAATCTCCTGGCTTTTTGCTTACTAAAATAGGAATTTAAACTTATAATAATATTTTATAGACTTTAAAATAAAGCTTAGAATTTATAGTCTTAAATAGAACTAGAGAAATCAATAATAGTAAACTAATCCTATTAGCTTCTTTTACTTAATATAGTACTAGTATAAAGTTATTAGGTATTAAGTATACTAAGAGATATAAATAGAGCCTAGCTAATGCCCCTAATAATAAAAGCAAACTCCTAATTAATTTATTATTAATATAAGGGCTTATACTTTCTTAGGTAATACTAATTATATAATTAATAAAGATTTAATTTAGAACCTAATATTTTCCTTGTTAAATCTTAAATATATTAATATAATAGGAATATAAGAGATAATATAGTAAATACTATAAATACTGGACTCTATAATTAGGTAAACTTTATTTCTTATATTCTAATTATTAAATTATAAGGGTATAAATTTAATATATTAAATATGGAAATATATTAATTATTAAGGTATATAGTATATACTAAATATATACTTTATATGGAGAGCTATAGGATTAAATATAAAAATAGTAAAAAAAGATTATAAATAAATAAAATAAATTTATATTAACTAAAAGTATATTAGGGTATACTTATATTAAATACTTTAAGATATAGATACTAAGATTATTTAATTAATATTAAATTTGTTTAATATACTAAGTATTTTCTATAAGTAATAATAAAAAGAATAATTATAAGTAAAAGATAAAAGCAAGTAAAAGTAATTAATTTATTAATAGCTTATGCTATTATAGTAATTATTTTAAGAATTAAATACTAGAAGTATTTAATTAATATTAAATATATTTATAATATTGAGTATATTAATAAGTAAATAAAAAAAGGAAAATAATATTAGGAAATATAAGAGCTTAGGCTATTAGTAATTTATAAGCCTATATTAAATATTATAAAAGTTAGATTTTAAAAGGCCCTAGAGATTATTATTTATATATAAAATACTAAGAATAATTAAATAAGTATAAAGAATTAGTAAGAAAAAGGAAATATAAAGTAACTATAGTTAATATATAAAGTTCTAATAATCTTATAAATACCTTTAGCTAAGCTAAAAATAAAAAAAGTATAGCTAAGTAAATAAAGGTCCTTAAAAATATTATTTAATATTTAAAGGAGGAATATATATAAAAGGAAAGATTATTAGATATAAGTATATAGACTAAATCTATTATACTAGAGAGAAAAGTCTTTATAGCTATAGACTTTTATTATATATTTTATAATAAAAGTATATTATTAATTTATATTTATTTATTATATTATAAAAAGATTAATAATAAAGCTATAATAAAGGTTTACTAGGATAAATTAATAGTATATAATATTAAGAAAAGCTAAGGGAGCCTAATCTTATATATTAATTGCTTTTTACCTAAAAAGAATATTAAGGTCCATATTTAATATAAAAAGTAATTATAATTATTAAAGCTTAATAGTAATATTCTAATTTACTAAAGGCTTAGCTATAAGTATATTTATTTATATAAACTAAATAGATTAATACTTATTAAGAAAGCTTTTATTATACTAAATATATATTTTAGGTTTATTATAAGGATAATTACCAGAAAAAGTAAAGTTTAAAATAATAAATATACTAAGTATATTAAAAGCTATATTACTATTTTCCTAAATAATCTTTAATAAATAGTAATAAATATATTACTAAATAAGCTAGTATGGGTTTTGGATAATATACATAAAATATAATATGGGAAAAATCAGCCTAGGCTATAAGACCTAACTAAATTATTATTAATATACTATAAAAGAATAGAAAAAGCCTTGGAATAGCTAAAATATAATAACCCTTACTATAAAGATATTTATATTAATAAAGCAAAAATAAATATATAAGGTAGACCCTTATATAAAATCCTAAAGTAAATCTTTAATAGATTAGAAGAAAATTAGCTAATAGCATACAAAAAGACAAGGACTATATATATAATACTAGAAGCTAAATATAGTCTTTATAAAATATAATAAAGAATAATAATACAAATTTAATAAAATTTAATTAATATAAATAATAATACTAATAAAGATAGTATTACTAATAGCAAATTATATTATAATAATATTAAAAAGGATAATCTTAAGAAAAATACCATAAATAGTTTTTATAACTAGATTTATTGCTCTAGTATATTTTCCCTTAATATACTACTAGAAAATAATAATATAGCTAAATTATAATATACTATAAATTTATTAGTAAATACTAAGACTTTATATAATCTAGATAATAAAGTAATACTTATAATAAATTAAGGCAAAAGAAAATATCCTTTTATATATATCCAAAAGCTAAATAACTATATAAATAATAGTAATATTTGGTATTAGGCTAAAATATTCCTAATCCTATTTCTATTTAAATTTAAAGGACCCTATTATAAAAAAGAAATAAAATCTAATCTATAAAAATACTATTAGGCTAATTAATATAATAAGGATTTACCAAATATATTATTTATTCCAAAGCATAATATAAATCTCCAAAAGTAAATAGATTTAATACTATAAAGATATAATACTTAATTTTTAAGCTACTAAGCTTTTTCTTTTCTAATCTTTAATATAAAAGTTTAGTCTAAGAATAAAAGTATTAATATAATTAGTATATAATAAAGCAACTTTCCTAAAGTAAAGTATATAATATAAAAACTAATACTAAAGTATTTAAAAAAGGCTAAAAATAATTTAGAAAATAGGGGTAAGATAAATAATAAAAATATAAAAAAACTTCTAAGGTATATATCTTATTATAAATATAAATAGCCTATATTTTAAAAAAAAAAAGCTTAATATATAAAGAAAGATTAAATCATTTATTATTTAATATAAAATACCGGCTATTTGGTTTATTATTAATCTAAATAATTTAATTAATCTAGTAAAATTATAATTAGTAGTTTACCAAAGGGATAAAGATAGGGCAGAAAAATTAAGTAAGTATATTACTTCTAATAATAAAGATTTTAAGTATATTCTTAATAAAGCTTTAAAAACCTTATTTAAAAATATTAAGTTAGGTATTTTTAATACTTTGGGATTAATAATTTTTTTTATTATAAAGTAAAGATATTTTTTGACTATTATATTAAGGCTAGTAAGAAGTCTATCTTTAGCTAAGTTAACTAATATTTTATAGCTATGGAAATTAATAAGTAAGGTATACTTTATTTATATAGCTTTATATAGCTTAAGGGCAATTTAAATCTTGGAAATATTATTAATATAACTAAAGATAATATTAATAAGAGTATATTATAAACCTAGGAATAAATTCTAAAATATATTAATATAGTATTTACTAAGAACCTTAATAAAATAATTTTCTAAGAAGATTAAAATATTAGGTATTTACTTTATATTAATATTTTCTATAAAATATAAAATAAAAAAGAATTTGCTTAATTATTTTACTTAAAAGTAAACTTTATTATAGCAAAGGTATAGAACTATATTTATAGGGATTTCTATATAAAGTATACTTTAAAAAAAGGAAATAAAAATAGCTATTACTTTAGTATATTATAGAAGTTTATTATATAATTAAGCTTTATATTAGATAATATATTATAATTATATTACTTATATCCTATAATTAATTACTAAAATATAGTAATAGTAATTAGTCTTTAATATAACTATAATATATCCTTTATTAAAATCTCTTTTAAATCTTTAGCCCTTATTTACTATCTTATTAACTATATTATAAAAATTAAGAATTTAAGCTAGAAATAGGTAATTATTATTATAGAGCTATATACTAAGAAGATCTATATAGGAGAACTAGTAAAGGAGATAAATACTATTAAGCCTAGTCTTATAAATAAATATCAATAATATATCTTAAGTATTACTAATTAACTATTTACTTAATTACCTTATTATATATTTAAGTATTTTATAGTAAGCCTTTATTAATATAATAATATCTTATTAGAATATTTTCTAGAGATAGCTATACCTAAGAAATATAAATAGTAAAAAGGAGATTAATAGAAATAATATTAATAATATAAGTATTAATATTAATATTAGTATCTATATTATATAGATTAATGGCTATAATATTAATAAAAAAAGCCTAACTAAATTTAATGGAAATAAGCTTAATAATAATAATATTAATAGAGCTTTACTAGTAATAAAGAAAGTTTATAATCCTATAGAAACCTAAGTTCTAATTAAAAAAGGTAATAAAAAGCTTTTAATTTTTAAGGTATATTACTACTAAGGAAAAATATTTAAACCTTTATACCTATATAACTATCTTTATATTATATAATTCTAAAGAAAAAACCATTTCTATTTTAAAAGACTAGTTAAGATTAAGTTTAATTAAGATTAAAGTATAAGCAAGGAATAGGTATAAATTATAAGGCCTATAAAGGACTATATTATATTATATATTAGTAGCTTTTTTAATATAGATTTTAAGGTAGAAGGATAAGGCAATTACTACCAATAGATAATAGTTTAGTATTTAGTACTATTTATACTATAAGAGCTATTATAATAGTTAGACCTAAACTTGCAAGGTAAACCAAGGGGTTTATATTATGGGTTAGATTAGGCGGGCTAAATCTAAGTAATAGGGAAAGTTATTACTTATAGATAATAAATTAATTAATTAAGTATATTAATTAAAGGTAATTAAATTATATTAAAAACTAGATTATGCCCTAGGTAATAGTAATCCCTAGGATTTAAATATTCTATTTCTTAGGATAAGATTAGGGTAAGAAAGTAAGGGCTTTTGACTAGGATAATTATAATAATTACTATAATTATAATAATATTAATTACTCTAGGCTATAGCTAGTAGCCCTAGACCAAGGTTCTACTAGGCCTCTTTTTTATTGATTAGTAGCTAGGTAGTTTATAGAATAATTAATTAAGTAAAGGTTTGGGTTATAATATAATATCTTCCCTTTAAGGGTCTTATTTCTAAGACTAGGATGATTACTAATTTCTATATACTTATAAATATATAATCTATTTTTCTTTTTTCTTTCCTAGCTTTCTTTATTAATTATAATATCTAGTATTATTTTCCTTTGCTATGCTAAATTAGCAAAAAATATTATTAATCTAGGTAATCTAGTAATATTATACTTATATTATTTCTTTAAGAATTTAGAATATATTATATATTTAAAATAATTATCCTATTATAATAAGTATATAAGTACTAGTTATTTTTATAAGCTTATTTATATCTTAATTATTACTTATATATAGCTTTTTTATACTATATTTAGTATTTCTTTATAGGCTAATTAGAGTTTTCTAGTAAATTATTTAAATATAGAATTTAATTAGTTAAATAGGGCTAAAGAGAAGGCTAAAAAGAAGTTATTAGCTATCTAAGCAAAAATAAGTAAATTAATTAGGTATCTAATTTATTTTAGAAAGTAAAAATAATTATTAAGGATAAGGGGTTTAATAATAGTTAATTATACTTTAAATAAGCTAAATATTAAGGAGTAAAAGGTATTATATTTAGCTATTAATATTAACCTAAATATTATATCTATTACTTTGGTTAATATTCCTTTTAAAGAAACTTCTTTAATTTCTTTAAATAATATATAAGGTTTTTGGGTAATTTTTAGGTTTTTTTTTTCTATTCTTTTTATTTTATATAATAATAAATTTAGCCATTAATTAATTCTTTTTCTAGAATTTCTTTAATAATATACTCCTTCTATAACTTAATAGCTAATTAAATATTTAATCCTATACTTACTATAATAATATTAATAATAAATTCTAATAAGAAAATATAAAAAACTAAATAAATCTTAATATCTTTAAGCAAATTAAGTTTATAATTATTTTCTAAAATTTTCTTTTTAATAAAAAATAATCTAATATATTTAAAATTAAGTTTTTTACTTTATTATTTTATAATAATATTTTTTATTATTAATAAAACCATATCTCCTTTCTAAAAGAATAATCCCTTTATCCTTTTTTAATTATAATACTTTTTTATCTATATATAAATAAATTTAAATTCTATCTTTATTTTAATATATAATTATTTTATTTAATTAAACTAGAATATTATCTTTATAACTAATAGTCCCTTTAATTAAGCTTAAAATATATTAAAATTAAAATTAAAATTAGTAATTATAGGAATAATCTTAATATTTTCTTAGTATAAAATATTAAGGGTAAATTATATAATAAAAAGCCTTTTTATTTAATTTATTTACTTATAATTAATATAATATTATAGGTAATATTTAATCTTTTAATTTTACCTTTTAATTTATTTATTTACTTAGGTATAGAAGGCTATATTAAGCTTATATTTTAATTCCATAAAAGCTATTAGTTCTATTTAGAACTTTAATATAAATAATTATCTTTAGTTAAAAATAATCTTTACTAATATACTATATATAGTAATTATATATCTAAAGAAAAGATATATAAATTATTTTTTATTTATAGCCTTTTTATAAGAAATATAATAAATAAACTTTATAAATCAATTAATAATAATAAAAATAAAATTATAATACTTACTAATAGCAAGATCTATAGAAAATAGAAGATTAGTAATAAAGTCTATTATAATAAACTTCTAAGATTATAATATTATAGAAATAAATTATAGCTTTTTATATAGCTTATACTATAGGGCTTTAGTTTATTTATAAAATAAATATTACTTTATAATAACTTTTACCTTCTTTTTTATATAACTAAAGAAAAAGATTTATTTAATTTATTAAAGGGTTTTATTAATTCCCTTATATCTATAAAATAAATATTTATAAATCTTTTATAATAAATTATCTTGCTATTCCTTAGAAATTTATAATTACCTAGTATATTTATTTTCTAATAATATCTTATTATATTTCTTAATTTTCTAGAATATTAGGCTATCTTAATTTATAAAAAACCTAAAATAAATACTAGCTTTTACTTATAGCTTACTTTAGATAATAATAATAATCTTCTTTATTTTAATTATTATATTATTAATAAATATTTACTTAAGATTATTATTAGGTATATACTAAAATAACTTTTCTATAATAATTATCTTTTTAATATAATAATTAATATACTAACTAATTATATTAATATAAGTATTTTTAATATCTTTAATATAAATAATATAATAATTAAATTTAAAAAAATATTTAATATAGTATAGCTAGTATTTACTAAGCTTTTATATAATAATAAAGTAAATAATATTCTTATAGTCTATAAATACTATAATTTTATATTAATTTCTAAGAAAATATTATTAAAATTCCTTAAATATCTTAATAATAATAAGAAATTCTTTATTATAAATAGGATAATTAAGTTCTACTTCTTATAGCTTATATAAATAAAATATAATTAGGTATAATCTTTTTTTATTATTTCTTTGCCTAATCTAGGCTTTAACTATAAAATTAAAAAAATTTATTTTTAATTTAATAAGCTAATTAAGATTAAATATTATAAATATAAAATCTATAATAATTATATTTCTTAATTAATTAAATACTTCTTATACTTTTAATCCCCAAATAAAAGATATTCCTTTCTTAGTAAAAATAATAAATAGTCTTATAATCTATTTAAAATTCTTAATAAACTTTTAATAATAATTAATAAATCTAAGAAAAGATTATATTTCTATAAGATTTTAGGACTATAGCTAATCTTTAATTATAATAATCTTCTTTAGATTTATATAAATCTTATTATATAAAATAATATATTCTAGAAATTCTATTTTTATAATATAAAATATACTTTTCTTAAATTTAATTAATAGATTAGTATTTTAAAGTACTTTTAAAACCTAATAAATATATTATTTATATTTCTTTTTATTCTTTAAAAAATAAATATATTATCTAGATAGTAAATAATAAAAATATTTAAGTATTTATATAATATATTATTAATTATCCTTTAGAAGAATATAAATATATTAATAAGTCTAAAGGATATAATTAAATACTTAAATAGCCTAAATTTAATTTTAAAGGCAGTTTTCTATTTATTTTCTTCTTTAGTTTTAATTAAATTATAGGCTCCCTTTAAATTAAGTATAATAAATACCTTTATTCTATATAGCCTATTTTTTATCTTCTTAATAAGGGATAGAAGCATATAGTTTTTAATAGTAATATTATTAAGCTATTGGTAGTCTATATAAAGATAAAGTTTTCTATTCTTCTTTGGAATAAATATTATTAGATAATTAACTTTGGAATTTAAGATTTATATATATTCTTTTTATAATATATCTTTAATATATTTCTTTAAGATATTAAGTTTTATTTAATTAAGATTATAAATTAAAAAGAAATAGGTATTTATTTCTTTTTTTAATATAATTTTATAATTCTATTAACTAGGCTTTAGTAATCCTATTGCAAATTCTTCTATAAATAATTACTTATAGATATAGTATTTATAAGGTATGTTTTTTAGTTAGTTATTAGTAAAATCCTCTTTTATTTTCTTAAGATCTTAATTAAGTTTTTAAAATTATATACAAAAATAAGTAATTATTCTCTATTATTATCTCTTTTAATTAATATAATACTTATACTATATTTCTTTTAGTAGTAAAGTATTTATTATATTATTATTTAATATTTTTATTAGATTAGGGCTAAAAATTAGAAATCTTAAATTATTATTTATATTACTAGCTATATTATATTTAAGAGGTATTTATATCTAGCTAATATATTAGTTAATATATAGATTATAGTAATATAACTATAGATACCCTAGGACTAAATTATATATTTTAGTATTAATAATATTAAAGAAGATATCTTAGTTTTTCTTATTAATAAAGACTTTAAAATAATCAATCTCTTGGGTAATAATTCTATTATTATAGTAAAAGGTAATTTCTTTTAAATTAAAGATAATATAGAAATCTATTTTCTTTTTCTATAGTAATTAAAATTAATTTATAATTTATAAATAAATATAATTTATTTTAGCTTTACTATTAATTATTATAGTATATTACTTTCCTTTAATATATACTTTTAATTTAAGCTATTATAGTTTTTTATTATTTATAGTATAAAGAGACTTTATAGAAAATTCTTTTAGTAATTTTAGAAATAGCTATATCTATTACTTTAGTATAAAGAATATTATTAGTTTTCTAAATTATTATCTTCTTAGTAAATATTATATTATTCTTTAATTTTTTTATAATAATAAATTAGATAATCCTTATAATAATAATAATAAAGGCTATTATATTACTTATAATAATTTTTTAATAATTTTTTAGGCTAGCTTTTAATAATAATAATATTTCCTTCTTATTTAATTACTTAATAATATAGATAATAATTATAGTAAAGGATATTATAAATTAGAATATTATTTTATAATAAAAAGCAATTATTAATTATTACTATAAAAAGATATATAGGTTTTAGAGATATGTAAAAGGGAATTAAATAAATAGTATAAGACTTCTTAGACCAAATACTAATTTACTTATATAAGGGTAAATAGTATTAATTTATTTAATATAATATATCTACCCTCTTTTCTTTCCTTAGATTTATAGTATTCTTATATACCTATCTTTTATCTTAATATAATTTTCCTAGCTATAAAACTATTTCTTAATAACTTTTATTTTTATTTTAAGGGGAATTTCTTAGAAATTTCCATTATAGGAAAATTTCCTAGGGTCTATTTATCTAAGAAATATAGACCTACTATAAGTAGATTTACTAGAAAAATCCTGGCCCTTATCTTATTAGGGAATTTGCTATAAGTAGGTCTATTGGGAAAACCCTGGCTCTTATCTTATCAAGGAATCTACTATAAGTAAGTTTACTAGTAAATCCTTGGATAAATTAGTTCCTTTTTATAATAAATTTCTTGTTCTTATAGAAAATATATATTGCTCTTAGTATATTTTTCTATATTTAAGGAGCTAATTATTTATATAATTAGTAATAAAAGTAATAGTTTTATTATTGGGTTTTTATTTAGATTATATTAATATAGAATATTAAAATAGTATATAGGTTTATTATATTATTAGAATTAAGTATTTTAATTAATATAGTTATTTGAGGTTTAGTAGAATTATTATATATTTATTATAATAGGGTAAAGATATTAATTATAGTAGAAAAGGAAAAATAGCTAATATATTTATATTAAATTTAATTAATTATTTATTTAATATATCTTAAAGTCCTAGATTTAAAGAAAGATAGAAATATATTATAGAAATAAAAAAATAAAATAGATTATAGTATCTATATTAGTATATAGCTAGGGGAAGAAAGAACTTATTAATTTATTACTTTATAGGGAGTAAGTAGAGTTAGGCTAGTACCTAAAGAATAGTTATTTTCCTAAGCTAGGAGATTAATATTTTGTGGCCTTAGTGATTTTCTAGAGGTTATTTTCTAGTATACTAAAATTAAGTTTTTTAAGTTCTTTGGCTAGGAAAATTATAATATTTAGTTTATTATTTTTTTTAGGGTTAAGGGCTAGTATAGCTAGCCTAGGATTTTCCTTGATGTTTTGGTATATAGTAATAGAGATAGTAATACATAATTAGTTATAATAATATCTTAGGGTATAGTCTATAAATATATTAGTAAATTATTAGGGGTCTTAGTTATTTTCTATTAGCTAGTAGATATATTATTAGATATATATTATAGTTTATTTTAAATAATAAAATTTATTAAATATTATAGTATTAGTAAAAATAGCTTAGAAAGTTTTATTAGTAAAGTTTAGGATAATAATAGATTAGTCTATAAATAAAATAAATAAGCTAGTAAAATTATAAAATAGAGTAATTTATTTTAGGAAAATCCCTAGATCCTTGGTTTCTTTATAGGTAATATAAAAGAATTTTATAAAATATTATATATCTTTAGCTTTACTAAAGAGTATAAACTAATTATATATAATAATTACTTAGTATAAGTATTAAATCTTTATAATATTAATTATAAGCTTAATAATTACAGGGTATTAGATTAGTATTTTAAATTGCTAGTATAAAGTTTCTAGGCTATAATTAAGATATATATACTTAGAAATATAAGAGCTTAGCTTATTAGCCTAAGTAGCTATAGTAATATATTTAAGAGGACTTTTCTAGGATAATATTTTAAATTATAAATATTAGGCTATTTCCTTAGTAAGGTTAATAATATTATATAGATTATATAAATTAGTTTTTATTTTAGGAGTACTATTAGTATTGGGAAATTTAGAGTATATATAGTTTATAAATATTTTTATTTTATTAATTTTTTTAATAGTCTTAAGTAAGGTAATAGTAGCTTTCTAGTCTTTATTACTAGGCTTAGTTTTAAGGACTTTGGTTAGGATTTAAGTAAGAATTAAGTTAAGTTTTTTAGAGCTAATATTAGTCTTTATATGATTATTAGTAATAGGGATAAGTGCTCCTTCTATGCTTTAAAGTATCTTTAGAAGACTAGTAGCCTTTTGGGTATAGAAAGTAGATAATAGTATATTTTTATTTTAATTAGATTCTTTATTTTTGCTATTAAAAGGGATTTTCTTGTTTTTATTATTAAAAGTCTTTTTATAGTAATTATTAATATTAGTAAGCTTAGCTTTATTATTAGTCTTTAGGAAAATCTTAGGGACTTTAGGGGAAAAACTAGCTTATACTAGGTTTTATAGATTATTAGAGGAAAGGTAAAGGTAAGTTTTTATCTTTTGGTTAATATAATTACTTATTGGGTTATAGCTTTTAGCCTTAGCTTTTATTTTAAAATCTTAGTATATTTAGGGGTATATAATTATTTAATATTAAAAGTATTTAAAGTAGTTTGCTTATAGAAGGGTATAATTATTTTTATAGATTTATAGTATATATTAATAGCCCTAATAGCTAAGATTTTAGGTAAATTTACTTAATAATTTAGAGAAAAGATAGCAAAATATAAGGTCTTTTGCTAGAAAATATATCTTAGAAAAAATAAAAGTAATAGGCCCCTTATTGGGTATAATATATTAGGAAGATTATTAGCTAAAGGTAGGTATATATATAAGTATACTTATATATATAGTAATAGTATTAAGGAAATATTTTTTTATAAGACTTAGGGATTTTTCTAGATTATATTATTATTTATTTAATTATATAGGTAATTTAGTAGTATTATATATATTCTTATTATACTTTTTTTTCTTTCTATAGATTATATTAGTAATTAGCTATTAGCTTAATATATTCTATGCTTATTATTTGCTTTTTATTAGGGACTTTCTTGGATTATAGCTTTAGAATATTTTGGTATTTAGTAAGCTATAGTCTATTCTTACTATAGGATATTAAGGCTATTTTTATATATATTTATCTTATAATTATATTGCTTAATATAAATAATAAGCTAGAGCTTGTTGATTTTCTTTTTAGTATAATTATAGATATTAAGGCTTTTCTTTTTTAATAACTTTATAGGTAAAGGTATTACTTTTATTTATATAGCCTTTGGTATAGGGATATAAGGCTTTAATTATATGGGTAATAGTCTTATGGCCTTTATTAAGGCTAATAATTAGGCTAGATTTAATAGGGCTTTAGTGGCTATTTTATTCTAGGTGGTTAATTAGAGGCTTATTAATATTATTATTATTTGTTTTTTTTATTATAAGGGAAAAGGTATTATAGTATATATGGAAATCTATAGAAAATAATTAGTTTATGCTTATTGGATATTAGAAAATAATTGGTTTTTATTTATTGGATATTAGGGTAGTTGGAGCTTCTTTTAGAGTTTTTCTTTTTTGTTTTTAGTAGTAAGCATGGTTATTTCTTTTTATTTTTAGTAGTAAATATAGTTATTTCTTCTTTGGTTATTATAGTCTTAATCTAAGGCTTTTTTCCTGGTTATTTTCTTTTGTAATAGTGATATTATTAAGGGCTAATAGGTTTATTTTTGGTTTTATTGATTTCTTGCCTTTGCTAATAGGTGTCTTTATCTTATCCTTAGGTAATTATTCTTATTTTCTTTTAATTGATTTAGTATTTTATGCTTTATTAGTTATTATTTCTTTTTTTATGGGAATTACCTCCTTCTTTCCCTCCTTTAAGGTTTTTTGTATAATATTATTTATACTTTTTTTTATTATATTAACTAGGGTATTTACTTTTTTCTTTTTCTTATAATATTTTCTAATGGCTTTATTTATATTTATAGCTTCTTCTTTAAGCTAGAGGTTATAATTGCTAGGGAATTCCTTCTATACTATTATATACTTATTCTATTTTTGCCTACCTCTTTAGGTTATATGGTAGTTTATAATATATTCTATCTCCTAGTACTGGTATTTATTTCTTTACTTATTAGGATTATCTTTAGGGCCTTTTATTGGTCTTAGTCTTTGCTTGGGTTTGTTGGCTAGGGTTAGATATATAATTAATATTATTAGGTATATGTTTAGGTTATCTTTTATTTCTAGTTTATAGGCTAGATAATTAATCCTTTTAAGGATTTTATATAGACTTATATATTTTTCTTTTAATTTAGCTATTTAGTTGTCTATAACTAAGTAGCTATTTTTTCCTAGTTTTAGTTATACCTAGTCCCTTGGTTTATATTTTATAGGTTAATATTTGCAGTTATATTTTTATTTTATAGTGGCTTATAACTAGGTTATTAATAGTTAGGCTTTTTTGCTAAGGATTTTCCTATTTAGTAGGTTATTTAGATTACCTAGGTATCTTATTTTATTGTCTATTCTTTGATTAGTTATTAGTTTGCTGGGTGAGGTCTATATAGTAATAGTATATAAGTTATTTAGATTGAATTATAATAGTACTAGGGCATTAACCTAAGGCTTGGTTAAGTAGTTTATAGTAAAATATCTTAAGGCAATTTTTATTATTTAATTTCTTTTCTTAGAGAGGCCATCTATTTATAGGTAATATATTATAGAGAAAAGTAGTTTTATTTCTATTACTACTTATAGTTTTTTTTAGAGATCTAAGGTAAATTTTTAGTCTTTATTTAAGATAATTATCTTTAGAATACTCTAGTTCTCTTTTAGTAGCTTAATATAGAGTACTTATGCTTAGTTTTTTATAGTATACTGGGTATTTCCTAGGATAAGAAGGATTATTTTAAAATACTTATATATTATTATTATAAGTATATTAAAATATAGTTTACTAGAAATTAACTATAGCTAATTAATTAATTTTACTATAGAAAGACCTATAATAAAATCTATAGTAATAGTATAAAAGGGAATTACTAGGGAATTAATAGAAATTAATTTCTTTAGTAGTTTTTACCTTAGGATAGAGTTTTTATAGTATATATTATATTTTATTATATATTACTTAATAAGGATATTAAGGTTCTTAATAATATAGCTATTTTTTAGTTTTTAGTAAAGATATCCTTTACTCTAGTAGAACTTTCTAAAGTATATATCCTTTATTAGTATTTTAGTAGCTTTTTCTAATATATAAAGATATATTTCTTGGTTTTTTTTCTTAAGGTAGATTAGCCTATTTATTTAAATGAAGTTTAAGCCTAGTTTCTTATTAGTACTTTTAAGTTATTTGAGAATAGTCTTTTACTTTATTTATTTTAGATATTTTTATTAGATTTACTTAATTAATTTAGATTTAATTATAGTTTTAATATAATAGAAAATAGGTTTATAATTCTTTTCTTTTTCTTATTTTAGGTCTAATTTCCTTAGCCTAATTATAGATTTTTTATTACTATAGGCTAGTAATTTAGATAGTATATTAGCTAGGATATTTATTGTCCCTAGTATATATTAGACTTATAGTAGGTATTAGCTTAGATATTAAAAAGCAATAAAAAGTCTTTTATTTTTCTTTATATTTTAAGAAAAGGTAATTTTTTAATTAATAAGGCTATATAAAGCTATATAATTAGTAAGTATATATATTAGCTTTTCTTTAATAAAGTATAATAAAATTTAAGTTTTTTAGTATATCTATATTATTCCTATTATTTCCAATTTAATTAGCTAATATCTAATTTTAATATCTTTTAGGGATTAGCTTAGGTATATAATAAGTCTTATTTATTTTAATGGTATTTAGTTTATTTTATCTTATTTATAGCTTAGGTTAAGGTAGAATATTATCTTACTAATTTTCTTTTTTTATAAGATATTAACTTATATAAATAGATCTTAGTCTAGGTTAAAATAATATAAGGTAATAGGGCTAGTAAGTACCTTCTATATATCTTTAAAGTATTTATATTTCTTTTCTATTAGAATAAAGATAATCTTTATTATATATTTAATTTATTATTGACTATTAGGCAGCTTTCCTTTTTACCTTACTTTCTAGAGTAAGCTTATTTTCTAATTTTAAAGGGGCTTAATTTTATAGTTAAACTATGGGATTAAATATCTTAATTATTTTACTAATCTAATTTATTTTTCTAGTTATTAAAGAGTTTTAAGGAACTTTAAATTTAAGAGTGCTTTAATTCTTTCTACTATATTAATTATTCTAAATCTATTAACTAAGAATCCTAAGAGCTTTACCAATAAATATCCTATAAAAGACTTTTCTAGTAAAAGGGTAATATTTATTTTCTTGAAAAGATTAAAGATTTTCTTTAGGTATTTTATATATTCCTTAAGAATTTTAAAGAAAATAATAATATTATTAATAAAAGTTTTAATATATTCTTTATAATTTTATAGTATATAATCTATAAATCTTTATATAAAGGTAAGGGAATTCTTAAATCCTATAAGGATAATTTTTGATTTTTTTAATTCTTAATAACTTATAATAGTAAATTTATTTCTATATTTTTATACTATTAGAAATTAATAGAAGAAGCTTTTAGTATTAATAATTATAAATTACTTATTTTCTTTAAGAAATATTAGCATATTTTGCTAAAGTAATATTAGGTATATATTAAGTATAATTATATTATTAAGTATTTATAGGTTTATTATTACTTTTCCTTTTTTTTTATTATTAATTATTTTCTAAATAATAAAGATTAGGCTAGTAAAGGGTATTGGTTTATTTACTTACTCTATTTAGTTTTACTTATATAGACTATTAAATAGTTTATTAAGGAATTTCTTGCTTTTAAGGCTTAGAGAGTAAGGCTTGGATTCTATCTTTTTTTTATATTAGTTATTTATAAATAGTATTTTTATATAGTTCTTTTTGGCTATTTATATAATTCTAGTATTTTTTTATAGTTTAGGGAAATCCTTGAGTAAAGCTTTTAATTAGTTAGCTAGTCCTAATAATTAATTATTTAGCCTAGCTCTATTAGTTAATTACTAGTTTAGTATTTTCTTTGGTTAAGTAAGGCTAAACTTAGCCTAAGGATTTAGTCCTTATATCTATAAACTTGATTTTTGGTTTTACTTTGGTATTTTTTTTTGTTTAATATTAAGTATAGGATCTAGATCTTTAGCTAAAAAAAAAAATCTTTTGGGATATTTTATAATAATTCTTAGTTAATTTCTTATACTTAGTATAGGTAATCTATAGGAGCTAGATATTTAATTTTTTAATTATATTAAAATTATATTAGCTTTTATAAATTATTTATAATATATATTATTTTGGGGTCTTTAGTAATAGCTTCTATAATATCTTTTATAATAAGTATTAGAATAAAGTCCTATTTAGCTGGCCTTTGTATTATTTTTATATATAATTCCTTGTTTAATTATAGGGGAATTGTTATAGACTTTTTTACCTTTATTGAGATTTTCCTATAGGATCTCTTTTAATATATTATAGTAGGTAGTATAGTATCTTTTGCTACTTTTATTATAATTTCTTGGAATGAATTTCTAATGTCCATTTGGTATAGTATATAAAATTCCTATCCTAGGATAAGATTTATAGATAGCTATTTAAGTATTTATTTATCTCCTTGGGCTTTTACTATTACTAGTTTCCCTTGTCTATATCTAGGGAGATAGATAGTAAAGTCTACTTATCTAAGGGCTTATTAGAAATTAATTTCTTTTAGTATATATATTATTAATAAATTAAATTTTATATTTAATAGAAATTTAAGATAATCTTTGGCTATAATATATTTAATAATCTTTATATTAGTATAGACTTTTCTTTGTTTCTTATAATTATTATCCTTTATTATTTATATTTTTATATAAATATAATAAGATAGTTTATAAGGACTATCTATTAGCTTAGTAGGTTAATATTAGATTACTTTTTTTTTTGGTCTTTTTAAATTATAATATCTTTTCCTAAAATTATTAACTAAATATAAAGTATATAATTTAGAGAATCTTAGTAGGAAATTAGTTGCTATGTGATCTTAGCTATTAAAAAGATCTCTTAGATATTACTATAGAATTTGCTTTTGGGGATATAAATTCTTAGTTACTTTTTTGGCTTATTTGGTTAGTTCTTTGTCTCTTTTTCTGTTTTTGGGCTTAGGATTTTCTTAGATTTTTCTAAAATAAATAATTACTTAATTACTTTTAGTAGGAAATATATTTTATTATTTTTATTAAAAGTAGTTTTACTTAATATATTATATAGGGATTTTTTACTTTATTTATTATTATTTCCTTTTTAGTTTTGGTTTTGGTAGGGGTATATTAGTATAGATTGTATTAAAGGGGCTATTATTTAATTAGGGTTTTTTATACCCTTCTCTATAGTAATAGTACTAGTCCTTCCTAGGGTAAGGGCTTTTAGTCTATTTTATCTAGATCTCTATTATTATTTTTATTATTATTTTTATTTATTATCTTTTAGGTAATATTGGTTATATTATTATATTATCCTATTAATTCTAGTAAAATCTATTTAAATTAACTTTAGGGTCTTTTACTATATATTTTAGGTATTATTAATATAATTAAAATTAAAGCCTTATTTAATATTCCTAGTTATACTTTTACTAGTATTATCCTTAAAATTATTTTTAAATAGGGTTTTATTTAATATACTTTTTATAGTAGTTAGTTTTTATTTTTTAATATTTTATTATTTACTTAGCTCTAGCTTAATATAGATTATAGATATCTTTTGCTGGTATTAATTATACTAAGAATCTAGTTCCTTATATTCTTTAGGTATAGGAAAGATAGTTTTTAAATAATTATTTAGTTTTTTATAGGCTAATTATACTAGGTTTTCTAATATAATGTTTATTTCTTTGGTATAATCTTTAAAATATACTTCTTAGTTCTAGAGATTTTTCCCTTATATAATTTATAGTAAATTATATTCTATATTTATAAATCTTTCTAGGGCTATATTGGCTTATAGTATAAAATAATATTTAAGTTAGATCTTTTATAAATTAAACCTATTTTCTAAGGTTTATAGTTCCTTTTATATTTTACTTATTAGGTATTTAAAGTATTAGATAAAAGCTAAATTATAGAATAATAAAGAAATATTAGTAGGCAATATATTCCTATACTCTTAGCCTCTTTTAGTATATAGATTAAGGGCATTTATAAATCTATTAATAATTTTCTAGGTTTTTTTTCTATTTATATATTTAAATTTAAATAAGGGAATTTTATTATTAGTAGTAGAATAAAATATTCCTATATCTTCTTCTTTAAACCAAAGATTATAGTATTATTTAGATTATATTAGTCTTAAATATTATTAGATAATATCTATAATATTTTCCTTAATAAGGAATACTTAGTTATTATAATTAATTATTTTCTTATATTTTAATAGTTATTAGGGCTTATTATAGGGCCTATTAAATTTAAATTAAAATAATATAAGGGGATTATTATTTCCCAAAGATTATAGATTCTTAGTCTTTAATAATAATAGATTATTAGTTTTTATTGATAATAAATTATTAGTTTTTATTAATAGTAGATTTCTAGAGAAATTATTAAAGTCTATAAATATCCCTTGGGCTTAGCTAATTAAGTTTAATATTACCTATTAATTAAGTTTCTTTTTAGTAGCTTAGCTATATAAAAACTTTACTTATTCCCTAGTAAAGGTCTTTCTTTCTTATAAATAAAGATTTTAATATTTTACTTTCTAGTATTCTTAGCCTAATTGCTTAGATAGTATACTAAAAGTAGGTTGGTTTCTTTAATTTTATTTCCTAGGATTATCTCCTTTAAAATTTCTATTTTTAGTAATATTTATAATACTATTAGAGGATTACTTAATAAATATAATATTTAGAAATAATAAATTAATTAATAAATTATTATTAGGGAATTAAATAAATAATACTTTAGATATATAGTTTAGTATTTTTTTAATTAGACTTCCTAGGAAACTACTAGGTATATTAATTTATATATCCAAGGAAATATATAATATTTAGCTTTTTTAGATTATATATTATATTTATTATAAAAAATATTTATATATAAGTATTTATCTAAGATCAATTTTCCAAGTCTAAAGGCTACTTAGTAATTTAATAGTATTTACTTTCTAAAGGGAAATATAAGGCCTATATATAATTCTTAGTTTATATACTTTATATTCTTTTAAAGAAAAAGAATATTTAATTTTTTATTTATTAAAATACTAAATAGTTTAGATTTCTATTTGCCTAGCCTTATCCTTATATCTTAGTAATATTAAGTCTTTTTTTGTAAAATAATCTTAGTACTTTAGAATCTATTTATAGGCTAGAAGAAACTTATAATATAACCTCTTATCTATACTTATCTATAAAATCAAAAATTAAATAAGAAAATAATAATTATTACTAATTATTATAAAAAAATATATAGATTTTAAAAATATATAAAAAGGAATTAAATAAATAGTATAAGATTTCTTAGACCAAATATTAATTTACTTATATAAGGATAAATAATATTAATTTATTTAATATAATATATTTATCCTCTTTTCTTTTCTTGGATTTATAATATTTTTATATACCTATCTTTTATCTTAATATAGTTTTCCTAACTATAGAACTATTTCTTAATAACTTTTATTTTTATTCTAAGGGGAATTTCTTAGGAGTTTCTATTATAAAGGAATTTCCTAGGGTCTATTTATCCAAGAAATATAAACCCATTATAAGTAGGTCTACTAGAAAAACCCTAGCCCTTATCTTATTAGGGGATCTACTATAAGTAGGTCCATTGGGAAAACCCTGGCCCTTATCTTATTAGGGGACCTGCTATAAGTAGATCTACTAGTAAATCCTCGGGCAAGTTAGTCCCTTTTTATAATAATTATCTTATCTAATTTATAATAAGGGTAATAATAAAAAAAGTAATAAATCTATAGGATATTCCAATAATAATAATAATTCTAATAAAAATAAAAATAATTATTAGGTATTATTAGGTCTTATATAAGGTTCTTATTATATTTAATTTTCCTATTCTTAAGTACTAATATTTTTATCTTTCTAGAAATATAAATTCTCTTCTTTAATTTTCTTAAATAAGCTAATTTATATATAGCTATTAGTAGGATTTTAGAAGGCTTAGATAAGTTTACTATTATAATTATCTATAACTACTTAGTAGGAATAAATTAAAAATAAATATAGATTTTCTTATTAAGTTTAAGTAAATAATACTTCCTTTAATTAAGTAACTCCCTAATCTAACTATAAGATTAAATAATTATTATACAAATTCCTATTTTAGTAATTTACTTTTTTTTATCTAGCAATTTCCTAATTTAGTTATAAAATTAGATTACTATTATAAGAATTCTTTCTTTAATAAATTAATCTTTTCCCTTAGGTATAAAGCTTTATATTATAATATTATTTATAATATAAATAATAATCTAGGGTTTCTTATTTTATAATTATATAAAATTTAATTATTAGCTACCTTTAAATATTAGCTTAAATCTTTAGTTTATATTTAGCTATTAATATTAAAAAAATAAATATCCTTTTTTATTATAGTTTTAGTAGATTATTCTAGAGAAATTCCATTATTAAATATTTCCTAACTCTATAAATTCTAAGGCAATTCTATAAAATATAGAAGATATTTATCTTTAATCTAAAGGAATATAGGATTATAGCTATTAATTTTTATTTTTAATATTAAAATTTAATCTTTTTTGCTAAAAGAATTATTAATTATTAATTTTAATAATTATCCTAATATATTCTACTAAGATACTTAATTAATTATTCTTATAAAGTTCTTTTTAGATAATTCTCTTTAGTCTATTAAAGAATAAAAATATAAATACATTCTATCCCTAAGAAAACTTAATAACTAGCTAAGTAAATAAAGTACTATAATTAAATACAAAGCCTATTTATTAAAGGACTTTAATTTATTATTTTATCTTAGCCTTTTTATTAATAATACCAAAAGCTTATTTAATCTTAATTTTAAACTATAAATAATTACTATAAATAGCTATAATATATTCTTTATATTTAGTTATTTTATTATTCTAATTATCTATTACTAATTTAAACTAAGTTTTAGTATTTTCAGAAAAATACCCTATAATATACTTTACCTTAAATTCCTCTATACTAAATAATAAGAAAAAATCAAAAAAATAGTTCTTTATCTTAGTAAGAAAGGTCAATAATTTATAAAAGTCTTTACTAAATTTATTAAATAATAAAAACCTAAGAATCTCTCCTAGGTTCTTAGTATAAAGAAAAAAAATACTAAAATCTATTTATAATTATAAAGGGTTCTTTAGCAAATAATTTCCTATAAAAGTCTTTCTTTCCTAGCTCTAAAGCTATAAGAGGTCCTATTAAGCCTTAGATATATTAAAAAGCTTTTAAAATATTTCCTATACCTAAGTAAAGTATTTATTACTTTTCCTAATATACTAATAATTTTTTTTATTATAATATTAAAAATTAATAATAAATTATTATATAGCCTTCTAAAATTAAAAAGTCTTTTTTTAAATTATCTTTAGCTATTTATTTTTATTTTTATTAAAAGACTTAATCTCTTTTATATTTTTATTATTTATAAAAACTTTAAAAATAATAACTTTCTTTTCTTTAAAATTAAAAATACTTTTAAAGATTAATTAAAATATTATTATAATAAATATTATTTAAGATTAATATAAATAATCCTTTGAATAAAAGCTTTTAATATATAATAATTAGATTTAAACTTATAAAATAAACTAAGGGATTTATATTATAAATTAAATTAAATAAGCTAAATTTAAATAATAGGGAAAATTATTATTTATAGATAATAGATTAATTAATTAAATATATTAATTAAAAATAATTAAATTATATTAAAAGCTAAATTATATCCTAGATAATAATAATCCCTAGGGTTTAAATACTTTATTCCTTAGAGTAAGATTAGGACAAAAAAATAAGGGCTTTTAGCTAGGATAATTATAGTAATTATTATAATTATAATAGTATTAATTACTCCAGGCTATAGCCAGCAGCCCCAGGCCAAGGTTCTACCAGGCCTCTTTTCTATTGGTTAGTAACCGGGTGGTCTATAGGGTAACTGGTCAAGTGGAGGTTCAGGTCATAACAGCTATTTACAAATAATACCTTAAACTAACTAAATAATATATAGATAGTATAAAAGAAATATATACTAAAAAGACTCTAAATAATTATAAGAAATATCTAATTACTTAAATATTTAATAAAGGATACTTAGTATAATGTATAATAGTAGGTAATAATAGAAGATAATAACTTACTTAATAAGCTTAATATTTATTAGGATAATATAAATAATATTAAGTTATATTAAAAGTACTAGATTAGTATATTTAATTGCCTAATTAATATTATAAAAGCTGCTTTAGGGCCTAGGCAAATTATATTAGGCTTCTAGTAACTTACTAAGATTTATTATAAGCTGCTTAAAGTCTAAAAAGAAATATTAAAACTAAAGGAAGATCTGGGTTTTATAGTATTAAAGGAGCCTATATAGTAATACTAATTATTAATATATTCCTAAGATTAAATACCTAAATAAAACAAATTTGCCTTTATAAAAAAGGAATAAGATAAAATCTTAAGAAATATAAAAATAAGAATATTAGGAAATAATACTAAAAGTATTATAAAAAATACCAAGAAAAAGGCTAGAGTATTTATATAAAGTATAACTATAGGTTTTAGTAATATATTTATGAAAATAATAAAGCCAAATACTAAACTAACTAAAAGAACTATAATTTCTATATAATATATACTTAATATAATATTTATATACTTAGGGTAATAGATTATAAAGGTAAAAATATTAAATAAATAATAATAAATTATATTCTTTATATTTTATTATTACCTTAATAAGATTAAATAGTAAGATAATAAAGTATATAATAAAGAAATCTAGATATAGCTACTATAATTCTATAAGTTTCTTGGTAATAAAAATAATACCAAAAAATCTAAAATTATTAAAGCAATTATATAGTTATTTTCCTATAAAGAAATATTCTATAAATTACTAATAATAATACTATTAAGGATAATAATAGTATAAATTAATAAAATAATATTCTATATAATCTACTAAATTCCTATTAATAATTTAGCTATAGCTAAGTCTATAAAAATATATATTAATATTATTAAATAAATAAACTAAAAGAAGAAATAGCTTTTTATAGTAAATAAAGTTAATATATTAAGAGCAAGTACTTTATATAAAATAAATAAATAAATCTATTAATTTTATAGCTTAAAGATAAACTTTAGTAGAATTCTAATTATCTTATTTTTTAAAGACTTTAGTTAATTTAGATCTATACTTAATAAATTAATTCTTATACTAAATAATAATATCTTTAATAATACTTATAAAATAGTCTAGTGCCTTTAATTAAAATTCATAAATATTATTATATTTAATAAGTAAGTATATATAGCTAAAAATTTCTAGCTCTAAAAGTTATTATAAAGAATCTAATAAAAAGAATAAAATAAAGCTAATATAAATCTTCTTAATAGTAAGTATTTCTATAAGGGTAAATTTATCTCTTAGGGCATAGAAATTATTATTATTATACTACTAAACTATAACTACTAAAACTTAAATATAAAAATAGCTCTAAACCTCTAAGTAAAAAGGGGAAAATAGCTTATATATTCTTGCCTTAGTATATATAGAAAGATAAAGAAAAGGTAACTATAAGCAAGAAAAAAGTAGGGCTAATAGTAAGTCTTAGAGATAATAGTAATTATCCTATTTCTACTATATTTATTTTTATACTTAGTATACTAATAATTATGAATAAAAATAGAAATCTAGGTATTAAAATTATTAATAATATAATATATAAAATATAGAAGATTATTATTAATAAAATATATTTAAAATACTAAATATTTCTATTATTAATTCTTTATTTTAGGCTATTAGCTAGGCTAATTATTAAATCTAAAAGTATAAAAGACTTTTACTTTTATAATATATTGCTTAATATATTTCTATTAATCTTAGAGAATTTTAAGATTTATTCCAATAAAAAGTCAAGGCTTTAGTAATAATACACTATCTCCTATAAAGGCCTTCTATATATAATAGCTTTTATATATACTAACTATAAAGTTCAAGGGCAAATATTAAAAAAGATTATATTAGAACTATAAAGAATTAAAATAAATAAAAATAAAAGATTAATAAAATATAATATATATAATCTTTATATTTAACTCTTAAAATATAAATTACTTAATAAAATTATATTAATATTAAAAATTTAAAAAAATAATATAATTTAAAATAAAAAAAACCTAAAAATAATTAAGAATAAAGAAAAATTAGATTTACTATATATTAAAATAATATATATAATAAAAGAATTATTATAATTATGATTTTAAATATATTAAAAATAAAAATCTAAAAATATTTTAAACAAATCTAAAAAAAATTAAGAAAATTTAATAAAAATAAAAAAAAACTAAAAAAGCAATTAAAGGAAATAATAAATATAAATTATATAAAATTTAGATAATCTTAAGCCAAAGAAAGAAAAAGAAAAAGAAGAGGAGGGTATATATATAATAGTAGAAGTGGAAGTGCAGCCAGATAAAGAGAGGAAAAAAAAAACCAAGGAAAAAGAACTCTCGTTCCTCGAGCATTTAGAGCCATGATGGGGCTGATTCCATCCCCATTGCCATGCCCCGAGCCAATCACGGCGCACGAATATCCGGGCGCGTCATATTGCCTCTTTGGTCGTAAAAGATTTAGCATTCTCTCGCTGAGCTGGTCTCCCGGAATTGGAACACATCCCAACGCAGATCGGCACTAGCAGCTCAGCTTTTCCACTGGTGGCTTGGCAGTTTCATTAGGGTGGAACTCTAGGAGAAAATATCCACACCGTCCAATCAAACATGGCTGCAAAATTCCGAGCCTGAATAAACTCGGCGATGAGATAATCGCAGTTACGTCGTGCATTTTGGAGGAATCTTGCCACTATGTGGTGCAAATTCACGAGAAGAAATTTGGCATTAACAAACTCGTTTATCACCGGTAAATTGATACGTTGGTATTCCAAACATGGCTCTAGATGCACCCTGTGGGCACCATTCAGAATCGAGTCTTAAAGCGGTAATAACCCGTTGCCGTCTCAATGTTTCGGAAAATATTGTGGCTCCATTTTTTGGTGAACTCTAGAAACGACCTGCACACAACTAAGTGCAAACGATTTGATAGCTTGAACCTAGGCAGGGCTTGGATGATTTTCTTTGTACGGTATCGGGTAAGTGGCGTTCAACTTGCGCTTCTATTGAAGCATGAAGGATAATCTCGTTCCGTTCCAAGCCGCCTCGATCATAACAAAAAAACGACGACACTAAATATTTAACCTCTACTCGCACGCCCTCATGCAATTGTACTTTCCACAGCCGCCATCCCATCTTCCATCCAAGCCGAATAAAGTGATCACAGCGCAACCTCAATCATGAAAGTCAACGCATTCCTGCTCTTCCTCCTTCCCATCGTCAGCGCGACCCCTGCAACGGGCGAGGCAAAGGGGCTGCCCAATCTTGTTCCAGATGGCGACTCCAAATTTGAACTTGGCAGCGCCCATGGAGCAGGCCTGAAAGCTGTGGAAGCACCCATTTGCCCCAATAAGTTTCCCCGTTACTGTTCCGTCGGTGGTTTCTGCTGCAAGACCAAGAAGTGCTGCTCGAATCAGTGTTGCAGATCCACGGCAAAATACTGCATCAAAGGATATTGTTACAAGTAGTGTAGCAATCCATTCTTTCAAGGTATTTATTCCACATTATTTTGTTACGCTCAATTACTCACCTTGTTTGTAGTTATTCCTTCTTGAGCAGCCGATTCCTTATTCTGGATGTAATTCGCTGAGTAGCAATGAATATCCTCGTGCAGCACCGTTTTATTTATTCCCAGTGAATATTCATGTTTGACAATGTATTTCTACCCTGTGAATATCGTCTCCATCTTTAACGTCCTCAGCCCATTCATACCACGCTCTGAGCGCGCCAACTTCCAGACTCCAGCATGTAATTCGCGACCATGAAAGAATTTTTCCCTTATTAGCCTAGATAATAGGGATCTCGAATCTCAAAGTTGCCCATTTCTCTTTCTGACACTTCCAAAATGCGATCTGCGCTAGGGTATTTCGTATCCACGCGGTGGAGGGCCTCTCGAATGCCCGTCAAGATGACCATCCAATAACATTAGTGTATTGGCAACCATGTATTGTAGGCAACAATTACGCATCTGAAACGTGTTGGGGGCTACCAATAGGAATATTTGGTATTCATATAACGCTGATTAGATGTTAATCGGCAATTGGACCCGAAGCGGGATCGCGCATTACGCCATCCCATTTTGGATTATGCAACCAGCCTATGCGATGACGCGACCGCCCCTTGCTATGAGGTTTAGGAAAATGATGCCAACCCTTGCTTCTAACCCACCTTTTATCGGGCAAGTATGTGGGAGGACGGCATCTATAAGTGCAACTTTTGTGACTTGAACCTGAGGAAATTTCACCGTCACATCTGTTGATTCTCGGTAGTCTTGATCAGGGCTATGGGTGACAAGATGAGCCGAAAATGGTATCACATCAAGTGGTTCGCGGATGAAGACACGCCGGAGGACAGAAAGCTCATCTGGAAGCTGGATCTCCTAGTTGTTCCATATGCACTGCTGTCCTATTGGGTAAAATACGTTGACCAAGCGAATTTAAGTAAGTTTACTCGATCTGACACCTCTTTGTTCCAAGGCTAATAGCATGCAGACAATGCCTATGTTTCGGGGCTCAAGGAAGACCTCGGTTTCTATGGAAATGAACTAGTTCAGCTTCAGACGCTCTACACAGTTGGAGCAGTGGTTGGACAGCTTCCATTCATGTTCCTGTTCACCTACGTGCCAATGCATTGGCTTATTCCCTTTCTGGACGTCGCTTGGGGGATCTTCACGCTGCTACAGTATCGATCTAATTCATTTGCCGAGCTGGCCGCCTATCGCTTTTTGGTTGGCTGGTTCGAGGCCGCCTTTTTTCCCGCGATGCACTACATATTCGGTGCCTGGTATCGCGGTGACGAAATCGCCCGTCGAGGCGGTGTTTTCTATGTGGGGCTGACTCTCGGAACCCTCACTGCTGGCCTCATCCAAGCCGGTGCATCGGCAAGATTGGATGGCGTTCATGGACTGGCCGGGTGGCGATGGATGTACATTATTTGCTCCATCATCACCATCCCAATTGGCATCCTAGGCTACGTTGTTCTACCTGGAACGCCCGACAAGCCAAATCTACTGATTCTGAAAAAGAAGGATGTTACGCTTGCGCGGGAGCGTCTGGACCGCGTCGGACGCATTGCATCGGACAACTTCTCATTCAACACAGTTAAGCGCCTGGCTCGAAACTGGCAGTTCTGGGCCTTGGTGCTTCTCGACATATTCTTCTGGAACGGTTGCTTGAATACGTCAGCGGGCGGTTACCTCTTGTGGTTAAAGAGCCTCAATCGGTATAGCACTTCCAAGGTCAACGAGCTGGGTTCAATCACACCAGCACTTGGAATATTCTATACCCTCTTCATCTGTTTTGCATCAGACCTGGTTCTGGGCCCAGCCTGGGCTATCACTGTGTCCCACATTTGGAACGCCATAGGACTCATCATCCTCATAATTTGGAAGGTACCTGAGTCGGCACTCTGGTTCGGGTTTATGACCACTTATTCAGCCGTGGCCATGTCAAGCGTGCTCTACGGGTGGATCAATAGCCAGCTTCGTGCATCGCCAGCCGAGCGTGCCTTCACCTTAGTCCTGCTCAATGCAGTGTCGCAATCAACCACGGCATGGACCAGCATCCTTGTATTTCCCACAGTTGAAGCGCCCAGATATACAAAGGGCTACTCGTTTGTTCTTGCAAATGCAATTTGTCTTATTCTTACCGCACATCTCATCAACTTTTATCTAAAGAGAAAAAGGTACGTTGATCGTTCGAATGCGGGAGCAATTAACTAACAGACAGCCGATCCAGCGTTGCAGATGATGGGTCAAAGTCGCAAGAGATTCGTCGTGACTCGAGTGAGATTGAGGGCACGAATTCTGTAATTAGCAATAATAAGGCGGTCTCAACTTCTATTTCGGGCGGGGCATGAGTTGATGTTGGGGGTTGAATAGCCGAATCTGAGGAGCCTAAATGGGATTGATGCTCTTGAGCGAAGCCACATACATAAAACACCACAGCAGTCCATGCAGAGTGCCAAAATACCAATCTAAATATAAAGATTCTGTTTTCCCAGTAGCCTAAACTTCATCTTAGGTCACAATTGTTTTCAATGGATATGTCTGCAAACAACCGGTTTTGCCAACCGTGAACACCCCAAAACAAGCCCACCCGGTCATCCTGTGGGTTTCAACAAGGCTTCTCTTCAAAAGGATAGGGATCTTAGCCTACATCTATCGCACAATCTACATAAATCCCTTAGGGTGGCTGCATGGCAATCACGTCATCAATTGGCCGTGTCAGATCTCCGCCGATATGGTGGTGATGGCCTAGCACGCAATCCATGTCCAATCTCACTCATTTCTCCCACCGGTAACCCCGCCAGCACGCGGGATTGGATTGCCGGCATCGCTCATCGCTATCTATAAATTCCGGTACCATGGTGATAATTGAGGCTTATTTATAAAGCCTAGATCATAAACTTTATCCCCAGATCTAGATGCACAATTGAGCATTGGATCAAGTTGGATAATATCAACCTTCATCATGTCTGAGAAAACACCCACTACGCAGGAAAATGGAGGCGATCGCCTTGGAAATGGCAAGAAGCATATCCTCCTCAATGCGTTCGACATGTCCACTGTGGGACACTTGTCTCCGGGGCAGTGGAAGGTTTGTGTATCCATTCCACTCGTCAAGGCACTCAGCTAACTGATAATAGAATCCTGTAGACAAATCAGCGACAAAACGAGATTTAGAATATTGGATTGAGCTAGCGAAACTCCTTGAACGAGGAGGAATCAATGCTCTGTTTCTCGCAGATACCTACGGAGGCTACGACACATACGAGGGAAGTTTGGACAACTGCATTCGAAGGGCGGCTCAGTGGCCAATGACGGATCCCACCATTGTAAGTGTCTTGATAGCGTGGATGGTGGCCAATGCGCGCTAACACAACCGAGCCCATCTCTGCAATGGCGGCTGTCACCAAGAATCTTGCCTTCGGCATCACAGCATCGACTTCTTTTGAGCCACCATTTTTATTGGCCAAGAGATTCTCATCCTTGGACCACTTTACCAGAGGAAGAATTGGGTGGAACATTGTGACGTCGTGGAAAAAAGCGGCGTTCAAAGCCATCGGCCTGGACAACCCGATTGAGCATGACGAACGCTATCTCCAGGCTGATGAGTATTTACGCGTGTTGTACAAGTAAGTATGCAGAAATTGAAACAAAATGTTCACCCCGCTAACAGATGCTAGACTCTGGGAAGGCTCTTGGGCAGACGACGCCATCTCTCCAGATGCCGAAAACGACAGCTATGCCGACCCGGACAAGATCAGAACCATCAACCACGAGGGCAAATACTTCAAGTTGAACACGAGACATATAGTTGATCCATCGCCTCAGCGCACGCCATTTTTATTCCAAGCGGGGACGTCTGCGGCGGGATCCAACTTTGCTGCGGGCCACGCTGAGGCTATTTTCGTATCCGCCCACTCACCGTCCGTCCTCCGACCCAAAGTAGACAACATCCGCAAGCTAGCTGCATCACTCGGCCGCGACCCAAGGTCGATCAAGTTCTTTGGCACATTCACTCCAATCATTGGCAAGACAGACGAGGAAGCACAGGCCAAATATGAGGAACTCAAGAAGTATGCATCCACAGTTGGCGGACTGGTCCTATTCAGCGGCTGGACCGGCATCGACATCTCCAAGATTCCGCTGGATCAGGAAATCACCGCAGCAGACTCGCTCGAGGCACACAAGGTGCGCAGCATGCTCGACGCCTTCACCGTCACGAGCAAGGAAATCCCAAAGTGGACTCCGCGCGTCGTCGCCGAGCGCACAGCCATCGGAGGTCTTGGCCCCGTTGGCGTCGGCAGCCCGCAGACGGTCGCGGACGACCTGGAGCACTGGATTCGGGAAGCTGACCTGGACGGCTTCAACCTCGGCTACGTTACCACCCCGGGCACGTTTGAGGAGGTGGTTGATCTTTTGATCCCAGAGCTGCGGAAGCGTGGGCTGTATCCTGAGCTGCCCGAGGAGCCGCTCACGGCGCGTGAAAAGATTTACGGAAAGGGCCAAAAGGGGCTGCGGGATGATCACCCTGGAAGCAAGTACAAGTATGACGTGTACAAGGAGGATGAGCCGGTTCAGTCAGAGAAGGATCAGGTAGCTGAGAAGGCGGCATGAATAAAATGTAAAAGGGAATACAAGATGAAGAGAATGGGGTGGCCTGAGCTAGTTGAAACGCAACAGAGACCCATCGAAAATATGAGTTGCCTATTCCTCGAGTGCAATCTTGACAGCAGCATCAACATGGGCCACCAATGTATCAAACATGGGCACGGAAGAGTCCTCCTCTTTGACAAGCATCCCTATCTCCGTGCACCCCAGGACAATAACTTCGGCCCCCCTCGACACCAGCTCAGCAATAATGTCTCGGAACTGCATTCGCACTCTTTCAGAGAAGATGCCCTTGCCCAGCTCGCTGATGAGAGCAGACTCGATGGTCTGCTTGCCCGATTCCTGCGGCACCAAGACGGTTTTGCCGTAGCGCTCCGACAGCCCGCCAATAAAGTAGTCCTCGGTCATTGTGGCCCTTGTGCCCAGCAAGCCCACTGTTTTGTAGGCGGCTATTCGCTCGGCCGTGGCGTCGACGATGTGGACAAACGGCAGCTCTAGCTGATCCGTGACCAGGGACAAGGGCTTATGCATCGTGTTGCAGGCCACCAGGAAGAAGTCGGCCCCGGCAGCCTTGAGCTTCTTTTGCAGTCCAAGCAGCGTCTGCGCAATCTCGTCCCATTGGCCCGACTGCACCCATGTGAAGATCTGCTGAAAGTCGGTCTGGACCAAGACGAGCTCGGCGCAGTGGAATCCGCCCAGGCGATCGGATATTTGCTGGTTGATTGACCTGTAGTATACCGACGAGCTCGGCCACGCCATGCCGCCAATGATACCAATTGTCTTCATTTTTGCCTTCCCGGTCTTGGTTTCAAGCTAAAGGAGCACGGGGCAGTGCTTCAACGCAGTATTCGCCTATGATACGCTGCCGTGAGAATGTTGGAGGGTGCGAGTCGATGGTTCTAGCAGCTTCTATGCATCTACACCGCCGAGAAGGTCCAGGAAACAAGGCTGTTCTTGCACGATTCGATATGCGGTGATGGAAGTGAGGGGAATTTTGACACTCTACATCGTTGCTAAGACAATAGGACCAGAGATAACGTAAGATTTGTCCCATCCCGGCCAGGGTTCAACGCAAGATTACTCGTCTACAACATCCGTGAGGTTTGACATCGCGAATAAATGAGCTTAACCACATCAACTTAAGGCAACCAAGAAACACAGATCGAGGAGTATGCCAGGGCTATGGCAGTTGTGTGTGAAAACGGAGAATGATGGGCAGCAGGTGGCTTTTGCAAGCATAGCCAGATGGGCGAGTTAACCTCGCCACTCAAAACGACTGCTATTATTATCATTTTAGGCTACTCCAGAGTGGTATTGAGGCGCTGCACAGGATGCAGCCTAGTCGGCAAATTCCGCTTCCATCCAAGACAGCTGAGTTTAGGCGGCAACTACCGAAATTTGAACTGCTGGAATGTAGCTGTGGTCATGGATTAGTGTAGCTCCTTGCACTGCCCGACAGCTCCAAAGCAAAAGTTTAGGAAGGCGAATCAGCTGGAATGGATTTGGTCAAAGAACAAACGAACTCATACTAAATAAAACCAATCTTGAATCTTTTATTCATCGAACAGCCCGTCTCCTACTTCAGCTTAAAGCTGTGGCCAAGAAATTTTATTTTCCTCAAAGCTTGGTGCAGTGGAAGCTCTGTTGATCCTCTGCACAGCAATGCGGGGTAGACCAGATCGCCGCGTTTCATTGGTCGAGCCTGCACGGATGGGTCCAACCACATCAGGGAGGCCCACGATGCCTACCCTACAGCAGGTCCCTGTACATATCATCCCTTTGAGTGCGGTAAGCCTGCACTTGGGTCACGGGCTCCACCTAACTAATAGTACAAGCTGATACTTGCAGCGGGCAAGAATTATCCAATAAATTCAGGTCTAGCAGCGGTATTTTATCAAACAAAGTAATTATGCAGATCGGCGCAACATTGCCACCAGTATTGAAGTGACTTGTACATCCATAATATTTTGGTGACCAAGAATGTATCTCAAATTTAGAGCTACTTGGTTGGGTAGCATCCCTGCAAGTGACCCAAGTGCAGGCTTACCGCACTCAAAGGGATAGGACAGGTCTTTCAAGTGATTTGACCTGTGAGAGCGTGTATCGATTCATGGCGGAAATGCACTTCCTTTCATGCGCATGAAATCAACATTGTCAGGTGAAAGCCATGGCACCAATTGAAGGGACCCATGTGGCTTCATGACGCGTTGCAAATCTTTGTTCTAGATGCTTCTATTGATCCTACAGACCTCACTCGCTGCATTTCATGACCCGCTACGAAAAGTGATTCCTATCATAATGATGAAACAGATATCAGTGTTTATTTTGATTGTTTTGGGTGATTTTGCAGCCCCGGTGACGTCACCAAAAGTCTGAAGATGGTGGCAAGAAGTGCTGATATGACGTTGAATGACCCCACCTAACCGACATGACCAGCATCAGGCTCATGTGTATATAATGGACAAGGCCCTGGATCTCGATAATTTTTTTGATCAACATTGACGATATTTCCGATGCAATTTTCAATCTTTTCATCTACGGTCAAGATGCCGTCCTACTTCAGCTCGACTAGCTCGCAAACCACCTTCACTAGCCGTTCGTCGCGGGACGGTCAAACTGAGACTCGCACCTACACGGAGCAAACTCGCACCAATCCCGACGGCACAACCGTTCGAACTACGTACCAAGAAAACAACAAGCCCGTCCAGCGCACCGAGGAACATTATTCTTCCAGCGGAAATCTGGGAGCCTCATCGAGCCACAACTTCTCCCGTCGCATTGAGGAGGTGAGCGACTAGGAAAGCAGCCGACCGTCGCCACAATGAAGCACTGGGAGATGAATATGACAAGGGGGAGGGAGGTGTTTGAACAGATGTACCAAGGAGATTGACCAAAGAGATATTGTAGCAAGTGATGATGATGATTATGATGGAATTTTCGCAATACTACTCAACTCGATGCTAAAATGATGAGATGTGCCATGTCAAATCTGATCAACGTGTACCCAAGAATCAAGACAGCGCTAGTCCGAAAGAAAAAACATGCACAGGGAATAACGTTTATTCGGCGACCAGTAGACCAATCATACGCAGGAGCTGGAACTGCCGCACGGTTGGAGCAGCGCTAAATTAGATGGCAGCTGGGCAAGGCTAGAGAGTCCTTGGGTGCGGCAGTGAGTCCTTTGATGACCCAACGGCCACGATGGTCTCCCTTCACGCTGCCCTACATCGGTAGTACTGTACTACGCTACGCCATGATCCACTGGGCTGCACTGCATTGCACTGCCATAAGGCCACTGACTGCCACAAATGGCGCAACATACATGGGAGAGGACGACCTGGCTTGGCTGGTCCTACGCCAACTTCAGGTTGCAGCGGTAGTATGGCGCACTGACGAGGTGATCGCTAGCTGATGGGCCCCTCAGCGGCAGATTTTGCGCTGTATTTTCTTCTTCGCCTGCCTTTTCTTTTTTTTACCGCCTCCGTTTACGAAAATAGGACTTTGCTATCTGCCGTACTGTGTGATAATGTGTGTGAATGGTGCCCGAAACGATGTCGGCTTGTGTGTGGTTCATTTCCACGCCGTCTTGGCCCTTTACTTTTGAGGTTCCTTTCATGTCTTGGCTGTCTCCCCCCTTGACAGCTGAGGTCGACACAACCCGCGCAGTCGTTGTCTAGGCCGCCACGGTGGCGACGGCCTTGTTTTTGTCTCGTCTCGCTGGTGTCGCATAGATGCAGTCTGCGGCATCTCTGTTGGCCAGCCCTCGCCCGCTGCCTGTCCGGGCTGGAACGGTTCCGAATCAAGTGAGGGCGCTAAAGAGGTGCGGCTGAGCTAGCTAACCAAGAAGGTTATTTGGACACAAGCCTCTCGACGTGCTAGGCCAGCCACTAGGCATCAAGCTAGCCAGTGACCTTATCCGCTGGCACCTATGGCGCTCTGCAAGCTGGCCCAGCAACCCCGGCTTGGAGTCTGTAAGGCTGATTCTGGCGGTCTGAAGGCCGGATCGTGACCCGGACTGTGCGCTACGCCGAGTTTGCCAAGCAGCATGCGTCCCAGAGAGTCCAGACCCTTTCATGCTGCTTTGGCAGCCACATGAAGCTTTTCCCTTGGGCTGGCCGCCGGTGGAGGCGCAGATGCGACAAAGCCGCCGCCATGCCGTGCTCTCTGAAAGCAAACCCCAAGCGAGATGGGATCCAATCGCTTTCAGCGGAAAATGGTGGCTGGCCGAACCCGGTCCAAGGGTACCCAAGGCTGCAAAGCATTGGCAAGCCCTGCCTAAATACCGTATATCTCTCCATCTGTACGCGGTTCCCATTTTGAAAACAAGCTTAATTCGAACCTCATCCGTCTCGGACACCAGCATCCGCGTACAATCTAGAGCCCCCCGGCCTGGCCTAGTTGACAAGATGGTGTCCCTTCGGTGCCTTCTTATTACTGTGTTTTTAGCCGTCGTCTTGGTCTTCGCCCAGACACCTGACCCTAATGACGGCCCGGTCGCAACAATTGCCGATCCCGTCATTACAGACGCTGATCCTGTGCCCACGGTGGATCCCAGAGATACCGAAGATGGAGGTTCGGATGTTGTTCCCACCGATAACGATACTGGCTCCGGTTCTGACGAAAGTGGCTCCGATCAAGGCGGCTCCGAAGATACTGGATCTGGAGACCAACCTGTCGACACAGCACCTGTAGATACTGCGCCCGCAGAAACAGCACCAGCAGACACAGCACCCGCAGACGACACAGCACCCGCAGAAACGGCACCAGCAGAGACGGCCCCCGCGGAGACGGCACCTGCAGAGACTGAGCCTGCAGACCCGTCCGAGACTGACGATGGAAGCGATGAGTCCACGGCGACCGACTCGGAAGATAAACCCACCGAAACCCAAGGTCTGTTACCCCCCTCACCAACCGACGACGTCGAAGAACCCGTCTCGACCGATGCGGAAGAACCGTCGCCTACGAGCAACGAGGAACCGTCCGAATCCGAGAGCGAAGGTCCTTCGCCGACCGAGGCCGAAGAGTCATCCTCCCCCGCTGACACGGATGCCCCGACCCAAACAGGCGACAGCAAAAGTGATTCTCCAACTGCTACCAAGGACAGCGCGGAAGCCACCGCAACCGACGACGACAAGGACGACGACTCGTCAAAGACTGACTCTGACTCCCCCACCAGTGCTGGAGATGATGAGCCCACAGCCACAAGTGACGAGGATGCGTCTGAGACGACCGATTCGGATGACAATGACGACAATGACAAAGACAGCGACAGCACTCAGACTGGTGATTCTGGAAGCGCATCTGAAACGTCTTCCTCGTCTCCTTCATCGCAGACCGGCTCTGACCACGAAGACACTGGCATTGTCGCTGTTGGCCCTCGCGACGGAACCGAGTCCACAAAGGAAACCCCCGCAGACATCACCACGGCGGAGCAGCACGAGGCCGAGAGCATGGCCAACCTGCCCAGCACCGTCATCTCCGGCTCCGATGCCGAGGAGATTGTCGTCATGGAGGCCATCATGTTTGACCACTTTGCCAGCAACGCTCCCGCCCCGGGCGATGCCAACATCATCCAGATTGCCTCCAATGTCTCGTCTTGCACGGTTGGCGTGAAGAAGCGAGATACCTGGGGAAACCGAGTCGTCAACCGCATGGCGCGCCGAGACCTCAGGGAGGACTGCGAGTATGTCACTAGTCTTGACTTTGATGTCAATTTCAACTACATTCGAAGCTCAGTCGATGGTGAACGTCCAAACCAGCTGCAGGATCGCATTGAGAACGGAGTAAGTGAATCTTTTTTCTTCTTTTTCATTTTTATTACCTCTTCAAATACAAGCCCCTCCCTCAATTGAACCAAGGGCCTGTTTGAATGACAAACTAATGCCAAGCCTGCAGATGAAACTGCTCAATGATGCCTACGGTGGAATCGGAGTCAACTTCAAGTACAAGAACTACCAGCAATACGCCCCACCTAGCTCCGGCGACAACAAGAACTGGTCCATGGTCAAGCAGTTTTCCGACAAGATTAAGAACTTCCAGACGCAGACGCGGTCCGGCAACGAAATGACTTTGAATATCTGGCTCGTCAACAATCTGCAAAGCGCTGACGGCAAAGACATCAACGGAGTATGTGCCAACCACCAACCAAACCCTCCCTCGTCCCTTTACTGTTGCTAACTGGAAGTTAAAGTACACCTCGTTCCCCTGGGATAAGAAGGGCTCACTCGATGGCATCGTTCTTCGAGAGGACCGAGTCAACAAGGACGATGTTCCTACCTTGATTCACGAAGTTGGCCACTGGCTTGGATTGAGACACACGTTCCGCGAACAGGTCGACAAGGCCGCCGATGACTGCAAGGCTGCAGACACGCTCATCAAGTCGAGCATCACGACGGGTCTGAAGGGTAGCATGTACGACTGCAAGCAGGCCACGTGCTCTGATTCCGAAACCAAAGACATCATCAACTTTATGAGTGTAAGTGTTGAACCCCCCACCCCGCGGTATTCCTGAGAGAGCATAGCTAATGCATACCCCTGACAGTACTCGCAATGCCGTGGCAAGGTGGCAAAGGAGGGCTTCACGACTGATCAAAAGTCGTCCATCTACTCGCGCGTGCTCAAGTACCGACGCGGCTTCCGCGAAGGCGAGTGCACGCCCAAGTACGCGTCTCCCACGTCGACCAAGAAGCTGGCCAAGAGATCCACCATGCAGGATCTGATTGACGGCGTGTGCCCCAACGTGGCCGCCGGCGTGCAGGATCTCGAGAGCCAGCCCACAAACACCAACCAGGGCTCAACCCTCGGCTTCAGTGTTGTGTCTGTCGTGGCTGCCGTGGCTGCTTCCATGTTTTTGATGATGTAAACGATGAAATTTTCTCTTTCTTTCTCTCGGTTAAAACCAAGTATTGGATGCATTTAGCGAGCGATGGGTTGGAGGGGAACTAGAATGATGAGTGGAACTCCATGCGAATAATTTGGCCAGTTTTGTTGATGGTCGTCAGCTTTTCCTCGGTCGGATATTTCTAGCTAGAATGGAATCGGATAGAGCAATATGATGTGACATGATTTCCGGCATGCACGGTGCGTCGCCATTCCGGTAGCTGCACCAGTCATGATTTGTACTGATGTGAAGTGGTCTTACTGAAACCATTGTATTCCAGTGGTGACTTGGACTAAAATGTGTAATCTACTCATATGATCCGACCAATTGCGCGACCTAGGTGAGCGAGGTATCTACAGAGAACATACGATGAGATTTGGCAGACGGGCGGATTGGCTAGTCACGCGAGAAAAGGCAGAGCCGATGCATGATAGTGGTGACTGGCGTAGATCATTGGTTAGATGAACTACGACCAAAGCTAGAAGCAACTCAGACTAGACTATCGAAACAAGACATAAAAGATTTATTAGTCAATCGATTAGAGACTGTGATCCAATGAAACAATCTGGGTTGGTGGATTGCAGCTATGGAATTGGATGATAGCATTTACGAAGTAATCAGGGAGTGTCTTGGTTTTTGAATGAAGTTTATGGTGATTGGTAGTCCATTAGGTTATGATCATTGTTGTTTTGTCTTGTTATTCACTGAGCTTTAACTTTCGCTATGCGTCATTATTTGTATAACAGAGAGGTAACAGTAGTTGGTCTACCTAGTTACTAACTAGTTTAGTAACACAAATGCCCCAATCGGTGCAAGACTTATTGTAACATTCTTCCACTTTCTTGCGCAATTTCAGTTGTTACGTCTCGAGTATATTAATGGAAGCATATAAAAGGTGGTGGACTGCAAGGCGGTTTGTATGCTATTCAAGAACAGCCTCGTCAGTTTCTAGGAGCTTCACCACCGTCGCATATCTCATTTCTCTAGCCCACTAAAGTGCAGTGCGACCGTTGATATTCTTGTGACCAGGGTCTACGGCATTTGCCAGAAATAGATTCACAACCTCCTCACTCCCGTTTGGTGCAGCTAATCATAGCGGTGTATGACCCTTTATATCTTTGGAGTTAAGACCAATGCCATCCTTTGCCAGGAATATTGAGATCAAATTTTTGAGTTCCTATTGTTGTTGGAATAAGTCAACATGGTTATCTGTGAATTATTATACTTTTTAATCTCTTGGTATGATTGCTCTTACACTAAATTATTAACTTAAAGATTATATATAATAAAAACTTTAAAAATAATAGCTAATAATAAAAATAAGGCCTTTCTTAGACTACTATATATTAATTAATTTAGCTAAAATATATATATATTTTGGAATATAGTTAACTCGGGCAATTACATTGCAGCCGCAACAGCAGCTGTGTTAGGGTTTAAAGGACTCGCCTAGTTATATGACCTAGCATTAATACTATTAAACCCGAGGCATCATGTACAACAGGACACAGTCCAAAAGGGGATAATAAGCCTTGTTATAATAGGATGAAAGTTATGTAATATATCTATAGCTAGTTTAGGCTTAGTATATAGTAACTACCCAAATATACCTACTAAAGTAAAAGTAAAAGTAAGGTAAGATTGTAATAATAAATTATAATTTTAATAATTAAGAGTCTTAGAGCTATATAGAATTATCTAGCTATAATTATCTAAAAAAAAGTACTAAAAATATTAAATAAATTATATTTTAAATAATTAAATCTTTAAATTAATTTATTAATTATAGTAATTATATTTAATTATTAAGCTAAATAATTAATCTTTAAAACTATTCTATAAAAATAAGTACTAAACTTTACCTTTTAAATAGATCTAATAACTAGGATTCCTTTGAGTAAAGTTATATTATAAAAATCTTATTTAAGAGAGTCTATAAATTAGAATTATTTTTAGATTTAATAGAATTTAAGACTAAAAGACTTTCCTAGCTAAAAATACTAATTATATTAAATTACTTTACTTAAGAAGAATAAGCAAGCAAAAACCAAGTTCTAAGATTTATTTAATTAAATAAATCTATATTTAAATTAAGTAAGCTACTTTCTAAAGACTAAAAAATATTAAAAAATAAAATAATTATTTTTTAATTAATTTTAAATTAATATAATAAATAAGCTAATAAAATTAGGAATATTCTAAGCTAGATAATTAAGAAAGTTAGTCTATACTATATAGAAATATACTTATTATTAATAAAAGGATCTATTAAATATAATAATATCTTAGAGTTCTTCTAAAGCCTAAAGGTAATATATAAAATAAATAATATTCTATATTAAAAATAAGCTTAAAAATAATACTTAAAGATACTAAAATAAGCCTTAAATAGTAGAATTAACTAATAAGAATAAATTATATAATAGAAAAAAGTATTTAGGATTATAATACTTAAAAAGATATCTAAGATATAATAATTAAATACTTAGTTTAAAGACCTATAAAAAGCCTTAGACTATAACTTTAAGATATTTCTATAAATTAAATAAAGTAAAAATAAGAAAGAAATAAAAAAAAAAAATATATATATATTAACTATATTTTTTGCCCACTTTAGACAAAAGGTAGAAAATATTAAGTTAAATATAAATAAAGCCCTAAAACCAAAAATATAAAAAGGTAGCTTTAGACCTATATCTTAAAATATAAAATCTTAAATTTAAAAAGAAAGCTTTAGACCTATATTCCAAGGCTTAAAAACCCTATCTAAAAAGCATAATTAATTAATAAATAATAAAGTCTAAAAGAATGCCTTAAAGAGGCAAAAGCTAATTCTAAAAGAATATAAGGTCTATATATTATATAAAAGAGCTTATATTAACCTAAATACCTAATTTTACTAGTTAGTCTTTCTAAAAATAATACTAATAAAGTATATCTAATTAAAAAGGTAAAATAAAAAATAAAAAAGATAATTAAAAAAGAATATTAAAGTAAAAAAATTATATAAAAAGTTTATAAAAATAAAAATAAAATTAATAAAAGTAATAAATTAATAATTAAATCCATAAATTTATATCTCTTAAAAAGTAATAGTATTTTTTACTTTAAATCTTAAATACCTATTATAAATCTTAATCTTCTTAGACTTAGAAATAATAATATACTTATTTAATAATAAAAGTAGGTTTATTAGTCTTAAATCTATATTAATAGGGAAAAGAGTATTTATAGGGTTAATAGTATTACTAATATATAAATATAAGAATATAAAAATCAAAATTCAAAATATTAAAGATAAGCCTTATTTTCTTATTTTAAATAATATTATATTTTGCCTAGATATTAAAACTAATTTAATATTATTAAGAAGACTATATTAAAAAGAATATTAGTAAGATTAAAAAAATAGGGATAATATTATTAGGTATTTAAATAAATAATCTTTATATAGACTAAGAATAATATATAACCAATATTTACTAAACTATTAGCCTAAATTAGTAATATAAGCCTTATTTACAATAAACAAATCTTAAAATAATTTCTAAAAACCTAGAATTATATCCTAAGTAAAAGTAATAATATAATATTCTTATCTAGGCTACCTAAGACCTAGAGCATTAAAGTATCTAGTAAATAATACTATTAAAGTCCAAATAAAAGGGCTTCTAACTATAAAATATAATACTTATAGGCTAGGAAAAATAAAATAATAAAAGCACTATAAACTATAAATTTAAACCTTAAAATCCAATAAATAGATTTTATTAGACTTCTATAACTTTCTAATAAAAATAAATAAACTTACCTTATATATAATCATTATAGACTATATATTAAGATTCTATTAAGATTATTACTTTATAAACTAAAAAGAAAATAATCTACTAAGAATATTATCTTACTTTACTTAAATATTAAAGAAAAGATATAAAATTAAGATTCAAGCAATAGAAATAAATAATAAGCTTTAAAAGAGTAATCTAATCTATATATAATTAAGCTAAGAGGGAATTAAAGTAAAAGAAAATATTCCCTAAATATAATAATAAAATAACTTAGCTAAATATTTTAGGGGGATAATAAAAAAAAAGGTAAGAGTCTTAATAATTAAAAGTAATTTACCAAGAAAATTATAGTTAGAAATAGTAAGAATAGCTATATATTTATTAAATAAAATCCCAAAATAAAGACTTAAATAAAAGACTCTATATAAAAGCTTCTTTAGTACAATATAAAACTTAATCAAAGAAAATAAACCTTAAATTATATATTTAAAAAGGATTAAATATAAATCATTTATAATAACTATAACTATACAAAAGAAAAAATAAAGACTACTTTTATAAATAAGCTTAAAAGTATAAATAGGCTATTTAATAGAATATAATTCTTAAAATATCTTTTATATCTAAAATCTACTTACTAATAAAATATATATAACTCAAGATATAATATTTAATAAAAAACTATTATTTTTAGTAAGTAATATAGAAATAAGAGAAATAATTAGCAAATAAACCCTTAAAGAAATCTAAGCAAAGATAAAAGCTCTATTAGCTATTAAGCAAGTAAATCAAATAATAAACCTAACCCAAAATAAAAATAAACTTAAAATAATTAAAATAAGCCTTAAAAATATTATATAAAACTTAAAAACTAATAATATAGTAAATAAAAAAGAAAAATAAATTAATAATTTAAAATATATATAATTATAATTTATATCCTTCCTAATACTACCAGAAAGTCCTACTATAATTTTTCTTATCCTATTAATAAAATAAGAAAACTAAATAAAGATATAAAGAATATACTTATAAATAAAACCATTTAAGCTTTATTAAGTATTTTATATAGGAACTAAAGCCATACCTATAGCAAAATATAGAAAAACTATATTAACTAAGATAATATACTTTAAAGCTAGACATAAAAAGCTAAAACCTAAATATAAGCCTTAAAAAGAAAAAATAAACCTTTATCCTAATAAAGAATAATTTTATTAAAAGAACCTACTACTAATACTAAGTTTATATAAAAATATTATTAGATATAAATATAAAAAAGAATTTTTATAAGCTAAAAAGATATACCTAGAGAGTTATAAGTAAATAGGATCTTAGATAAGGATTTTAAGGAATAAAATAAATATTTATAACTTATAAATAATTAATTATATATAGATATATATATATAAATTTAATAAATATAATTACTTATAAAAATACAAAGTAAGACTAATTATTTAAGGAAATTAATAATAAAAATCAAATATAAAAAAAATATATATAATAATACTAACTAGAAAATCATTTTAAATACTACTAGTAATTATAATAAGATTTAACCTTAAATTATTATAATATAATATAATTAATATATTTATAAATATAAAACTACCTATAAATATATATATAAAGCCTTTATTAGATTATTAAAAAGGCAAAAATAAGGGATAAGTATTACTTTTAAAAAAAGTACTCTATAGACTTAGAATTATACCTCTTTTATAGCAAATAGAGCTTGGAATTATATTTTAATTATTGGGATTTAAATAAATAGCTTATAAACCCTATTACTATATTAAAAGAGGACTTCTTATTTTCTTTTATATAGATAATATTATAGTAATATATATAAAAAAATTTAAGTTATAAGCAAGAGAAACTATTAAAAGATTGAAGCAAAAATATAATCTTATTAGTAAAAATAAGCTATAATGGTTTTTTAGAATAAAGATAATAAGGGACTAAAGCTAGAAATTAATCTAGGTAACTTAAAATATATATTTAAAAAAGATATATAAACTTTATATTATAAATAAATAAAATATAACTTTAATAGATAAAATAGAGCTTATTTTAAATAATATAATTATATTAATAAAAATAATTAATTAATATAAATAAGTTATAAAATTAATATTTTATATAATAATTATTATTAGATTAGATATTATATTTATAATATTATATCTAGTAAGATTTATAGTAAATTTAAGTAATATATATATTAAAGTAATAAACTAAATATTATATTATTTATATATAATTTATTTTTTAGCTTTATAGCTTAGGAAAGAGAATAATTTAATAGTTTATAGTAATATATCCTTTATAGATAATTTCCTTAACCAAAAAAGCTCTTAAGCATATATAATAAAATTATTTAAAGGCTTAATTAAATGGTATGCTAATAAATAAGATATAGTTATAATATCTATAATAGAAGCTAAATTACTTATATTATCTTAAGTAACCAAGGAAAAATTCTTTTAATAAAGATTTCTTATAAAACTTAAAATTGAGCTATAAAATAATATTTTGAGACTTATATATAATAATTAATAGATAATTAGCCTAATTAAAAATCCCCTTAAAAAGTTAAAGACTAAGCTTAAGTATATAAATATCTATAATTATTAGCTATATAAATTTATATTTTTAAAAATAATTATTATTATATATAAATAAAGTATAAAATTAATAGCTAATAGGTTAATAAAAGTACTATAAGGTAATATATTCTATAAAAATAAAAACCAACTTAGTCTAGTAAACCTTATAAAATAAATATAGAGCTAATAAAATAAAGATATATTTAAATAAATAATTAAAGAAATTCTAAAAGGTTTAGAAATTTAATTATATATATTATATTTATATAAAGGAAAATAATATTATATTATTATAAATATTTATTTTTATTTTCTTAAAAAATATAGCTATTATACCATAAGGCAAAACCATAAAATAAGCTATAAAAGAGCAAAATAAATAACTAAAGCTAGTTTAAATTTTTTTTTAATTAAGATAGGTATTGCCTACTAAGGGAAAAGTATTATTAGTATAGCTATATAGTATAATCTTTATTATAATATAGTATTTGCCCTTTTCTTAAAAATAATTAATATTAAAGTTTAAAATAAGAAAATAAGGTATAAAAAGAGAAAATATATTAATTTAGAGATATTATTTTCTTGGATATAATCTAAGAAGAAAAGCATTATTAGGAGGGCAATAATAAAACTAGATAAGTAAATATAAGTTAATAAATAAATTATAAAATAAAAGAATAAATTATAAAATTATAAAAGAAGTAAATTTATATTAGGTAGTAAAAGCTATTAGGATTATATTACTTATAGTAGTATTTACTATTAAGATAGTTCTAATACTTACTATTACTTTAGCCTATAAGAGCTAATATAAGATAAGATAAGCAGGGAACCTATTATTAATAGATAGTATTAGTAAAGTAAATTAATTAAATAAAACTTAAAATAAAGAAACCAAGTATTTATAATTCTTATATATAATAGTAGGCTACTAAGACTTCTTTTTTATAGGCTATATAAGTAGTATAAGCTATAGTATAAGCCTTATAGTATAAAAGGGAAAAGGGGAAAGAGGAATTATAAATATTATTATAAAATATTAGTATAAAATAATACCTAAACCTATATAATAAATCTTAAAATAAGAAAAAAAGCTTTAAAAATAATTTATATTATAGTAAGAGAGAGAAAGATTAGTAAAAATAAATAAATATTATAAAGTTATAAAGTTAATATAATTTAGCTAATATTAATAGTAAAAGAAAAGGTACTAAGGAAAAAATATATAAAATCTCTTAAAAGGTAATAATAAAAAAAGAAAAAGAAAAAAAGCCTTAAAGGAAAAAAAAAAAAAATATTTATAGGTAATAAGCCTAATATTAAATTATAAAAGTAAAATAAAAATAAAATAATTTATAATTTACTTTTGCTATACTAAGCTAATTAATAGCTATTATATACAATAAATAAATAAAAAAATCTAAGATGAGGCTAAAAAATTATAAATAAACTATAAATAATAGACTTCCAAAGAAAGTTCTATACTTAGGAGACTTATATATATTATAGACTTTACTAGATTTAATCTAGGGGGGTATATTAAACCTAAGGCATTATATATAATAGAATATAGTCTAAAAGGGGATAATAAGCCTTATTATAATAGGATAAAAGTTATATAATATATCCATAGCTAGTTTAGGCTTAGTATATAGTAACTACCTAAATATACCTACTAAAGTAAAAGTAAAAGCAAGGTAAGGTTATAATAATAAATCACGGTTTTAATAAATACCAAAACCCTATATGATTAGGTAGCTAGACTAGAAGATAATAAGAAAGCAATAATTAAAGAGATTTGAATCTATACTAGCTGTAATACAGTATAGATCCTAATAATAATGTAATAAAATAATAAGTATATTTTAGTATTTTATTATTTAAAGTACTATAAAGTAGCTTAATAAGACTAGCTATTAATATAAAAATAATAATTTATAATTTAAAATTATCTTTATTAATAATATACTTAATAAGCTTAATAAAAAAATAAAAAATAAAATAATAATATTTAATTAAAATAATAATATTAAAAGTCTTAATATTTATATTAAAATTAAGCTTATAATCTTTAAAATTAAGATTTTATAAAAATAAAAAAATAAAACTAAAAGATTAATTAGTAATTTTCTTAATTAATAAAAAGAATAGCTAAAAATCTTATTTAAATTAAATATTAAAAATAAAATTAAATTTTAAAGATATTAAAAAAAAGTTTTTAATAAAAATATAAAAAAAGAAAAAGTAAATAAATTAAATTATTTAATTTATTAGATTAATTAAAAAAAGAAATTAATAAAAAAAATAAAGAAAATAATTAATTAATTAGTTATTTAAATAAATATATAAAAAGAAGTAAAATTACAGTTAAAACTATTAGGGCTTTGCTAGAAATATCTTTAAAACCTCTTTATCCCCATTTTCTACAGCCAATAATAGTAATGTTTAACCATATCTATCCTTATCATAAACATTAGCGCCTACCTTCACAAGAAACCTAACAATAGCCTTATACCTGCCCTCGGTAGTTATATATAGTAGCATTTAGCCATTATAGTTATTTATATTAAAATCAACACCTTCTTTAATAAAAAGCTTGGTAATGGCCTTGTGCTTGCCCTCAGCAGCTATGTGTAGTGGTATTTGGCTATTATTATCTCTTATATTAAAATTAGCACCTGCTTTAATAATGAGCTTGGCAATGCCCTTGTGCCCGCCCTTGGTAGCTATGTGTAGCGGTGTTTGACCAATATAGCCTTTTATATTGAAATTAGCACTTGCTTTGATAAGAAGCTTGGCAATAGCCTTGTGCCCGCCCTTGGCAGTTATATATAGCGGCGTTTGGCCATTATAGTTATTTATATTAAAATTAGTACTTGCTTTGATAAGAAGCTTGGTAATGGCCTTATGCCCGCCCTTAGCAGCCATGTATAGCGGCGTTTGGCTATTATTATCTTTTATATTGAAATCGGCACCTGCTTTAATAAGGAGCTTAGCAATGGCCTTATGCCCGCCCTTAGCAGCCATATGTAGCAGCGTCTGGCTGCTATTATCTTTTATATTAAAATCGGCACTTGCTTTAATAAGGAGCTTGGTAATGGCCCTATGCCCGCCCTTAGCGGCCATGGCCATGTACAGCGGCGTTTGGCCATTGTAGTCTTTTATATTAAAATCAGCACCTACTTCGATAAGAAGCTTGGCAATGGCCTTGTGCCCGCCCTTAGTAGCTATATATAGTAGCATTTGGCCATTATAGTTATTTATATTGAAATTGGTACTTGCTTTGATAAGAAGCTTGGTAATGGCCTTATGTCCGCTGTTAGCGGCCATGTGTAGCGGCGTTTGGCCGTTGTTGTCTTTTATATTGAAATTGGCACCCGCTTTGATGAGGTATTTGGTGACGGCCTCGTGCCCTTCTCCAGCTGTTCGTACTAACCAAGCGTCTCGTAATGTTGGTGCACATGTGACATTAATGCTCTGCAAATCGTCCAATAGGGCTGGGTAGCTTGCTATCGCATGATACTTCCATTCAGAGAATGAATATTCCAAGAACAGATATTGTAAAAAATAACTTTTCAGTTTCCAGGGGCTGGTCGTTTCAAGCACTGTCCCCGTCTGACGTTTGCCATGACGAACGATCAAGCGACCATTTTTGAACTCGTCTGCGCTCAAGTATGCCCAGCACACCTTGAAAATGAGGAGGTTTGCCTCGTCTTCAGCCGTATGATACCATTTTCTATCGTGGGACCTTTCCCGGTAGTCATTTCGCGTAACCTTATCAATCAGAAACTCTCTCGCCGTCTGGTGGATCAAGTGAACCCTTGAGTTGTTAATAAAAACAAAAAGTCCACATAACTGACATATCTTCTCCCGCAAGACGTCCGGATTCAGCCTAGCCTCGGTTGCGCTTCGCGAACCTGTTGACTTGGCTACCCCCAGGGCCGTTGCCATTTCCTCGATTGTCAACGGACGCCGCGCGCCAACAATCATCTGAAGGATCATTTTCACATCTACTACTTTGTCGGGTGACACTCGATTTAAGATTTTCCGATATGCGTCACTGACGGAGTTGGGAATTAATCGAATCGATTCCTCCTCGGGCTGAAGACTGTCTCGCAGTGTGGTACTGATATCATCCATAGCTAAATATAGCCAAAGGTAGGTTCGGTTTTTCATCCCGAGCAGTTGCGTTTCTAGTCGTTGTTCCGTCTCATGTTGCAGCTTTAGCCTCTTGCCGAGCTGCTTTACCTGGATTTTCACAACTAGGTCGATTTCACCATGGATCTGATCATTCTCCTCCTCTCCACGAATGTGAATGTGAGGAAACGATTGTGTGGCTGTATGGAAACCCTCCCGGATCTCGGCATAGGGACGACTGGTAACGAGAAACTTTAGCCAGTTTTGTCGGTTTGGCGAATGACTTTGAGTATAGAATCGCTCTAGCTTCTGAATCAATCGAGCTTGATCACTTGGCCGACATTCATCCAGCGCGTCGAAAATGCAAATTGTGCTGGAAAATGCCGAATCCGACATCGCGGCCTCAAGAATACGCCAAAGTCCATCCACCTCTTCCCTGATTTTGTCACCATTCGTTTCCCAGAATGGCAAGGCATGTTCCAGGAGTTTCGGCTGCATGCTAAATAGCTGATGAAGAACAGAACATAGTGCTACTGCAACATTGTTTTGTTCCTCATTGTCTTTGAAGAAAAAGTAACAAACAGACACCGAGGCGAGCGCCTTAAGGTCATTGTCAACCAGCGATTTCGCAAGAACAGATTTTCCACATCCCGGATCGGCCGATACCCATAGAAGATCGTTGTGTTTACTTGCATGCCACTCAAGATATTGAGGGTTCTCAAGAATCCATCGACACGTCCCTTCTACGCGGTCTGGATTGATATTTTTCTGCTGTTCGTAGTTGACGGTCTTGAATTCTCGGTGACATTTTTGATCTTTTTCAGATAGTCTCTCCTTGGCTAGATCTTTTTGGACTTGGAGATGCTCCTTGGCCGTATCCAACTGCTTCTCTGAAACTTCACGAATGTCTGTACTGAGGGTCAATGCACATGGATAGGATGATTCTCAAGGTTCTTGGACTAACCGAATAAAATATCGCTGATCTTCTTTTCAGCTGTAACCCTGGTTGGAGCTATTTGAGCGAGAAGGTCTTTTGCAAAAGCAGCTGCTGCCATGGATGCATATCCTTGCCATTCATTGTTATTGTGAGAATCCGAATAATCACATATCCCTCGGATAATTAAGCAAGGAAAGTGATTTACTAGACCTGCTGCTCCCCTTTCAAAGCAAAGAACGTCTTGTCTTGCAGCAAGACTATCCCTTAGTAGGGCATTGCTCATTAGTTTGTCTGCCGAGGCAATAAGACCATAATGGATAGCCGGGTTATCCTCATCCCGGGTTCGCCGAGATCGCAATATTAATTTTGATTCATTGATGCCGCAGACTGCTATGCAGCTTGAATCATCCTCTATCGGATGTATGACATTGGGCTGATATAGTCTGTCACTGCTTGGGTCTGGCCGACTGTACTTCTTTTGCAGCCTTGAGTTCTGCTGGAGAATATTATGTATATTCTTTTCGATTTGGTGGCCCTTAATCTCATACTGGGATTTGACCTTGATCAACGCTGACCGTAGGACTGAAGGTGGCTGATTTAGGAAGCCCGTAGGTTGAAAGCTTTGGTTTTGAATGGTTTCACCAAAGTCGTACTGAAGCACGCCACCCCTCCCGTCTCGAGGGGTACTAACCGCAACATCGCCCAGGCGGATATCGTGTCTTTGGCTTGGCGCGCCACCGCCAATACCAACCATCAGGCCGATTCGAACATTCCGAAAGCTATGCACCATATCTCTTGCAACACTTGCAGCAGAAGATTGGCCGTACTCTCCATCGGGCAAAACAGCAATAACAATATTGTGTTTACCTATCCTACCGAGCGTATAAGCGTTGTTATCGCCAGGCGATACATGTTCCGGTCTTTCATGTTCCTCGTCAAGGAATGTTCTTGCAGCGATGTGCTCCGTACTCAAGGCGCATATCCAGCCGACTGTATATTCCTCATTGGAGTTGGCTGTCTGTGGAGGGCTGATGTCGTATTGTCCCTCTCCCGACTGAGTATAGATTTGATCATGGGCATTTTGATTGTCGCCTCTACTTCGCTTTGCGTCTTTGAGAGACTGATGATCGGACTCTTGCTTTCTCTTTGGCGCGCTCGAATTATTCATAGTTGCTTCTGTGATATCTGAAGCTCACTCGACAAATTGTGTGCGGTCTCCCAATCGGATATTTCAAGTTCTGGCGTCACAGAGCGTTATAGGTGTTCCCTCGGCCTCAGAACTCCTTTGTAAAGTGGTAGAAAAGGAGGAGATGCGGGGATTTGGGCGTGTTAGGCCGCAATGAATTGACCATCCACTGGGTTAAGTGACCGTAAGCGGGTGGCGCGGAAAGTCTGAACTCATTGGAGGTTCATGTGCACTTTGCCCATCCATCGATAGCAGCGCCGAATAAGAACTCGTGGAATCGGAACACCACGACCCCGCCATTTTTCTAGTGAGGGCGACAGGCTGAATGAAGTAGGCCAGGGTTTGAGGGAATTTTGGGATCCATGCTACAGCTCAACAACGAAGGGCACCCAAAAGCACATCATACAAGCAGACTGGGACTTGGAGGAAAATGCGGGATACCCTCTGGTGCTCTGGTCAATCCCACGATTTGGGTGAGCTGGGTGAGCCACGCATTTATGCAGGAGCTGAAACCACATCTGACGTAATCTATTCACTCCTTGGGAACGCCGCTCTGATATTGGCTCTGTCTCTCTATCTACTGAATTTTATTCGGGTAGCAAGTCTGCTTACTTCACTGGAACAGCCGGAGGCCCTGCCAGCTTGGGTTTCAGGCAAGCCATCGATGCGTCTTTGCTTGAAACAGGCAAAAACTACCGTTTTTCTATCTATGTGAAGACGACCGCCTCTAGCGGTTGCTTCGTGCAGCTCGTTGCCTGCGGCACAGCAACCTCATACACCAACTGTCAGAGTTTCGGGGCACCCGTTGGCGAATGGACCTTGGCGACAGTAACATGCACATGGTCACAGTCCACGTTGGATGCTGGACCAAATGTTTACGTGTATGGTATATGTTTACAGCTTTCATTCTATATTGATGATGCTGTTCTGGAAGAAGTCCCCACGCTGGGATAGCAGGACAAGCGTGGTTAGGAGTGCAAATACATTCCAGAAATGTAGATGGACTTAATGTCTCAGTTGTTTATTAAATATAATTAGATGATGCTATATTCTATGCGCTGTCCCACCAAGTCAACCTAGACCTATAATGCCTCTGAAGTCTACTAACTGCTGGGGGAAAACCTTACTCCTGGAGTAAAAACTCAATGCTACAGTTGGGCTTCGTCCGCGCAGCGTGCTCTCTACTCCTTTGCCATCCAGATTTTGCTTGCTCCTCACAAGCCGGTCCAAGGAGTTTTAAGTATTGGATATTTGTTCGTTTGTTTATTTGTGGTTCTGGCAATTGTCGCAGTGTCGGCGGCGTTGCCTGCGTAGCTATCGGGCTGTGCTGTGGCCAGTCGTCGGTGCTTGCCAGCTACCTCGGGGTGTAGAAATTCTTGCTTTGAGTGCCGCGTTTTCCTATATTATATTTGAGGACTAAAGTGCCCTTTTGCTTCTTTTCCCGCTCAACAACACCAACACCAACATCAATGCCAATGTATGTAGCCGTAATGCCTCGCTGTGATTGTAAGGGCGCTTCGCTAGCAAAGTACTCTATGTATGGCTGTATTGTATAAATCATACTGAATAATCTCGAGGGCCGCCCAAAGAACATCAAGGAGGCAATAGACAGGAAGATTAAATTAGCACAAAACTTTCTTAGTCATACCAACATATACTTCATTTTTAAAATTCCCATCAATCGACCATCTCACCCATACTGGCAGTTCTGGCTTCAACCGAGGGTAACTTGCGCATGTAAATGGGCGGATCAGCTAGCCCTGTAAGATAATAGAACATGTAGTCGTCATTGGACCTTTCGAGAAGTGTTGGTGTGAAAGTATTGAGCAGAAGGATCAACGCTACGCGCAAGAGTTGTAATGTACGAGTCCAGTTCTTCATCTTGACCGTAGCCTCTAAAATATGATCTCCAGATGGAGATCATGTATATAGTTACAAGAATCCTAATATGAGCTATTTGGGATGACGTTGATGATGTAGTTGATAAATGGGACTGATGTCCCTCCAGAGACGAAAGTTGTGCACACGAGGAACGAAGGGCATAGAGATCAGAGATATTTAATATATTATAAAAGAATTCTTCGTATTTCTGTCATCTGTGCCCCCCGCTCAGCTTGAAGAGCCGCGCGACATAATTGCTGACATAGCCGAGTAAAGTTCAAGCTCAAACCAGGTCGACCTGCAACACCAACACCTACCCACCAAGCACCAAATGCAACACGACCAGCGTATGCTTGACTGTTATAACGCTTTGCTTGTTGATGAAGTTTTGGGCCAAAAGAGCTTGGTTCCCCAGCCTATAAATGACGGTTCCAGTCAATAGGCTTTGTATTCATCAGGCCTACCCTGACATCCAGCGGCTCACAAAGTTTTCTGTGTTGAAGAGCACAACTTTTTAGCTGCTAGCACAAGCAGCATACTTTTGTATCGAATAACCAGTTTGCTGGCGGCTCAAGCTGCTTCAGCATTAGATTTGGAATGCAGCTGGTCAAGCTCTTTTGATAAAGCCATATTGGTGTTATTCTCGTCGCTCGCTTTGTGAAACTGCTGCCCGATAGAGAATACGTCGGTATCTAGAGTCAAACCTAAGGGAGGTTGAATTCCAATTCCACTGTTGTAATCGGTTGCCGTAGCTGATCTTGTGGTGGCGGCTCTTGTTGCTGAAGGCAAGGCTGCAACGCGGTCTCCGGGTCCACTGTGGGAGCATGGATGTTAGCTTCATAAATCGGACTAGCGAGCCCATATCTACTCACAGATGAATCGGCGGAATCCAGTTGTGAGCCCAACATGAGCTTGATTGAGTTTCAGCCATTATAGCTTGCCTTATGAGTCAGGTGATTCGATTCAGCTGAAAAATGAGGTCTTGAATAGCAAGAGGCTTGCGGTGATCAACCTTTTCCCGGTTTTCAAATGCGGAATCGAAGCTTGCATGACCCAAGGATTTATAGACATGGCTTAGAAGTTCTTTTTCATATGTGCATACGTATATGTGTTCTCTTAAGTTGACGAATGGACTTTTTCTGATGATACACTTCGAAAATAAATTGTGGGGCAGCTTTCTCCGGTCATGTGCGCACATAGTTGTGGCAATTCGGTTTCAACTAGCTTGGGTTAGCAAAAACATCACAAGTTGACTTGCTACTTTGTCTTATTCAGAGACTGCATCCAATTCCGTAAAATGCTGATCTCCGTGCTGTATAATGGTTCACATGTAAATAGAATCTCTGATCTGGGACCACGACCAAGCTTGGTGGGTACATCAGCGCGAACCTGAGGATGGCGTCGTGGGGGCTGAAAAGTGTGCTCATATGTGCACGCATGTGCACTTCCACCCTACATTCTAGGTTTAGCGTGCGCATGCGGAATCTAATCACTCAAATGCATGGGAGGCCTCAATTTCAATTCAAATTCCCCAACCCCAAGCCTTTCCTCTCTCTCTGTGCATTCGGTCAAGCCCCTTGTTGCTCCGTCATCGCCCTTGGCTGGGTTCTTATCTCTTCTTCTTGGTTTTGCTACTTCATAACGTGGTAGTTCACCGTTATTCACTCACTATGGTGCTGCAAGGCTCTCAGTGGGATGGATACGTGCCAGGTATGCCACCTCGATGTACTTTATTGCATCATCAAAAAACACAGCATCTAACATCTCCCCGGCTCGTATTAAGAGGCATCAGATAGACTGCATACTAACTACCGCCCCTTTGATCCTGGACACCAGTACATCATCCCTTCAAATGCATCAGATGCATGGGAGACACATGGCGATATGGAATGTGGACAGAGTGGCGGCCCAATGTCGTACGTCTCACAGGTGCTAGGTTCTCAAAGTGGTTCCAGTCCATCACAGTATCCATTAATTAGCGCCATTGATACCCAGGAGCTTCTAGAATATGTTGGTAAGCAAGTCAGTATAGGTCATCGGGGTATCACGGAGTACTCTCCGGGACGTTGGTTTGGCCATGGTTCCATGACCCAGGTATCGAAACCGCTACTGAGAGGGGGATCCGTGATGGAAAATACACCATTTGATTTAGGCGCCGAAAGAATGACTCCGAACCTCTCCAACTGCACACAATCAAGTTTCTCGAGCAGTGTAGATGGTATCCATTCTCCAGGAAACTTACCATTTTTAGCTCATGGCTCAACATGTGCTTCAAGCCCAGCGTCAGTCTCCACAATTGCAACCCCAAAGTTTGGCTTGACGCCGGTCATGGAGTTATCGGATTCTGCCTCGGGTGAATGTGGCGGAGACTTATTCACAGATGGCTTCGCCGCCATCGGGAATGTATCATGTCCAGTAGAATATGTGGGATTTCCGTTACAGGAGAGTCAGAGTGTGTTTCACAGAAACACCAAACAAAGGATCCAAGTTGTCAGGATAGCTGAAAGCCCATCTATTGAGGACGTCAGTGCAGAATCGACGACGACGGAACGCCATAGGCTGATTTCCGAGTACCCAAATCCAACAAATCATTTCATCGGGACGAGAAATGTTGTCAGTCGGACTGAATGTCCGCTTCTTGGTCTATGCGGCGATAACTTTCAAAACACCAATTTGCAACAGCCTCGACCCTCCATTGAAGAGGTTAGTGTTCTCACAACTTTTCACGACACTCAGGAGGTGCCCGCACAGCTTCAGGCCAGCACTCCCCATTCAGTAGATGTTGATTTTAAGGATGGAACGCTCGAAGATACAGATGAAGATGAATCCGAACGCGCCTCCTCCATGAGCAGGTCACCATCGCCGTGGCTTGAAAGGTGGTATGAGGAAGGCATGAACCCCAACCTAACAGAGTTCGCTGCAAAGCTAACGGCTGAGTGCTACGGTCGTGAGGATAAATCTGCAAGATCCAATTTAATAGCCTCAGAAGCAGCAGGAAGTGAGCAAAATGAGGCCAGTGGTGTTGCATTTGGCTTTGTGGAAGGACATGATGGAGGCACAGGTAGAGGCAACAGCAGGTCGCAAAAACGGGTCAGGCGGGATTCGGATAATGAAGGTGATGCAGAAGAGGATGAGGACCCGCAGAAACCAAAGAGACAAAAGGGGATGGAGCCGCCGGATTTTGCTTATCGTTCAAACTTAATGTATGCTTGCCCATTCCAAAAGCGACACCCTACTCGGAGCCCAATCTGCGGGTTACCGCACGGTGCGAAGCAGGGATTTGGATGGGAAACAGTCTCAAGGGTGAAGTGAGTAAGACAAAATTCATGATATTGGAAAGACACTAACTCAATATAGACAGCATCTCATCGAAAGCCATGGCAAAGATCATCATTGCCCCAATTGTTGGAAAGCATTTAAAAAGGTTAATGATGCACAAGGCTGCAAACAAAAGCGAAATTGTCCTCAACGTCAATGCCCAAATAAAATGTGGCTGTCAGATGACGAGATAGTCCTACTGAGAGCAGAGAAGGTACAAAATCGAGGAGACCATAGCTGGTATCGGCTGTTTGGAATACTCTTCCCTGCAGAAGAGGAAAACGGCCCGCAAGGCTACAGGGCCAAATATACCCCTTGTGAGTTATATGTTTTCCGATGCAGATGGCTGAAAACTAATACAGTGCTTTTAAAAGACTACTCCATGTTGGATGAAAGCAACAAGTGCTCTTTGCTCAGTCCACCCAATGGCGTGACTCCAAACAGCATGTGGTCTCCGAGCACCAACCAGACACCCATCCAACTCGATACAGCAACGACACCAGCCGTTCCACAAGAGATTGCACCAGCGGCAGGTACGACAGAGGAGGAGTCTTGGATGAATGAGACTTATTTTACAGACATGTTAGGTGGAATAATGGCCGACACATCACTAGCAGAAGGAATGACACACGATGCTGGCCTCATGCTCTCTGAGCAAGTACTTGCAAATGATGGATTGCAGGTTGAGGTTGTGATGAACGATTGCATATTGAACCCAAGTACATCACTCAACACGTCAGAAACACAGCACAGTCTTGTGGAACCCGCAAACTCTTCACAAGACGATTCGCATCTGAGGCCATTGTTGGATCGCCTAAAGCAGCGAAACTCTGAGATGGCGGCGGAGAATGATGTGCTTAGGGGTATCATTGAGAAGATCCGGACGACAGTGAAACAACAAGACGGGTTTATGCAGCTTTTGGATGAAGGTAATTTCATGTGCAAGGAAAAAATGACAACTCTTTGGTGGTACCAAGACACCCTGCAAAAATGTGTGCAATTCCGAGGCTAGTTGGGATTTAGCATGTAGCGCAGACAAAGATTAAAATTGGATAGTTTAGACTCTGATCGTAACGTCCCTTCCCATCTATCCTATTTCCAAGGCGTTTTGACATGTCTATTGCCGGTCTCTCGCTTTTGAGCTGCTTGCCTCCATGTATGGTGATGAAAATGTAGCCAGAACGCATATCGAAACAGCGTAAGGTAACAATAATCATCAAACGCTTCATTTCTATTGTATTCAACACAATTAATAAAGAAAACACCAATCTATACTTGGTATTTTACAACATCTAGCTCATGATTCTTGGAGCTCTTTATCACTGGTTCTTGATCCTTTGCCCACTGGACAGAGACAAGATCACCAGCCTCGCCTACAATGACAGAACCGGCAAGATCGTCAACCAGTCCCTTTCTCGGCGTGACCACAATTTCCTGGCCACCCTTCCCAAGCCTCTCGAGGTACTTTTTGCTTCGCTGCTTGACGCCAAGAATCTCAGTGCCAATCTCGTACAGGGGCGTCGAGCTCCACGCGTGACAGTCGCTGCGGCAGCTGCTCTCGCTCTCAGCCCACGTGGTCAGATTCTGCGAAATCATCTTCTCCCAGGGCTGAATGAGGATCGGCCAGCTTTCCTCGTAGACGCCAGCCTCGCTGGCTGCCCGGAATAGGTAGAAGCCTAGGGCGAAGCTGGCCTGAGCCATGGAGTACTCGCGCCACTTGGTGACGGTCTTGCTCATGAGCTCGCGGGCTGCGTCCTTGGTGTCGAGACACTCGGACAGCACCGCAAATGTCTGCACGTGCTGGCTGTATTGGCCGGTTGCACCTGGCCCGTCGAGGAACAGGCCCGTTTGCGAGTCGTAGCAGTGCTTCTTCACGGCCTCGATAATCTTTTGCTGCCGCGCAATGTACTCCTTGGCGGTATCGTGGCGACCGACAAAGGCGCACAGCTCAGACGCCTTGAGTAGCGTGTAGGCGTAAAGCAGGCTGTGGAAAGTGGCGCTTCCCTTCTGGTAGTAGGCCGGTGGCACCGCCATGCCGAGGAACCCTTTGCCCGGCGTAATCCAGGTGTCGATCCAGTCGACAAAGGCCCAGCAATCGGACTCGAACTGTCCGACGAGTCCAAGCTCGTTGATTTTGAGATCAAAGTAGTTGAGGACCCCGTCGGCTGCACCAATGTACTCCTTGACCAGGCGCTCGTCTCCGAAATGCACCATGTGGTCGTAGATCATGAGGATCCAGAAGAGCGAAAAGGTGGGGATGCCGATGCAGCGACCCGGGTTCGGGTAGTGCGTCTCGACGAGGCCATCGTCGCGGCGCGAGGCGTAAAACTCGTGCATGGTTTTTCGAGCCAGCCGGTCGTCCCGCGAGAGCATGTAGGTGAAGAGGATCTGGCTGCGCGAGTCCATGGAAAACTGGTTCTGCTCGTAAAACGGGCAGTCTTCGTATGTCTCATGCATGCAGTTGCGCAGCGTGTTGAGACTGACGTCCCAGAGCTTGTTGACCAGAGGAGAAGACGTTTTGATGGTTGTTGCTACTTCTAGCGGGTAGTGGGTTGATCGGTATGTGAATTTGCTCACCACGAGCGGGCTGGAACCTGTGGCGATTGTGATGCGGATGTATCTAAATGTGCGGAACCAAAACGGACTGTAATGGTTCACTCCCTTGGCGAGTTGGTATGTATCTTCTGGTCCGAAGAGTTGACCATTCTTGAAATCACCTCGGTCGCCTTTGCGGCGGGGCTGACCTGGCTGAAAGTCGGGTTCATAGCATTCAGAGCACAAGATGCGAACGTTGGGTCCATTTCCGTCCTCGGATTCGCAAATAAAATCGAGAAACCCTGTAGTCAGGACCTATATAAAGTCAGTGAGAGAAATTGGGCCGAAAGTATATACCAATTTACCTTCACTTCAATGTCAACAGTGTATGTAGTCTCTGGGGCGAGTGTGACCGGGGCGTCATTCTGAACTAAAGCAGTCCACTGATCTAAGCCAATGCTTGGCCCGGAGCAAGTTACGGCGCCATCAAACCGCGCAAACTCTTCAGTCAGGAAGGGAATTTGGCGGGGAGCTAGACGTCGCGGATCAAGCATAGGCGACATTTTAGCTGCGACTTTGATTATCACGGCATTGGACCAGGATGCATCGTCAAATTCTGCCTTCAGGTACTCTTGAGCCCCGACCTGTCCAACAACTCTCTCGTGAATGTTTAAGAATGGGGGACCAAGTCTGTAATCCCATTCCGACAACTCTGCTAGACGAACCGAGGGGTCCAGCTTGGCCTTCCAGCTGTCATCTGTGAGAATTGGCTGATTCTGCAAACAATACAAGGTCAATTTTCACATGGCTCGCAAAAATGTGGGGACAAATTATTCATCTCATACCGGCAGGTCACATTCAACAATAAAGCCGGGCAGTGGGGTGCGAATCATGGAAAGACATCCTGGGTGGCTGCTGGAGAAGCGCAAGACGCGCGCGGCCAAGACATTGAGGCCTTTTGTGAGGTGTGGGGTGATGTTGACCGTGTCATAGTTCCATCGCAGCGTGTAGCTCTTGCAGGGGCCGAAGCTGATGGATTTTCCGTTTAGGTGCAGGCGGTAGCGAGTGTCGCCCGAAACGTGCAGCAAAACCTCATGGTCCGGGACTTGGTCGAGCCAGAAAGTCTTGCGGAGGAGGACGAACTGGCCGGCGGCAGCAGCGTCGTCGAAGCCGGGGGCCCAGATCCACTGAGCCCTGGGGGTTGCAAAGGGTGCAGCAGCAGCAGCCATTGTAGTGATTGATGCGGCTTGGCGGGCGTGTTGCTGTGTCTTTCCAGGCCTTGTCTGGGCCAATATCGTCGCGAGCCTGTATGTGCTAGGCTATATGTATGCTGCTGCCAAGCGGGGAGCGTCGTGGCGCCGATCGCTTGGTGTGCCGAATCTACGGCAATTCCGGGTGGAGCTCGGACGCCAATGGCCCGGATAACCCGGTCTGACGCAGGGCTCTTGGCTCACGTCCACCACCGGATAGTGGGCCCGCTGTCGTCCCTCTTTAGACCGAGAAAACGAGAGACTCCGCGTTTGAGCACTCGTTTTATAATGCCCCGAGCGCCACAGAGACCCTGGGTGATTGGCATTCTGATATACAAAACCAGCAGCCACCGCCGAGCCATGGTCGGGATGTGGACCACGGTAGTCAGCAGCGTTCCCCCCATGGGGCCCCGCGAGCGTAGCAGCGCCGGTGAAGCTATACCGACAGCTTGTGGGGAGACCCATGCGTTGCATGTGAGATGAGATTGAGCTTTATCTCAACATAGCTAGCCAGCCAGGGGACCGTCACATTAAACTTCGCCGTCGTATTAAAGCTGCCCCTGCTCGCTTCATTTTCGCTCTTTTTTTCACAGCCCGATCAGCTTGCAATCAATCAACAGACATCTCGGTGTCAAGCCCCTCTGTCCTTCCATTCTGTCTTGTCGCGAATTTTCTGTGCAATTCACCATGGCAGAACAAGCAAATCCCGAAGCGGGATTGGGATTCCTGCGTGTTCTATGGAACCATCGCAAAATCCTGCTGTGCTGCACATTCGCCAACATTGGCGCTGCCATGTACGGCTTTGACAACTTGACGCTTTCCCTGTGCCTGAGCATGAGTCCTTTCGTGTGAGTTCCCTGTATTTTGCCGAATGAATTACAGTCGCCTGATCTCTCTCAGCGAGGAATTTGGCTCTATGCGAGATGGCGCCTACGTCATCCCGGCATACTGGCAGTCACTCTGGAATGCCCTCGCCCAGATCGCCACTGGTCTTGGTGCCTACAGCGCTGGTCCGCTTTCGGACAGATTTGGCCGTCGGGCCAGTTTTCTGGCGGCTTCGTTCATTTCTGCTGCTGGTGTCGCTGTCGTCTACACGGCTTCTAGCCCGGGCCAGTTTTTGGGCGGCAAAATGATTAACGCGCTGGGTTTGGGTCTGGGTACGAAACAAGGCGGTTCGCGTCGTTGCAGCTTTCTGTGCTAACGCAGTTGTAGCGCTCACGGCTGGCCAGACGTATGTCTCTGAGATTACCCCCACCGCCATTCGAGGTGTGGCCCTGTCCGCCTACACGATGAGCATGGTATTTTTCCACCCATCCAAATGCGATAAAATTAGATTTCATCGCTGACAGATAGTAGAATGTAGGCTACATGATTGCAGCATCCGTTGCATTCAAGCGAATCGACATTCCCGACCGAAGCGGCTACAAGCTCCTCTTTGCGACCGAGTGGATCTGGCCAGGCCTGCTCTTCCTTGGCGTTTTTCTCATCCCAGAGTCACCCTACTACCTTGTCCGAAATGATAAGATGGAGGCGGCTTCTGCTTCGCTGAAAAGACTGCACCGTGCAGGAGAGCCGACGGACCGAATCCTGGACTCAATCAAGCAAATCATCGACCACGAATCGTACATTGCAGGAAGCGCCTCTTTCATTGAATGCTTCAGAGGAGTCAACTGGCGCAGAACTCGCATTGTGCTTTACGCCAACGGTTTGCCGCAGATGGTCGGCGCCACCTTCATGTCCAATGCCCCGTATTTTATGATTGTGGCCGGCATGTCTCCTTCAAACAACGCCATGCTGGTTGAGCTTGGAATTGGACTTGCCATTATTTCCAGTGCATTTACTTTCTGGGCAATGACAGTGGTTGGCCGACGCAAGATGATCATGGGTGGAGCTGGATTTGCGTGCACTCTATTTTTCATCATGGGCATCGCAAGTTCCGTCCCATCGGCGTCCAATGCTGGGCTGTGGTAAGTTTGACAGAATTCCATCATATTCGATGGCAAATTAATAGACATTCGCTAACCCTACTCAGGTGCACTGGCATTTCGCTTCAACTGGTTTGGCTCAGCATTGGACCAACCATTGGCCCCGCTATGGCGCTGGCTGGAGAATCATCAGCTGCAAAGCTTCGATCTCAGACCATGGCCATCGGATTTCTGTTCAATTATCTCTTCAGCACCCTGTTCAATGTCGTCGTTCCATACATGTTCAATCAGGATGCTGGCAACCTGGGTGGCAAAGTGGGCTGGATCTTCTTTGCGACCTCGGTCATTGCCATTGTCATCATCTGGCTCGAATTCCCCGAGACCAAGGGTCTCACATTTGCTCAGATTGAAGACAGATTTGAGATGAGAGTCAAGGCCAGAGAGTTCAAGAAGTATGATGGGGACACTGATATTACCGAGCTGAAAGTGAGAGAAGAGCATGTTGAGCATGTTGAGGACTCCAAATTTGAGAAACCATGAAGGAACTGGTTGGTTTGATACCAAAAGACTTTTCTGTTTTAGCTGTAATGATGCTTTCAAAAATTGATGATTATGAACTGGAAAGCGATGATTTATCTAAACGAGATTTCAATGACCGGATATATTGCGAGGTAGACCGGCAAGGGCGAAAACTTTCCCGCGAATGCCTCTTTTTCGAAACTAGCTCACTTCATAGCTATAGTCCACATTTAGCTTAGTCATCTGGTCCATCATCCCGATTTTGTAACAGACTTGGGCCCGCACCTGGTGCCACTTTGGGAATCAGACCGAATAAGTGGCTGGTTAAGTAAACTTTACGTATTTATTGCGTCTCCCTGGAAAGCGACCGATTTATTGATACTATGAATGAAGCAAGTTCTCGCGATTCTGATTGCAGCGTTGAATATCTGATGGAAAGAAAGCTGCTCGCACGCGTTGGTCGTGCATGCCGTCGAAAATACGCCTCCGGTGCTGTGCATGGCATGGTGATTGAAAAGCACTGGACAAAACTCAGGAGGTGAAATGAACCACTTTTTCAACAACGAGATGCCGCATATCCAGAAACCATGCCTCATCTCGTTCAGTAGGGACACTCGACGGCCCTGCACATCTCGGCTGGGGAGTGCTGGTTTCAGAAGTAGTGCGAGCAGGGGGCAGACATAGGACGATTCGGCTTTCGGCTGCCAAGAGATCTCCAGATTTGCAGACGCGGCAATCGGATGCCAAGCCAGAAACAGAACCAGCACGCGTGGCACTCGGCTGCAACACCCTGGCTTGCCGACAGAGAAGGCCCTTTGTGACGTTGTATTAATTGGTCAAGTTGCGAGTAGGGGCAGGGTGGGGACTCAAACTAGGCCGGATTCAATCAACGGTGGAGGGATGGCCGTGAAAGACGCCAGTGGAATTAACCAATTCCCGCCAATAACAACGTCCATTCGTATTCTTCCCCCCGTCTCAACCGCATCGTCGGATCCCAACTACGCCCTCGTTGACAGGTGATTCTCGTCTACCGAGTACCTGGCTACGCTGGAAAGCTTGCACTTGATGGAGTCTAATGTCGAATGTTGTGTGGACCTCTTAACAAGCAGCTGCATATAAAATGATGGTCTGCCCCCTTCCTCTTACACCTGATTCTAGAAGCCAGCATCCAGACTAAGCATCATCACTATGAAGTCATTTCTTGCCCTCTTTTCTCTCATTTCCTCGGCATTTGCCGCAAGCCGCACCTCGGCTCCCAGTGGATGCATCACTGTCGCCAAGTCAGGTGGCAAGTACTCTACTATTCAGGCTGCTGTCAACTCGTTGTCAACCACTTCATCAACGGCCCAGTGCATCTTCATTGGACCTGGAACGTACAATGAGCAAGTGATTGTGTCAGCCCGCACCGCGCAGCTCACCATTTATGGATCCACGTCGGACACCACCTCGTATGGCTCCAACACAGTCACTATTACCCACAACCTGTCGCAGGCATCTGGCCTCACCGACGAAGAGACTGGAACCCTGAGAATCAGGGCTAATGGTTTCCGCTTGTACAACGTCAACGTTAAGAACATGTATGGCGAAGGTAGCCAGGCGATTGCTCTTAGCTCGTACGCCAACAGCGGCTTCTACGGCTGCGTCTTCACTGGATACCAAGACACTGTGCTGAGCAACACCGGCGACCAAGTCTTTGTGAGATGCTACATTTCGGGCGCCACCGATTTCATCTTTGGGCAAAGTGCTAGAAGCTGGTTCCACAAGGTTGATCTTCGCGTCTTGTCTGCCTCACTTGGATACGTCACAGGTAAGTTCAAGACTGAGCCCAAGCAAGACCTCCTCAGTTCGTCTTCTAACATTTTCGCCTCTAGCCAACGGTAACGCAAAGGGTGGCAGCTCCTACTACGTCTTCAACAAGTGCAGCATCGCCGCCGCCGATGGCCAGACTGTCAGTTCTGGTGCCTATTACCTTGGTCGACCCTGGGGAGCATATGCCCAGGTTGTTTTCCAAGACACGTCCATGACATCCGTCATCAATTCAAAAGGCTGGTCCTCTTGGAGCACGAGCGATACGCGCACCTGCTGTGTCACCTTTGGCGAATACAAAAACACTGGTGCTGGTGCCAGTGGGACCCGTGCCTCGTTCGCCAAGACGTTGAGCAGCGCGAAGACAATTAGTGAGATTCTAGGCAGCGGTTATGCCAGCGCGTCATACTTTGATTCATCCTATTACAACTCCAGTTAAATTAGGCCTGGGGTCGTACGCATGCTGCAGCAGGAGTAGCATCATGCATCGCATTAGACTAGACGTCACTCACACAATTTCCTTTCTGCAGAAGCAATGGTACCGCGGCCAACACCCCTATGCACGGTGCGCGTATGGTCTGCTTCATATTGAATAATTTGTACTCTAGGGCAACGGGGATTGCTTTTTATGTGATTTCAAAAAATGATTTGCAGGGAGATTTAGGATCAATAACATGGCCAACAGTGTCACTTTTACTCAATCAGTGCATCAGCGTGAATGTCTCAACAGTATGGGTTGATTAAGTGAATTAATGAAGAACAAAGGAGAGACTGTAGCTAGGTACCAAGGCGAATGCCCAAAATGTGCAACGTATCAAGATTGCGGCCAGAAGTCCAGCTGGCTGCAATACACACATGTGCAATCGTACGTATCATTCATGTCAACTTATCGCACGAGCCCTAGCTATTAATGCTTAAAATGGCTGTTCGTTTTTCCAGACTCCGTGCTGCATCACCCCATGACAATATTGTAGTAGTCAGCAGCGGCCTTGTTGCTCGTCTTCCTGGGCTTGCAAGTCGTTTTCTTGGACGTGCTTCTGCTGCTGGCTGTTTCCTCCTCAGTATCCCGAGCTACCCTTGTCGTGCATCTGGCGTGCTTCCTCCAAGGTTCATTTGTCCATGCTTCGTGGTCGTCGGGAAAGCCGGCAAGGGCATACTGTGCACCGCCATCAGACTTGCCATCATACTCATTGTTGTTGTAGGCCGGGTTCTCCACTTCGCCGCCCCTGTGCGTGACCGTCACCTCGTTTTCCTTTTTTTCGAGCGTGACGGCGTAGTAGCTCTTGACTTGCTCCCACGGGATGGATCGAAGAGCGGCATATTCCTTCTTGTGAGGAGACTTGTAGTACTCCCCAAGCGTAGCGGCCACGTCAATGAAAACGGCATTGGGATGAACTTTGTACACGTAGCCCTCCTTCTTAGAGCCTTCCCACCTAGAGCCATTCCACGGCTTGACAGTGTCTTGGTTCATCAGAGGCTGCTCATCAATGACCAGCTCAGCTATGTCTTTGCTTGCGCTGGTGAAGATGTACCCAAAGTCATTGCCCTCAAATAAGTTCAATGTATGATTGTAGAGGCTAACGGTGAGCCTGGGGCTTGACCTTGGACCTCGGACATACGTAAGGAAGCCTCCATGAAGTTCAGCATATTTAGGGCTTGCTGTGTCGCCCAAGTAAACCCATTCAGGCGTCTCGCGTTCTTCAAGCAGCTGGCTGCTGCACACAGCAGACAAGAATCCGAGAAGGACAAGGGGCTGCTTTAGAAACATGACGCTATCACCGTGGTGAACTGACGCTTCAGGTAGATGAATTAATGAATGAATAAATTAAGAGGTGGAAATAATGAACAAAGAGGCGGTGGGTATGTAGTAAGTGTGTGAGGAAATATATACACACTGAATTTCTTTTCATTTTGATGACTGATGAGGATGGTCCATATTTGACTTTCTGAAATATCAGGGCGACATCGCCTCAAATGAGTAGAGCGGCAGACAATGGTGATGAAATTCCTGAAGGGGGATTTTGAGTCTCAGGCTGTGCATCGCGGCAGCGCCACCGACCGTGCGTAGGAGGGATTTCCATTTCGCTGATCTATTTCTCTAACTAAATTGCGCTAAGAGGTAAGCATAGACCGCGGTGGTAGAAAGCGCGATTGTTTCTTGAGCAGGTTGGCTGGATTGTTGGTTGTGGTTGTGAAACGGCTCGGCGCTGCCGACTTGTTTAAAAACGACTCCTGAGCACAAACATGCTAGAACAGTACTAACCAAAAACACAATGGCTGGTTTGAATGGGATGGTGGAAGCATTGAAAGGATTCTGAAGGATGGGCGTGGAGATTGGTCAACTGACCTTTCACGTCGCTAGCGACCAACAACAATCCCTGACCTGATTGACGCCCAACCGAATCCAAACGATTGCGAATTTTTAAGGGGTGATTCAAAACGTCCTTCCAGTAAAATTAATCGCACATTTGCTACTTTACATATTGGCCACAAGCACTACCCACAGCACGAATGATTACACCCCTTCCTGCTCTCATGATGCAAGCCCTGGGGCCGATTCCAAGGATTGCTGAAATAATATTCTTGGTAGGCAACTCCAGAAACAGCCTTCTCGGCCAGGAAATTTTGCATTGATCCACCAAGGATTATATCCGAATGCAGTCAGCTCACTAGCCGGTAAATGTAGAATCCAAGGGCCAACTAGGCGAGAGACTGGACAACGGCTCGCTTGGAGCAAACCAGTCGTTCTGAAATGGGCCATCAAATAAGCTTCTATAATCTTTGAAATTCTCCATAAATAAGAAACTGTCCAAGTAAGGCGCCATGCCTTCGCCGTTGGTTCCAACGACAGGCTCGTCCAAATGCATTTGCGAGCCGCTGGCTTGTCCTGGCTCATCTGGTCTGATTGGAGGATTCGAACGGTACTGGTCGATGCCAGGTGCGCCATCATCTCCTCGGGTTAGCAGTGAATGATTCTCTCTGTACACTGCACCCAGTGAGTTTCTGATGAGATTTGTGCTGAGTTTGCTAAATAGATCACAGGAGCGACGGGACCCGTTCCAGCGCTCGCATATTGCCACCAGAACGTGAGAACAAGATTGTGTCACCTCAATGATGCACATGATGCTTGGCGCTGATTGTCTAGTGCTTGGGTCATGAAGGAGTCGGTTGACGCTGTAAATGTAGGCCAGCCCTGAAATAAATATGCCATGAAGGGTTATCCAGGAATAGTTGAGCTGTCGCTTCCGGTGGAGCTCGCTATAAGATTTAATTGATCCCCTTGCTGCATCGAGCAAACAAATTAGTTCTGGTCTTTTCCCTTCGGCGCTCGGGACCATTGTTGGCTCTGGGAGGTATGGTGAAGGTCTATATAGCAAGAGCATAGCATTGCAGTACACCGCCGTGTACCATTCTGGAGAGAGGAAGCTGGATGTGTAGCTTCGGGACTCATTTCGGACCAGATTAAGCTTTTGAGTATCTCGTCTCCAGGCATCAATTTCGTCGTGCAGTTTTCCTCGGACGCGCCGTTTTTCTTCTAGAGTATCATGGGAATTTTGCCTGGAGATGTACATGAGAGTGAGAATTCGACCTGAAAGCCGGCGAATTTGGATTAAGTGTGAGAAGGGAGATTTGTTTTCAGATTCCAATGGTTTGAAAGGGTCAACTTGAATGGGGCGGTCTATTCCAAAAAGATCATCATCTAGATGAGATGGAAACGAGACGTCTATTTCGTCATCGCGAATTATGAAGGGTCGTCCCAAGGTCATGCTCACAATCCTGTGGATGTTGTTTAATGATTAGCGGTTTGCTTTCTTGCCCATCCCGCTTTCACGGGAGTAATTACCTGTCCAAATTATATAAGCACCAGAAGCAACGCTTCCGCATTTCCTCTTCAAATGTTATTGTTCGAACAATTGATGAATCTGCCAGGCCCACCCTTGACGATTTAGGTTCCGAGTGGAGCCCGAGTTCAAAGCACATCCGGGCACCGAGCCCAGCAAGATGCCAGATGTTTGCCGTTGTCTCCCTAAGGTTGCTAAAAATACCATGGTGTGATATGAGTAGCAAGGCCTTAAGTGACTCTAGACTCGGTTTTGTTGCTATGTGGGTGATCTTGGACTGGGCCATAGCAAAGTATAGGGTGGAGTTGGTGGATGCCTCCTCAAATCGATTGAAATTAGAGCTGCCGATGGTGAGAACCATGTCAAACACGAATGCATCGAATTTATTTGTTTCGTAAAAAGTTGGTTCGGAATAAATTTGTTCAACAGTTGCTTGGAAGCTTAGGCGATGTAATAGAGGAAAGGTGAGATGCGTGTGTTGAAAGTAAGCCTCAATTAAAGGCATAGCGGTAGCCAAGGATGGAAATAGTGGGTCCGAAGGGCCTATCGGAATCCTGGGACTGTTTGGATTGTTTGAGCCGTCAGGATCGGTTGCAGAAATTCCCATTCCCTCCTGCATGCCGACGATGGTGTTGATCATGTTGGCCAATCCTAAACCACTGCTTGACCCTAAATAGCGTGCCTCGCCGGTACCGATGAGGGTGAGATATCCGACCTCTACCGCAAAAGCGTTGGTATCTGGGCTAGAATTACTAGTTTCGGGCGAGATAGGACCTTCTTGAAATTGCGACGACTGTGACAAAGGACTTGAATTTGTTGTCGGATCACTAGCGGCAAGTGCTTGGGCCTCGATCTGGGCTTGTGCACTTGTCAAGTTTTCTCGCAAAGTCTTATTTTCTTCCCTCAGCTGTTTCACTAGGTTCTCCATGTTGTCGAGGTAAGCGCGCGGTAGATTTCGTTGCCGCAATTTGTCAGCATGAACACATGCAACGTTGGCCTTTTCGCAGGCGCTGCACTGTGGTATTCGGCGGTCGCATCGGGTCTTTCGGGCATGGCATCGGTCGCAAGCCTGCATAGTTGGGATGTGAAAGATTTACGTCTAGGTTGGTTGGTATGACGAGGCCAGCGATTTGTAAAGTTGAAGTTGAGGAGATGGTGTAAATTGAGCCGCAAACTACCCCGCAAACCAAATTGATGAGTTGCGGGGAAGGAGGTTACTATTCCCGGTTGGTCATTGCACCAAGGAGCAAAACGAAGGATCCGATTTGATCCAGCAAAGTCCAACTATGCTACCCTATAACTAGGCAGAAGATCTGCATCTTCCGGTAATTCAAAAATCCGCGGCATTGTTCGACTAACATTGGCAGTCTTGCACAACAGATCAAGTTTATGTCTGATATTATCCAACGACTAGGTCGAGAAAGAGGCGGAGTATTTTTACGCCCTTCTGGCATTACATCCTTCTGGTCCGATACCCCAGATTTAGTTACGAGAAAGGAAGCTCCTTTCGGCAATGGACCAAGTACCCATCAGTCGGTCGAACTTGTTACCTTGCCGATGCTCCCATGCCCTTGAGTGTCCATGTTTGATTCGGCCCCACCTCCGAAGCTGCTCCAGCAAATCGGATCGGCTCGGCCTTCGCCGAAGGGCAGTAGACCAATCATCATGTTGTAGCATGCAGATCCTGGGTTTGAATTATGGCGAATAATGAGGGTTCACTTATCAAGATGGACACAAGATTTGCGTCAGGCCGGATATTCGGGCAAGGTGGACCCGGATTAGTTTTGGGTGAAAGCCGAAGGAGTCCGGCGTGGGACCGCATACCCACATTTTCAACTGGCGGCAATGACCGCTATCGTAGGAGTGAGATGTGAAGTGGGCCGATGCATTGCTTCTTTGGCAATTCTGACTCCATTGCCAGGAATCGACACGGGCATATTTGGAGAGAGCCACGCCGCTGTTGAGTTCAAACCACGAGAAAACGAACAGATTTGAATTTCACTGAATTGACCAATTGAAAAATTTGAAATAAAATATTTACGCAAATATGGCGACATCTGATTCGAAGCGACCAATCGTGATTGGTAATGTGGCCGGCGCCATGGAGGATTGTCCACATGCCATGTCAGTACCCCACGCCTGTTTCGCGATATTGAAACTCATAATCCTGCAATTGAAGTAGTACTGAGTATAATCTAGGTTTCGGCAAATCTCCAATGGGGAAATGGATGCTATTGTAGGCGATTGGCTTTCTGAGTTGAATATCGCATGGAACGCAATTCGGAAGTACGATGATCCGTCCAAGGGATACGAGGTGGGCTTTCTAGAGCAACTGGACGAATGCATCGAAATCCTTGCAGCTCGGAAGATCAAATTTGTCGCAAATGCCGGGGCGTTGAATACTCCTGAATGTGCTGCCAAAACAATCGAGATTTGCAAAAAGCATAATCTGAGCCAGCTCAAGGTTGCATATGTTGTAGGAGACGACATCACAGACATCACGCTTGACAAAAAGAAGCAAGAAGAACTAGGCGGAATCGTCCATCTAGATCATCCCGAGCAAACGCTGCAAGAATGGAACAAAACCCCACTCTGTGGTGTCGCCTATTTTGGCGGCTGGGGCATTGTGAGGGCACTCCAAGAAGGGGCTGATATTGTGATTTGTGGACGTGTGACCGATGCGAGCCCTGTTATAGCTCTGGCAGCTTGGTGGCACAACTGGTCTTTTGATGACTGGAATAGATTGGCTGGTGCTCTTGTCGCTGGACGTATGTTCTCCACACACCCAGGATCCTTTCGTTGACTAATTTTTGCTAACGTTATGTTTCTCTCAAAACTCTAGATTTAATTGAGTGTGGACCCTATGTCACCGGGGCTAACTTCTCCGGTGTAAGACCACTATTGGACGGAATGGTAGATCTTGCCTTCCCGATCGCCGAGATTGCACACGATGGTTCGGTAATCATCACAAAGAATCCAAAACAACCTGGCTTTGTTGATGAAATGAATGTGCGAGCGCAATTCCTCTACGAGATTCAGGGGACCGAGTACATCAACTCGGATGTGCTAGCCGACATTGAATTTGTCAAGATTGAGAACACTGATGTCAAAGATAGAGTGAGAGTCTCTGGTGCTGTTGGGCGTCCGCCTCCCCCAACAACCAAGGCTATCATAGTCTCAATTGGCGGCTATCAAGCTGAAGCAACCTTCTATATGAATGGATTGGACCTTGATGCTAAAGAGAGATTTATGCGGCAACAAATAAAATATGCCTTCAAAGATTCTCATTTCAAAGAACTTAGTATTGAACGATATGGCTCCACTACACCAAACCCAAGCAACCAGGCCTTGGGTACCGTCTCCATCAGAGTTCTGGTCAAAGGGAACACCAAGGAGGATATCGACGAGGAGAAGTTTCGAAAACACATTTACGCCTTACGAATGCAGTTTTACGCGGGTAAGTGTGATGGCGCAAGGGCTCCATGACTCTCTCAGAAGCTAACCATATTTGTTCATCACAGGGTACCACATGTCTCTGGACTTCCGCACAATGACTCCAAGAATGTTCATGGAATTGTATACTGGTCTCATATCTTATGAGAAACTTCCTCATCGGGTTGTCATGGGCGACAAAACTATCAACATCAAGCATCATGGAATTACGGCAGCGTACTCAGCAAAGAGAAGAAGCTACGAAACAAAGCAGCCGAGGGAACTAGCATCATTTGGGTTTACAAACAGGGTCCCGTTAGGGGCTGTTACTCATGCGCGATCTGGCGATAAAGGCGACAACTGCAACGTGGGATTCTTTGTCCGGTCCGCTGAAGAATATCTATGGTTGCAATCATACCTCACTGTGGATCGGATCAAGCTTTTGCTCGGAGATGACTTCAAAGAGTCGATCAAAGTGGAGCGATGCGAGTTCCCCAACATTTGGGCTATTCACTTTCGACTACTAAGCTTTTTAGGGGGCGGGGCAGCCAGCAGCACCAGGATCGACATGTTGGGCAAGGGCGTAGCAGAGTATCTTAGGAGCAAGTTTGTTGATATTCCAGCCAAATTTCTTGGCAATCCAATTTCTTTAAGCTAGTTGCATTCTGTTCAAACACATAGTTGAATTGAAATTTTTTTGAAAATTATTTCACAAGATTGTCTCTGCCATGGGGTTACCCTCCGATTCACATTAAACATAGCGATGCGTTTATCTGAACAGGCGCAAGCCCAGGATTGATGCGAAGACATGGAATGAGTTGTTAGTTGTATGGGAAAATGCCCTAAAATGTGTTCCTATATACGTACTGCAATTCGGAATCGATTCAATCGCACATACCCTCGATTGCTAACTACTCTACAGCCCCCCGACCCATTCCACAACAGACTGCAGATACTTTTGGGATGACTCCAATTCAGGATACACGTAAAAGGCATGGGGCATGCCAGGATATACCTTGATTGTGACGTCAACTCTGAAAACATCATAGCGGTTAGTCAGCTCATTCGTCTATTGTCTATAATTATTAGGGCAGTGTCCTACCCATCATGTTTTAACGCTTGAGCGTATGCCATGCCTTCATCTCGCAATAGATCCATTCCGGCTATTTGTACCACTGCTGCAAATAAGTATTGAAAATCGTGATAGCAGTTGTACAGCTAACTCACGAGCTGGAGGGAGGCCTTTGAATGATTTCGCAAGCAAAGGACTCGCCTTCGGATCAGGACTAGCATCTGGCAGATAGTTGTTCCAGAATTGTCTCATCCTCGACGCCCCCACAATTGGAGCCTGCGAGTTTTGTACATAAGAGTGGAACTCGTACTTGTGTCTTGGGAAATGATCTGGGTGGCAAGTGACTGGGATGTTGAGCACCTGGCCAATTATCCCGTTGACGCCTTCATCACGCAGTTCTTGAGCGATAGCAGCCACCTACTCAGATAAGTTTATCGCCCAAGTTTTAAAGCCAAAGTGGCTTACCAAATTAGCCCCAGCACTCCCACCACCGATAACTATTCTTTGGGGATCAATGCAGAGTGTCTCTGCATTATCCTGACACTAGTGAATTGATAAAGAAGCTTCAGCATTACACTGGGTGGTTTCCGTACATCCTGCAGACACATACCCATGATAGTACGTCCATGGAATCTCTGAGTGCGTAAGGAAACGGAAATTCCGGTGCCCTAGCAACAGATCAGCTTTCCCTCGTAACCTTAAATGTCCAAGCAAAACGTGCTTTCTGTAATCGACGCTGCAAACAACGGCATTATTATTGACAGCCACAAACCGATTTTGAGCCTCCTCGGTCTCTGGTGTGCCAACAGTCCAACCTGCCAGAGGTCAGCGCAGCTTCCTCCAAAATGGGCATTGAAATGTAACCTAACCTCCTCCATGAAGATTGAGAAACAACAAATGGGAAGCAGTCCGATTGATGGGATGGTATATCCGAATATTGATGGATGTGCCGTCCCTCACGATGACTTGACCACCCTTGATGATTACATCGCGATTTGGAATAGGGACATTAGTTGGAAGTGGTGGTGGTAGATAGGGCACTTTGCGAAATTCTTCCAATGGTAAGCTGTAAAGTTTCTCGGCTTTTGACTCTAGTGAAAGCTGTCTTTTGGCCACTTTCCCCCAATCTGAACTCGGTTGTGACAAATCTCCGAAGAGACGCATGTCGCCTGTGTTGGTGGCCGTCATAGTCATTTGGATATTTTTTTTGCAAGAATTGAGACTCCAGAGCTTGGAAAATAATCACGGGTAATATCTGCGATGAGTAAGGTATCTTGAATAGTGATCTGCCCTCGGTTGGAGGCGTATGCTCAAAATGCAGCGGACTGGGATATGCCGGCGATCGCCGAACGTGCGGAAATGAGCTTGAACCATTCGGCTCGGGTCTGGGAAAAAGGAGATACTTGCCCAATTAATATTTCCGAAAGCTCCATATAATTTTGAGCATTATCCGGTTACATCGTTTGCGCCAATTTGTTCGTTTCTGACCTATGTTCACATCCCCACCAATTGCTATCACCATGTCGATCCCCGAGTACCGAGATAACGGGCCAATAATTACCTCCACGCAGCTGGAAACAGCCGGCTTAAATGGGAAATCCGTCATTATCACCGGAGGTACATTTTACAGAAGCCTCTTACTACTGAAAAGCATATTGATATTAACGATTGAACTAGGAGCGAGTGGTCTTGGAAAGGCATATGCTAAAGCCTTCGTGGATGCTGGGTATGTTGAAAGAGAATTTGTGTGCAAGTAAGCTAATATGCGACCAGGGCTTTTGTTACTATAGGTGATTTCGATGAAAAGAATGGTAAAGATACTGAGAAGGAATTGTCTCCGTAAGTTTCCAATATCTTCTTGATGCTGGCTCCAATGTTCATCCTCGCTGGTAACAGAAATTCCCTGTTCGTCAAGTGCGATGTACGAAGCTGGGATCACCAAGTGGCATTATTCGAAGCAGCAAAGAATGCATCGCCTCAGAAAACAATCGATATCGTCATCGCCAATGCAGGCATTGTTGGTGGGGACGATTTAAACAAGAAAAGGGGTGTGTAGCTTGATTCATTTATGCCAAATGACAATGATGGTAACTATGAAACAGATGCTTCAGGGCCACCGACAAAGCCAGACTTGAGAATAATAGAGGTCAATTTAATGGGTACAGTCTATACAGCCAATCTTGCACTTCATCACTTTCTGTCGCAGCCACAAGGGGCTTCTCGTGATCGGTGTTTGATCATCAAGGGGAGCATCGCAGCATATGCAGACCAGCCAGGATCACCTCAGTACAATATTTCAAAATGGGGAGCGCGTGGCTTATTTAGAAACCTCCGAAGAACATCATGGCGAGATGGTATCAGAGTAAACTTCGTCGCGCCTTGGTGAGTGCCCGCTCTGTTCATGCAAAGTAATAACGGCGTCGCTAACTGCGATCAAGGTATGTGCGCACACCAATTCTTTCTGACAAGATTATCCAATATCTCGAATCAGAAGGCGTCAATTTTGCGACTGTTGAGAGCTGCACAAAGGCGATGATACACATAGCAGCCGACCCAGCAATGAATGGTGAGTTTTGATGCCGAATGAATGAGACCATATCCATCAGAGACTGATTCGTGAAAAGGGCGCGCAATTGGAATAGTGGCAAAGGAAGAGGCAGCGGAAGGTTATATGGATCTAGAACATGATGATTATCAAGAAGGTGACTTTTTGAAGGATTGGCAGGAAATCGTCTTGGCGACTGCAGAGTCAATCGAAACCATCTAGCCATCTCCTCCTGTTCATAGCACGGTTAGCAATAGGTGCTTCATTGATAGCTTGGTCCGTTCCTGTTGTCACTTCATTGACTCATTTTTCAAAACCTCTCGAATCAAGATTCTACTTTTATGATCTGCGATACATATTCTAGTCTTGATAACCTTCGGCTCATAATAATCTAGGTAGTAGTCCTCTATACTAAACTCCTGACAAGACTTCTGCCCAGGTAAGGTTTCAATCAATATTGATTAAGCTACATGTATAAGCCATTTGAAAATGGCTACAGCTTGCTGGTTTTGCTTTTGGATTGCACCATCTCTGCCGGTAAGTTTTGATACATCTCATACAATTTCAATGACTCGGGATTGGCAACAGTTCCGCTGACAGCAGTGCTACGTCTATTGACGATTTGCTTGACGTTTATCTCGCACTTCTTGCCATTTACCGTATAAGGAATATCATCGACCTGGAAAAGGAACTTCGGGACGTGTCGAGAAGAATAACGCTCGCGTATGGCGGCTCTAATGCGGTTGGTGAGATCTGTTGTCAAGGAGTGCCCGGTTTGCATTTTCACAAACAGGATAACTCTCTCGTCTGCATCGATGTTACGCTTCTGCCCGACGCAGATGCTGTCGGCTATTTCAGGGATTCTCTCTATGACCGAGTAGATTTCAGCAGAACCGAATCTGATTCCTGAGGGATTGAGAACCCCATCTCTGTCCTATCATCAGTATCCACGATATTAATATTGTGGAGGACAAAATAAACTCACGATCTTCCGAGCATCAAGATACCCCCCGTATCTTCTAGCTTCTGGATAAAGTCTCCTTGGCACCAAACAGAAGTACCAAAACGCTCAAAATAAGAGTTCCTGTATCTTTCCGCCCCATTCTTTCCGACGAAAGAAAGTGGCTGACTTGGAAATGGCTGAGTGCATACCAGTTCCCCTGGAGTGCCAGATTTCTCTATTGATACCAAACTGGTAGACGCGGTGTCAAAAATGTCCACAGCCATACCAAGCGCTTTGCATTGGATCTCGCCAGAGTAAACTGGAAGCAAGGGTGTGCCCCCGACAACTTTTTCTATTTGTTAGCCATATGATAAACCATCACTGGGGGATAAAGGGTTCTAATACTCACAGGCTCCGGCGATGTCAGTACCTCCGCTCATTGAAATCAACTGAGCAGGGGGGAAAGCTTTGTCGTAAAACCAGTCATAAAGGTCATCGGAGAGTGAAGACCCAGTTGACGTAACCACGCGCAAATTAGACAAATTGAATTGATCACCTGTTGGGATCTCATTTTCAGCTCTGACTTCTCAGTCGAAACGGGTGATAACTTACGTGGGACAATACCGAGGGATTTGAGTTCGGAAAGATAACGGGGGGAGGTCCCGAATACATTGACTCTATTTCCCGGTCAGTAATCTGGTCATGATCACACAATGCTGTGTATCAGGAAGATATACCCAGCTTCTTGCGCAAGTTCCAACAGTATGGTTGGGCGTGGATGGAAGGGAGACCCATCATAGAGGAACATCGCAGCTCCACATGACAGGTTGAGCAAGTTCACGACCCACATTACCCAAGATGTCTATCACGATTCAGCTTTGTGTTCCTGGCATCTTTAAATAGCTCTTACCGTCGTGTACTGAAATACCACATCGGATTTCCGCACGTCATTTTGTAAAGACATATCGGCCTTCACCTTCAAAGCAACACCCTGAAGAATAATAAGTGGTTAGTGTGGTTTTGTTATTCCCCAAGACTGCACTCACACCAGCAGAGTGCACAATGCACTTTGGGATGCCTGTCTATAGTATCTAGTCAGAAACATGGATATAGAGGTTGAGGTTATTTTAACTCACAGTTCCTGAAGAATACAGAATAAATGCAGGTTGACTGAAGGGCAGCATATCGAACCGTAGCTTGTCTCCAGATTCCCGGTCTAGGAAATCCTGAAATGTACATCCTTTGTAGATTCCCGATACATCTGCTTTCAAACTAGTGTATGGTATTACCACTACATTTGACAGATTTTTGTTAGTCTCCTTGAGAGTGTGGGACCAGCTCGTAATTCGATCTTCTAGGTTAATCGTCTTGGAGGCATACATGTAGCCCTGATCTGCGAACACGATCTTTGGATCGACTTGTTTGTACCTGTCGACGATACCAGCGGTGCCCAAGTCACACGAGGTCGAAGACCAGATTGCACCCAAAGACAAGACTGCGAGAGAAATCACAATGGTATCAACAGTGTTGCAGACAATAGCTGCTACCACGTCTCCAGCAACAACACCAGAGTTGAGCAGTGCTCCCCTCACTCGACGGGTACGCTCCTTCAAAGAACCCCAGGTCACTCTCTCAAACCCTTCTTTACCCTCTCTTGCAAAGTAAATTGCCACATCATTGTCCCTGCGGTCACGGAACACAATCTCGGCGATATTTAATGAATCTGATGGGAAAAAGCGCGGAGGAGGAAACATGTTTTTGACTTGGCCATCCTGTAAGAAATCAGCACCTTCCTACCTGTAATTCATTTCGAGATATCTCCATTAATGATGCTAACCTCAAACATTGGCCCCACAGGCTTTGATCCCCGAGGCGCCAGCTCAAGCCAGACATAAGCATCTCTCCAAAAGTCCGACAGTGTTGTCGCATCCACGGACCAGTTGTGCAGGTCTTGGTAAGTTCGCAGTGATAAATTATGCTCTTGATTGACATAATCCATAAACTTGGCTACGTTCGTCTCGTGGCATTTCTGGGGGACCCAGACGGGCTTCTTCTCATGGACACTCATGGTTGGCTCTGGAGATGATTCTGCATTCGGGTACAGCCGGGTAGTGCGCAATGAAACAATGACTATTTTTCTCAATTTTGTATCGTGATCAACAATTCTGGTCACCACAGAGACAATGTCAATTCATCCGGCAACGACGGGTCAGACATTGCCACCCCGCATCAATTAACCGAGATACTAGAATGCCGAGGGGACCAAAGTCGCATCAATGCGCCATCAACCATGATTCGGCCCCACTCCGATGCTTTCAGACAGGGATTATTCCTCCAGATACCAGTGCCGATTGGTTAGGTTAGTGTCTCCTCTCTCCACTCACTAACCAAAATCGGAACGCGCCATCTGACAGAGCTGGTTGTCCAGCGTGTATGAAGGCTTCACATTGATCTGGGAGCATCTAAGAGGATATTACGTGATGTCGCCTTGTTACAACCAAAAAATGATGTGTTGAAGATTGAAAAAACCGTGTTCTACCGGCATTGTGTAATTTTGTGCGGCCTTAGCTAGAAGTCTCTCCATGTTCTTGACACATGTTGGGTTTGTGGGTTGCTCACCACCCAAAAGTTGAAGGGACTCCGATAGACATGCACAATGAATTGAAAAAAGAAATATAATATACGGATATTATTCAGATAATAATTGGATCACATCCTAATATCCAAATTCTAGCATTTGGAAACGTTGCATTTGTGACCGCAAATCACTTGCACATACCCTGTAGTCGATCTGTCAACATGTTTGGCGTTCTGCTCATTCAAACTCGTACATGTCCATTGGCTTTCTGGTCCTCGTGATACAGCACCGTGAATCCATCCAGATTCTTCAAGGCTTTCCGGCTCTCACTCTCGTATTGTTTGATTCCTCCCAAATAGTTCAGCTGCTCTCGCTTCTTTCCAGGAATGTTTGCTCCCATATACCAAGAATCTGTCAATGGCATCAGGGTTTTGTCGTTTGCATCTTGGATCGCTTGTTTCCATCGCTCCTCAGCATCACGCTGCGCTTCAATTGACTTGATGCCTTCAGCTCGTAGCTTAATGAGCAAGTCCGCAAGCATCTCCACTTGACCTTCAATGAACATTGGCCCATTTGAGAATGCTGTGGGTGCTGAATGGATTGTTAGTCTAGTTTACTTCAAGTTGAGACAATAAATACCTTGTGGCCCATATATGATGAACATGTTTGGGCAGCCACTGCTGCAGAGGCCTAGATGTGTAAACACCCCGTCCTTCCATCGTTCCTTGAATGTCAATCCATCCCTGCCATGTATGTTCATGCTGGTGAGACTACCTGTCATTGCGTCGAAGCCTGTTGCCATTACAACTGTATCGAATTCATACTCTTGGCCATCTTGACAAATGATTCCCTTTTCGGTAAACTCCCGAATTCCGTTCGCCTTCAGGTCCACAACGTCGACATTGTCCTGATCAATGCATTCATAATAGTCTTGCTCCAGACTGCTGCGCTTCGTTCCAAAGGCGAATGGTGGGTTTTCAGGCACAAGAAATACCGACTTGATTGGATTTTTGATCCTTGGCCGAGTCTTGCTTGCCCAAAACTCGTACATTAATTTGTTGGCTTTCTCGTCCACCAAGAAATCTCGGTAGTTTGCCTGGTTAAAGTTGAATCCACCACGGTTCCACAGCTCTTCCCAGAGCTCCTGCCGCTCCTCGTCGCTTAATTCAAATACGGAGCCCGGTCGAGTATCATATCCAAGACCAGAGGCAGAATTTCGACAGTACTGAAACATCTGCCGATAAGTGGATTTGCTGACTCGCTGTTCGAGGTCACCCAGGCTACGTTGGAACATGGGTAAAGAAATACTGGCAGTACGGATATAGACCGTCAAATGACTTGCCACCTTGGCAATTTCTTGTGTGCACTGGATTGCAGTTGCACCTGAGCCAATAATAGCGACCCTCTTGTTCTTTATGTTTGCCTCGCTGGGCCAGCGAGTGGAGTGAATAAGTTGTCCCTTGAAAGAATTCAAATTTTTGAAGTCGGGATAATGTGGCTTAAACGAACTCCCAGTGGCGCAAACCAGATACCGACAAACAGCTTTGTGGCCGTTCGCGGTCGTCACGGTCCATTTCGCGACGGACTCATCGTATGTTGCATCCGTAACCGTGGTAGAGTACGTGATGTCCTTGGAAAGATCCCAAGTCTTGTCAACGCAGTCAAAGTAGGCTTTTAATTCTTCCCCACTGGGGAACCTCTCCGACCAATTCCACTTGCGCCATAGCTCTGGCAGTGAGAATTGGTAGTAAGGCATTTCGGAGTCGACACGGGCACCGGGGTAGGTATTCCAATGCCATACCCCGCCCAAACGGGAGCCTGCCTCAAAAACATGAACATTGAAACCAGATTGGCGAAGTTTGTAGAGACTGTAGCATCCACTGAAGCCAGCGCCGATGACGAGAACGTCAAGCTCCTTTTCTTTACTCTCCCCATTGGAGATGGGTTGCGAGGAAGGCATCTTGTCAATAGATAATCGATTCAAGAATCTTAGAACGATCAAAATTTTAGAAAATGATTTAGTTGGGTTTCGTTGTGAAAATAATGAAGTTCTGGATGAATGAAGCTTGGTCTCTAGTTTGGGGTTTGCGCATTGCCAATTTTCGATCAATTCGCCATTCCGTTTAAACTTGACACGCGACTCTCAACAACGAGGCTCAATGAGTGGTAAGAGTCGGGATTGTGATTTACTGGGACTAAACTCGGTTTCGTGTTGGTGAAGTGACCGAGGATCGGATATTCGGCCCTTGCCGAATATATGCCCACTCCTGCGGAATTACCAGTTCCCATCGGCTTCGAGGGCCGCGGCGCCCACTACTATTGAGCCGGCCCCCGAACGGAACTCGGGTGCCAGCCGATCAATCTGGAGGCAACCAAAAGACACAATAGGCGTGAGAAGATCGGATTCTGTGTACCTAGCACATTTTCACCTTGGTGCCCTTTAGAACAATCTCGTTGGAATAATCCAAAATATCATTTTGAAGCGCGTGTACAGGAACAACCATGACTTCCGTCCCACGACTTAATTTTCCCCAAGGAATGCTTGCAGGTAATGTCGGCGTGGGGATGTTGCTGAAGTCTGCTTAGACCTGGTTTTAGGGCAAACCGCAATCATTACTGGTGCGGCTCAGGGCATTGGTGCTGAGACTGCGACCATTTTCTCACGAGAGGGATGCAAGGTGGTTATTGCTGACATAGATGCTGGTATTGTATCCCGATGCGAACTTTCGTAATTATACTGATGATGGAGATAGAAAAAGCAGAGAAGACTGCTCAGGCCATCAATTCAGAGGGTGGAGAAGCGATTGCCGTTGGCGGGGATATCACGGACAACGAAGTGATCAGTACTTTGATCCAGAAAACCGTGGAATTCAGTCACGGAAAGATCCACATCATAGTAAATAATGCAGGTTACGCATGGGATGACCCCATAGAAAACATCCAGGACAAACAATGGGGTAAGTGGCTTTCTAGACCTCAGAGACTCCTGATACTAAGGGAGCAAGAAACTATTATCGCTCTGCATAATACCGCACCGTTCAAGCTCATCCGAGCGGCAGCGCCATATTTTATGGTGAAAGACGGCGAGTCAAGGTCAATTGTCAATATTTCATCGACTTCCGGCATCCACGGAAATGCTGGACAGGCTAGCTATGCTCTCGCAAAAGCTGGACTCGTCGGGCTCACTAAAACAGTCGCGCAAGAATGGGGACCAGAATATGGAGTAAGAGCAAATGGTATGTACGTTCCTGGATATTATCGACGTTGCTAAGATACCTTTGATGACCCGCAGCTGTGGCATTTGGTGCCATAAAGACGAGGCTTACACAAGCCCCGACGGGCGAGCACGTTGTGCGACCAGACGGTACTAAACATTCTGTTGGATTCCATGGTGGCTATGACGAAGAAGAAAAATGGTTTGTGTGCTTTTGCATCTCAACTTTTCTGATCAAGCTAATCACACTTGTAGGATTGGGGATATACCGTTGAGGAGGATTGGGTCCCCCACAGACGCTGGCAGGGCCATCTTGGCCGTAGTCTCCCCGCTTTTCTCATATGTGAGCGGGCAGGTAAGCTATAAAATATCCTATCTATCATAATTGATACTAATTAGATGCGACTTAGACGATCATGGTAAGCGAAGCTCCTTGCACTGGCCATGGCTGGAATCTAATCATCTTAGGTTACTGGTGGAAGAGGTGGCATGTAGTGCAGAAGCATTTCGGCATTGGTGAAGCTGCAATTGATTGGGAGAAGGATTGTGAGGACAAACTTTCTGGGTGCATGTGGACAAAACCTCTGTGACAAGCCAAATGCAGTGTATGTGGAAAATGTGAACGAAGGTTCTGCTTAGTGTATCCATCCGATAATCACATCATTCAATACAAATCATATGGACGTCTATTTTTAAAAATTTTCAGATTAAAGGTTTGGACTCGGAATCCAAGTGATGATGATTGTCTAACTTGGGTTAGCCAACCATGGTTGGTGATAACCTCTATTTTTACAACAACGGCCACTTTATTCAGAGTGTGGCGGGGAACCAAAGACGAATCATCCCTTGCGGGGATGGATAGATAACCTAATAACCTGTGCAAGCTAGAGATTATTGATAACTATTTCTTATTGTGGTTCTTTCAAACTGGATTGAATGGTTATGGGAGAAAATCTATTCAGCCGAGTCCAGTCAACCTAAATCATGCCACTGATGTAAGATCAGTAGCTAATTGATAACTAGTATGCGCCTCGCCATCTGCTTCAAGGTTCTTATTGGCTCCAAGACTAGCGAATCTCATGCTCTTCCATCCGGTATTGATTTGTTCATCAAGCCAAGCGGTCCAGGTTGGAACGCCCCCAAAATAGAACAGGACATTGGAAGCTTTCCCTGGGATGTTCGCTCCAACAAACCAAGCATGAGCTGCCTTGGCTGACTCTGCAAACAGGGTCGCTCTGAACGCTTCATCTAGATGGAGTGACCATTGAACCACTGCCTTCTCTGTGACATCGATCGCAGTGAGCTTGTTAGTTTCCATATGGCGAATCGTTTTGCCAATCCAGTTCAACCCGATGTCCAAGACCACAGGCATATTTCCAAATGGTACGTGAGGACCGCAGACGAGAAACATGTTGGGGAAACCAGGGGTCAGTACTCCAGCGAATGTTTCAAGGCTATCAGCCCAAAAGTCCTTGAGCGACTTTCCTCGTGTCCCTTGAATGTCCACCTCGGCAAGCGCCCCAGTGGCGGCATCAAATCCCAGGGCGAAAATAATAATATCACACTCGTATTCAACTCCTTGGTCGGAGCGGATGCCTTTTTCATACAGGTCAATGTCGCCTTGGCTGATATCAACCAACATTACGTTTGATCGGTTAAATGTCTCGTAATAGAAGTGCCCGCAAGGTGGGCGCTTGGAAAGAAACGGATACTGTGGAGAAAGGATCTCGGCTTTTGCTGGATCTTTAACAACAGCACGAATCTTTTGACGAAGATACTCCGAAACAACCTCATTCGACTTTTCGTTTGTGAAAAGGTCGTCAAATGTCTCGAACTGGATATGGAAACCGCCAGATTCCCAACCAGAGTCGAGGACTTGCTGAACCTTTTCAGCATCTGCTAAGTCATTCGCACTTTTCCCAGTTGCTACCATCGCAAGACCAAAAGGATGATTGCTTGCACTCTTCAAGGTAGCGTCATAGTGTGTCTTGATTTCGTTTGCTTGGTGGCTGTCAAAGACATAATTTCGAGCTGGAAGGACGTAGTTCGGCGTTCTTTGGAACACCATCAACTCCTTAGCCACCGAAGCTAGCTTGGGAATTATCTGGACACCAGTGGCACCTGTGCCCACGATGGCGACGCGTTTGCCGCGGAAGTCGACTTCTTTGGCGGGCCAGTTAGAAGTTTGGTACCACTCGCCCTTGTATGAATCAAGTCCGGGGAATGGGGGACTTTTTGCGACGGACAAAGGTCCAGTAGCAGGGAGGAAATACCGACAGGTTGCGGATGTTCCATCAGCTGCTGTAATAGTCCAGATGTTGTGACTATCGTTATATTTTGCTGCCTTAATGCGTGTATTAAACTGTATATGCTGACGCAAGTTGTAGCGGTCTGTGTTTGTCCAAATGTTAGTCATGAAATTTTATCATCCACATTTCGCACTGATTGGAGAAGCCTACCAACAATACGGCCTAAATACTGCTGAACCTCTTCCTGGGAAGGGTAGCGTTCGCTGTAGTCCCATTCATCCTTCAGGTCCGGGGCAAAGTTCATGGTGTACACCCAGGCTTCGCTGTCAGTTCGGGCCCCGGGATAGCGGTTCCAGTACCAAGCACCGCCTACATCGGATCCAGCCTCGAAACCTTTCACTGTTAAGCCTGAATTGCGGAGCTCCCATAGTGATCGAATGCCACCGAAACCTGCGCCGATGACGATTGCATCATAATCCACACTCATTCTAGACGCCATTGGTCGTTATCGTAAATGAATTGCAAGTTGAGTGTATATTTTAGAAACAGTCCATATGTTACAATCGTTTTGCTGTCAGGAGTTCTAATTGAATGCAATTTATCGCCTTAGGCTTATGCAATTGAATTATGCACGGCTCATAGCGACCGGGTATTGGCCTGGGTGTGGGCTGGTCCTGTCCGTAAGTCCCCGGCGTCTGCCGGTTGAGATAACCGAGACCAGGATATTCGGCACGAATTAATTGAATGCAGGGCGGTTGATATTTCCGATGTGCAATATCGGGGGATTTCCACACATCCTGAGCTCAACTGTGGCCGGATGAATGAACTGAAATCGATGCCCTCTGAAGCTTTGTGCCCAGTGCTTGACGGAAACTGTTTTCGCCCTACTAGAGACAGGAAAGAGTCCGATACTTGCAGACTACCATCGGTGGAAGTGAACTTCTGACTACCTTCATCAACTTGAAATGAACCCCTCATTCTACCCGTTGCTATTTCTTTTCAGTTTAATAAAAATGTACTGGAGAAGGGGGCCTTCGATTGTTGGCATTAAGGTGTACGTCGCTCCAACACTGGAAGCCTCTCGGCGAACGCCGACGGAGTATTTCCAAAGGCATCACGATGGAAAAGGCACCACGGAGATGTCACTCGGACAGTGATCTGCATGGATTGTAGTTTAGATTATCATCTAAAAACAGAAGATGATAAATAACGAAATCAGTGATGTACATTGCACATAGGGCAACACATGTTCCTCGTCCCATTCAAATGCTAAGCCTTCCACTCACAGGCTTGCCAATTGAGGTGGGTCTGGTCATAACTCTTAGCTTGTTCATAACTTCACTCTCACGATCTAACATATCATTAATTTAAAGGATCGAGGGAATGGGTTCTGGGACATGTTTTTTTGAAACGAGTGCGCGTGAGGAATGTTGGCTATTCATTTCTCGGTTCGCAAGAATCACGCCTCATCGGCGACGACCGACGGTTTTAACATTGATTTGGACCTTGGTAGAAATGTTGGATTGACTCCCCTTACCCTCTAAATGCGGGGTATTGCAGCGTGCATGGATCATATCTCTAGGCAATCTAAAATGCGACTCCACAGAGTTCACTAGACATTGTCCTGAACTTGAGCCCCTGACTCGTTTTCCCAAATGCTAGAACAAACAAGGACATCGTCAACAGGTCCGTTCAGACGCGCTACAGTTGCTTGTAAGAGCTGTCGGCTCCGTAAAGTGAAGGTAACGTTCCCGATAGTCCGGTTCCATTTTCAAGGCTGAACACTTGTTCGCAGTGTGATGCACTGTCTACTGCATCAGATGAGGGATGCGGTCCATGTCGAAGAGCTGGTCAAGAGTGTTTGCTGGACCCTTTGTCGGATGGCAGAAGGTCAGCTGCCTGTAGATAATATTTCAAGAGAAGAAGCTAACCCGCACAGGTCCGTCAGTCGAAAATTCGTCGACAAGCTTCAACAGCGGATAGAAACACTTGAAGCACTTAACCAGAGACCAGCTGGAGAGTTGGACTGGGTAAGCAACGAGGATGATATGACTGATCAGTTGGATACATTGGCAAAGCTTTCTCAGCTCAACGATGCTGCTGAGAGTGCTACACCAAAAACTACCCCTCGCTCCCATGACACTTTGCCTACGTTGAATTTGGTGGATAAAAATGTACCAAAGGGTGCCAATGACAGACTATCGACCTTTTACGGTGCGACCTCACATCCCCATGTTGTATCTCCTCCTGAAAATTCTACCCTGGCTTTGACAGAGGAGGCTGATGCAATTGGGATCGACCTCGACCCAAACTCACTGCATCTGCGCGAGAATTTACTACGGTCTTTTTTCAAGTATCAAACTCTCTGGGTTGATATTGTAAACAGAAGGTCATTCCTTAAGCATCGAGAGAAAGGCACCAACTCTCCATGGTACTCGACATTTCTGGAAAATTCTATGCTGGCATGCGGTACACGATTGAGTACCTCCAAATCCGTGCGCGATCTGGGGCCCAAGTACTTTCAGTTAGCAATCAGTGAAGCGTGGAGAGCTATGTCGGGACCGACACCAGCCAACTTGCAAGGATTTCTAGTCTTGAGCGAGTACGAAGTCACACAGGGCAATGATCGCCATGGCTGGATGCTTTGTGGTAAGTGAAATACATCATCTTCTTTGCTTAATACTAACTGACTAATATAGGCGTAGCCTGCCGCATGCTTTCTGACCTTGGCCTGCATGAGCTTTCAAGTGTAAATAGCGATTCTGAGGATGTTCAAGTATCTCGCGAGGAAAGCGCCCTCGCATACGCCCTATTATCAGCTTGCATAGCATATGAAGGGGTGTGGAGTCTTTACCTCGGTAGACCAAGCTCCATTCCGAAATCGTTTATGAGCGTTGCGACTTCACGCTGCAAGCAACATCTTGATTCAGATTCACCCTTCCTAAACGCATGGGTAGGGCTTTGCGCACCCATGGCAGAAGCATCCCACGTGTTAAATGAGAAATCTATGACCGATTCCGATAGGTCTGCTTCCCTACGTCAGCTGGTAAAGCAGGTAGAGGAATGGTACAAAGATCTTCCGCAACAGTTGGCTTACAATGAAAACCGACTTATAAACATGGAACTGGCAGGATATGGCCTGCATACCCAGTATTGCAAAGTTCAGATTCTCTTGCGCCGATGTCTGAACCGATGTCAAACTTCAAGAAAGCGGCGATACTCTCAAATGGCCAGTGATCGCTCGACGAATTCTTCCATGGATGACTCGGACATTGTAATTTATGAGTATGCTCTACGCACATCTCGTCTGGTAGTGACCTATCGAGAAGCCTTTGGGATGGAGAATATTCCTTCCATCATGCTCGATAATGCCGTGGTTGCGGCAACTGCGATGATTGAGCATTTCAACAAAGTAGAGAGCGATGAAGAAACCCGCCAGACGATATGGCTGCGTCATTTGGCCAAAAGTTTGAAATCGGTACAGCCGCATTTCCCGATCATCGGTCGGATGCTAAATTGCCTCAAACAAATCTGCGAGAGCGATGGCCTTCGCAGCATCATCCCTGCGTCCACCCAAAGCTGCGATGATAGTCCCGCTCAAAATGTGCCGATTCAGAACCAAACTGTCAATCGTGCTTCCAAACCGAGCGCCGATCAAGATAATCTACTTACTTCAATCAACCTGTCAGATATCAACTGGGATTTCTTTGGGACTGAAACACCAGCAGATCTTTTTTCAAGCAGTGGTTTGGATTCTATTCTGGGCCTCCCTTCTTCGGACCCTCTGGCAACTGGTTTTGCACAGGTAGTGCCTTGAATTTGTAAAATTTATGATTGAGATTGTTCCTAACTATCTACAAGACAATCATGATGAATACTCTTGAATGTAAACAGAATATATGATGAGATGAGCACAAATAAACAACGATTGTAACTACTAAGTAAATACTGCACACCAAGACTACATCCGATACGAGCCAATGAAGAAAAAACAATTGAAAGTAAACTAACCCCACGGCCGATCCTGATTGTGAAAAATTGTCGATCAAAATTTGGCGAAATCAGCCGCAAAACACGTAATCGCCATGACGTCTTCTCTCCAATACCAAACTGCCGACATCGTCGCGCCGGGCCCGATTATCAGACTGCCCAATGTGATGAGAGCCACACTTCTTTTTATATCAACAGCTGTGCGACCCATTCGCTTCAAATCCCACACTGCCATACACAACCAAATGTACGTGCCGATGTGGAAGCCCCAAAAATCTGCTAAAAACAGGGACCTCAGGCCCTCGCCAAAGTCTTTGGGCTCCGGTGTAAAGTCAGGCCAGAAAACAGACACTAGACTTAGCTCCTCTGACGATGTGATTTTCGCAATGCAGTAGACGTGCAATATAAACCCGAGGACTCCGGTGACGGCGTAGAGCTTCTTGAGATGCACGGTATCTGGGAACGAAAGGTTGGATTTCTTCGCGACCGACTGGCAATTGGCCATCTTCGAGTACACGTATCCAAAAAGGCCACAGAGAGCTGGAACAAACATTGGAGAAGGTTGCCAAAGAGCCTCGAAGTTTTGAACACTGTGCGGGTCCTTCCAAGGAATGAACATCAACACTGTTGGAAGCGTGTAGCCAATCATGGTAGCCCATATCAAAGGCTTCGCGTATTGAATTGAAACCTGTCGATTCAGAGGCCACCAGTACGTTTCCGGCTCCGAAATGTAGGTATATACGGCATAATAAATTGGCATGTAGATGCCCACTCCAGCGGACTGAACCAGGGTGAGCCAGATTGTAATGCTGGAAGGAAATAAGTCAAATGTGTAAATACAATTGTAAGGAATTGAGAAGACTCACAAGGAAATTGGACTTAGCATGTTGCGTTTCCTGTATGCCTCAACAGACCAAATTGCGATGGGCTGAATCAACATTCCGAGGAAGTACCTCTGCAGCATCCCAAATCGTGGATACCAGTTTTTCAAGCCCGGTATAAAGACAATGGCCAAGAAGGTCAGGTAGTCATCGATAGGTTTGATGCCGATATAGCTGCGTTTGACTGGGAATTCTGGATCGAAAGAGAACTTGCCCGTCTCCAACACAGCTCCCAGATGCCGGTCTAGTCCATAATGGGCAGACCATACCCACATTCCATAATGAACAAGCCCAGCAATAACCAAGTAGGACATGATAAAGTACCATTTGGTTCTTCCCCTAGGAACTGGGCTGCTGAGTAGCTCGTCCTTATAAGGTACCAGTCTTGACACGGGACTGGGCTTTGGGGTGTCTAGCCTCTCAGCCAGCGGCATGTTGCGGGAGAAGTTGAATGTAACATCTTCCTTGTCAGTCAAGGGAAGTAGGTAAAAGGCAATAATTTCATGAAGAGGGGTATCAAGGAGCTCAGTGCGTTGTTGCTCGTGGGAATGCTCTTTGAGCGTGGTGGTCCTCGCTTGTCGAATTTCTTGTGTCGTAGCGAATGCATTCTCGATTTGTTCTAGGGAAGGCTTTTTACCGTGTGATTTTTCAAGCATCTTGCGTAGATTGTTGACCAAACTTGCTGCTGATTCGATGGCGGCGTTACCGCCATGACCTGCGATCGGATGGAACTGGGAAAGTCAGCGAAAGCCCAGATTTATGATGCCGTCATTTGCGTACCTTGTGTGCGGAATCACCGATTGTGATGATGCGCTTGAAGTGCCACTTTCTAAAGACATACTCCTGCAATGGAACCAAGACTGATGTTATCCTGTTGTCCAATATCCCCTTGAACTTGAGGGTAGGCGTGATGTAATCATTTTCACTGGCGGCAAGTACCCGATTTTCATCCTCCTTGGTATAGGTCGGAATATCATCACCGTATGCCCTTTGGGGTAGCTTGAAAAAATAAAACCAATAAACGCGCCCCTCCGGACCACCGTTTATGATGTATGACTGGTGTTTTCTGAAGACTGAATTGGATGCGCCAGGCTCAATTCCTTTACAAGGGTTGGAAATTCCAAAGACACATCCATAGTCACAAGGGACCGCTAAAAACCATTAGCAATAGCAAGTCTTGCAGCAATTTCGAAACTCACAAGAATGCTCGTCGGCCGGAATCCACCCAGGCAACGACTGATCAGCGATCCTCCACATTTCTTCCCTGACAGTGCTATGGATTCCATCGGCACCTACCAGGATATCACCCTTGTAGAAGGACCCATCAGAGGTTCTGACAGTTACTCCACTGTTGGTAATTTCCGCATGTTCGACACGTTTGCTCGTAAGGACTTTTGTTTTGTCTCGGATGTTGTTGTAGAGCACTTGAAGCACCATTTGTCGATCCAAAAATGTGATGGGATATCCATGTCTGCCCAAAATTAGAATTGCGATGTTTGAATCTGAGAGCATATGGGTACCTTTCGTGCATGGAGTTATTCATGCCTCTGAACTCGCATATCACTTTCCCCTTATCGTCTCGAAAGTGAAATGAGTCTAGAGGAGGGCAAAGCTCCAAGACTTTTTCATACAAGCCCAGTTGGTCTAGTATCCTGTTCCCGTGTGGCAAAATACCAATGCTGGCGCCTACTTGAGGTGCAATTTCAGAGTATGCTTCGAGCACGATGAAATCTATGCCGTAGAGCTCCAACATGTTGGCCAGAGTGAGGCCAGCGATGCTTCCACCAGCAATCACAACCTTGAAAGTACTTTTTTGGCTCATCTTGTTTCACTGCAAATCGTTGTTAAGGGTTTTCAAACAAGATGAATTTCTGGATGACAAAGAATAGGTTCAGCATGCATGAGGAGCCGCCATATCTATATGGGGCATTCAAACCGAAAACGTGGATGGTCCACTGCCAGGATCACGATTTGAGCCTCAACGGACTTACAATGGGAATGCATAGAGCCATATCGGATATCTGATAATTTTCGGAGTTTTGATGCGGCTGACAGCCAATCTCCTTACTCCTTGCGGTCAGTCTAATCATAATTCCCGGGCCGTGTGAGGAAGTCGGTCTAGATCTCCGAAAATGAGACGCATCGGAAATACGGCCCGAGCGCTGTCCATCCACACACATGCCTGTTGAAACATCCACCCATTCTCTCTTCTGCCTACCTCCACAGAAACCTGTTCTTTCTTCGTTATTGTCACACTATCAGATAGTCACAGCTGCCTAGCCTGAGCACAATGATATTCCTACGACCAATACAAGGGTCCATAACAGCCGCACGCCCGTTTTCATATACAAATACCGCTAAGTTCGGTATGCAGCTAATCTAGGCATCAAGGCCCTCAATACCGTCTGCAGCAGCCGAAGGCTGAGGCCTGCCACGAAGGGCAGCTCCACAAGAAACTAACCAGGCGTAGCTGCAAAGGCCACCAATAGCTGACAACCGCCGCGGGCGGCATCGCAACAACAGTAAGGATCAGATAGTCTATGCCGTGGCCGGCCTCAAAGCACCACAGAAAACAGCGCAGCCACCGGCCTAGTCAATCGGGCCTCAACAAATCCGCCGGCGGCAGGCGCCTTTTGCATCAGATGCCGGTATCAGCTGGTAAAGGCGATGATGAACACGGTCTCCAGGGCGGCCCGCGGCAGCTAGCAGCAGAAACTATAAGTGACCTGGATAGACCTTCCTTTGAATGAACTAGAGTTTTCAAACCTGCACCTACCCTTGTAGCTTGTGATAGTTATTATATTGTGTGTTCAATAGTAGGTAAGTGCCACTGCACTAAAAAGCCATCTTCGCCGTGTGCATGTACAGATGAGGGATGCTGATGCTAGAATGTCGTCGAATGTTTTTAACTTGCAATTAGATTTCCGTACTTCGGCCCGAGTTTTCTGTACCAATCAAATTCACTGCCGCGGAAGCAAACCGCACATTAGATTCGGTAGACGGGGATTGTGGTGTGACGAAACTGGATTACTGTGGTATACAAATGCCCATCCCGCTTACGAGGCCGTCAGGACAACCGATACCACCATCTCAATCTCAGCATCTTCAATAGTGCAACAAAACAACCACTCTGACTCTTAGGCTACCAAATTCATCTCAAATGGACGGATTCACTAAGCGGATGATTGTAACGCAGCGTTCGTTGCAATATACGTACTTTGTATCCCCCGAGAGCGAATCATCAGCAAAGTACCCTTCACTACTTTTTGTTCATGGATTTCCTGATTCGGCGCACTTATGGGCAGCCGTAGCGGCCCACCTCCATGAACTTCCGAATAAAATAATCATCCCGGATTGTTTAGGATATGGGGGCACCGACAAACCAGAAGACACAGAGATGTACGCATATCATGGGCAAGCGGACGATCTTATGGAGATTCTCAAAAGGGAAAACTCCGAATCAGCAGTACTCATCGGACACGATTGGGGAAGTGTGGTCGCTCAGCGTACATACCTCCACCATCGTGAGATGTTCAGTGGTGTGGTTCTCGTCAACACCGGGTATATGGTCCCAACTGAGCAGGCTTTTGACCTTGCGGCAGTCAACGAGTACACCCAGAATACGATGGGATATCCGCAGTTTTCTTATTGGGACTTTTTATTGGCATCAGATGCCCCCGATATAATTGAGAACAACCTGGAGAGGATGTGGCAAGTGATGCACGGGGATGTTAAGGACTGGATGAAGGAATTGTTCTGTGTCCCGAACGCGATGCGTGAGTTCGTTCTCGGCAATAAGGAGGTCCCGCTAAAGCCATACTCCAATGAACGTGGATGGAAGGAGAATTTCATGCTACAATTCGAGAAGCATGGTTTTGCATCGGCTTTGAAAATGTATCACGCCACTGCCTCCAACATACAGTCGCGGTCAGACTCCGTTCTTCTCGAGAAAAATCTGAGGTTTGAGGTCCCAATGTTGCTCATTCTTGCGTCGGAGGATGCCGTTTGTTCACCGGAAATGATGACCGAGGCCAAAAGCAAGGGTCTCGTTCCCAACCTTACAGAAGTAACGATTGAGTCGGGACACTGGTCACCCATGGAGAAGCCGCAAGAAATTGCGGCATACATCAAAACTTTCATCACAGATTTACCATCATTTAATTAGGTCTCACGCCTGTGTTTAATAAAAGAACTACTTATTTTGCGAATGCCACATCGCTCGGAGACGAAACTGCAGCGTACCAAAATCCCTTTCCGTCTTCAGAGCTGAGCTCCCGCCATTCTAAGCTGAGCTACCACTGAGCTTAGGCTGAGCTCAACTGAACTTGGCTGAGCTAACGCTGAGCTACCTGGATAGATCCATCTTTGGAATCGTAAACACCCTAATCTGGATCTTGTGTCTTGTTTTGTGCCATGCTGGGATTTCCATTAAGGTTAACCAGGAGCAGTCGATCTATCCATCTAAGGACGGATGTTTGGGTACCCCTTTAGCTTGGAATGCTTGCTAGACTCGGAATTGTCCCCCGCTTTTGGCATATCCCGGCCAATGTCCTTGTATACTTGCTCTACCCTTTGCTATTCTCCATGTTAGCGCCAAGCTTGTCTTATTGTGGGTAAATCCCGGGGTAAAAGGATGACACAGTTGAGGTCATGGATATGGCAGCTGCTACAATAGGGTTTGTTGGTTGCACAATTGAATCGTATCCTTCTATCTAAGCTAACTATAGGAGGCCTCTTTTGTGTTGTTATGAAGGCGATCACATGATACCTTGATCTCGCATCCTGCCGCTTTCATGCGAGACACCTAGCTGGTGCCTCGGGTGTCTCTTTTCTCCTCTTCTGACTCTTCTCCGCATGGCCCTTTGACAACTTTTCCGTTTATAACATTTAAAAAAAAAAAAAAGATTTTGCCACCCATAGAGCAGATTCAAGACAAGCGGACTCTAAGTAGCCTTGGGAAACATGCGGGCTGTCAGGAAGTGAACAGTTTGCCACACTTATCGTGGCTATTCAATTCGGGCTGTTCATTGCACACTAAGTCACTCGAACTGTGCCAGGAAATCTTCCAAACCAAAACTTTCAACTACGATGTCGATGGTGACCTAGAACAAACAAGCTTAGTGTCCCATTCACCCAAAGCCGCTGTCCTTGTCGATATGCGATTAGGTGGTAGGGGGTCAGTCACTCGCGCGTACGTTTCGTTCGACCTAAAGAGCATACTTTGGCGATCAGTTGGCTCTATGGATTTAACCAAAATAGATCATATATCTGGGCTTTAGGAGAGTGTGAAGTTGGTGGGTGGGAAAGGTGCACGATGCCACGTTCTGTCGGCCCGCCGGTAGGGGACTGGGTAGGCTTGAGGATTTGGAGTCATGACAACTCAACTCACGCTTCGATTGTAACTCGTTCTTCCTTTTTGGCGGAGCGCCACATATCCAAAGCGCCAAGAGGTCCAAAACGCCGGGGGGCTTCTCGCGGGATTGGTTGTGCTGACGTTGGCGCATGTTGAAAATCAAGCTACTGATAATAAAAATATCCGCGAGCAAGGCTCGAATTTGGTCATAAATAGTCACAAATCCGCAAAAATATACAACTTTACTACATAAACAAATTTTAATGTCAGACTTTGACAGATTTAGCACGAGGTTTCATATTCATCATTTGCTGCTAAAAAGCTAAGATGGCAAGAGGAAGAAAATAATTGTATTATACACCGTAGAATGTAAGTTGAGTAGATATTTATCTAGTTGTAGCAGATAGCATGACGCACTCCGTCACATCTTTATGTTGCGATTCTGCACTGTTAATGAAGAAACCCAGCCGGAGCTAATGAAGGCTCTTATCAGCAGGATCTGCTTGATGATTGTGATATCTACAGTATGTTAGCCCATTTCAAATTGATGCAGAAGAACAGAGCTTTCTTACCAATAAGAAATGGTTGGGCAACCAAAGCGACAGAAATCTAGTTAGACTTGGGTGGGGGTGGTTTGTAGAACGAATTGAAGGCTCGCTCTTCAAGATCCTCACCATGGCCATTGTCGCGTTTGCCATTGTTGGGGTTGGGTGTGGGTGGTTTGTAGAACGAATTGAAGGCTCGCCCTTCGAATTTCTCTTCGTGGTCCTCGTCACGCTCGAAATCGGCTGCGTGCTGGGCTGGTTCGATGTGGTCAGAGCCTCGCTCCTCAACGCCAACATCCTGGATGTTAGCAGTGGGGGCCGCCATAGCGACGGCAACCAGCGCAGCACCGAGGATGACGGTCAACTTCATGATAAATTCAAACGAGTTTAAACGAGTTTCGAGATATAAAATAAAAAAATGAAAAGGGTGCAGAGCTTTGGAAGTGAGTGGATATGTCGGTGCCAAAGGATGGTTGATTAGAGAAAGAGCAAGGGAAGGTATATCCGATATTTATACAAATTCAACATATCAGTAGGAGTATGAGAGATGAGCTAGTTTCAATTATTTCTGTCATGCAAGGCAATATCCAGCGGTGGAAAGTTCGGATCCCATGGACTTCCCCGATCCTGTAATGTCAATGTCGATCCATCATGATTAGCCTTAAGGTTCAGCACGTGTGAAAGCTGTCTAAATCCAGAAATTCTATTTCCTTGTTGAACTAAGCTGCTTGCACTTTGTTCAAACCGATCGGTTCGGGCTTCTGGGGATATTGGCTGACGATCGTTCGGATAATTTAGCTTCCCGCCCGTTCCAACGATCAACTCGTTTTCGCTTTCGTACGAACTCTAATTTCGGACTTTTAGTCTTTTTCAACAACAAGCCATACTTCCCGTAGATTGACACTCTAGTCTCGATATGTATGGTTCTTTACCCAGCTCATATCACAGCTTCGGTCGGAAAAAAAACTTTTTTTACAAGAAGAGAGTAGGTACACCGTGTTTAGCTCATGAAAATAAACATTATAGGGTTTAAACTTCATCCTTCAGCACGGCGAGGGAAGCCGGCACTCTCATACAAACTTAACTTGGCCAGGGTAGTATACGACAACTACATTATTAAGATGCCTAGTGTGAGGCAGTCTCCAAACTTGGTACATTTGTACTCCGAGCGCTCTTCTATCATCAAGAATACAGATCGACTGCACGAAAGCGACCAACTTCTGTTCTGCCCTTCGACCGCTAGGTCCTTGATTGAGGACAATCGCGCCATGTGGCTGTGCTCGACCTTTCTGGTTGTCCGGCGTCGATCTCTTGGCGCCGAGTAAACCGAGATTGCTCTCATACTCGGAACTGGGGCTGTTGAAATATTACGTATCAAAATATCATAAGAAAAGGAGTGATTGAGAGATTTGGCATGGAAGGTATAACACGATGAATTCGACCAATATCGCGTCCATTCTGCCGGTGAACGTCTATACAAGCAAAGAATCGGTTAATCCGTCAAGTCCTACAGTAGTAGAGTGGGATGTGCATGAAAAAGTCCTTTCTATAGCTCTGCATTTGCTATTGCTACCATCCTAATGATCAAATTCCTTCTTCAGATAGCTGCGGCAACTCTTATAGGTTTCCAAATCACGTGTTGCTTGTGTTCCGTCTCATAATACCATAACAATTTTAGTAGCAAAGTCAGCTAGCTATGCGTTCATGTTGATAAGGACTGTTTTGGGTTCAGTGAACAATCTCAAGGCGTACTCACCAAACTCCCGCCCAATACCGCTTTGCTTCTTCCCTCCGAACGGCGCTTGCATGTGTTGAAGACTGACGCAGTTGACGCCAACAACGCCCGATTCAATTGCCGACGATACCCGCAGAGCCCTCGTAATGTCCCGCGTGAAAACTCCAGACATCAAACCAAACTCAGTGTCGTTCGCTAATTTGACCACTTCTTCCTCCGTCTCAAATGTTTTGATGATACTCACAGGCCCAAATATCTCCTTTTTGTAGATTTCCGCGTCGGCCTTGGGATTCAAAAATACCGTTGGCTTCATGTAACATCCTTTTTCGCCAAGCTGAAGGCCCCCAACCACTAGCTCGGCCTCAGATTTCCCTCTTTCCACCATCTTCTTCACTCGCTCAAGCTGTGACTCATCTACCAGAGGTCCATACTGAGCATTCAGATCTTGAGGATCGCCGAACTCATTCGCGGCACCCTCCATTCTCTTCTTGTATGCTTCAATGAATTTATCCGCGATGCTCTTCTGGACGTACACTCTCGACGCAGCAACGCAAAGTTGCCCACTTCGGATCAAGATAGCATTCACCGTCCAGGTAATTGCATTCTCAAGATTTGCGTCCTCAAAAACAACTGCGGGGCTCTTTCCGCCCAGTTCTAGCGTGACTCGCTTCAAGTTGCTTTGAGCCGCAGCCACCTGGATCTTCCTCCCAGTCTCCAGGGAGCCAGTAAAGCTGATCTTGCGAATCCTCATATGCTCAGCGAGCAGGGCTCCCGTAGATCCCGGTCCCGTGATAACTTGGATAACTCCGGGGGGGAAGCCAGCCTTCTCAAACAGAGCTGCAACCGCCAAGGACCCTAGTGGGGTTTTCTCGCTTGGCTTGACAATCATGACATTCCCGGTCGCAATTGCTGGTGCGACTTTCAAGAAAAAGCACGCCAATGGTGCATTAAAGGGGTTAACAGCAGCACAAACACCCAGTGGCTCGTGCCGAACCAGCTTGACGTATCCTGAAGACCACTCTCATTAGCTGCCAGCCCCAACCTGATATGAGAATTCACTCACCATCATCGGCAGGGAAGTAGTCCCCTCGCTGTTTATCCGTCCAGCCCGCGTAATAAAGTACACAATTTCTGATGTAATTTCGCTCACGAACTGGTGCGAGCGACAGAGGAATCCCTGATGTAAGCGAGTCCAGTCTCAGGATTTCCAAGAGCTCCTCTTCCAGCAACGAGGCCAATTTGAGCAGGCACTCGGTTCGCTGAATAGCGGTGAATTTGCTCCATGGCCCGTAAAAGGCCTCCTCGGCGTGTCTGACTGCTGCGTCCACATCCGCGGGCCCCGCTATGGGAATGCTATCTGTCACGAGAGTATTGTCCTTTGGGTTTTTGAGCGAGTAGGTTTCTTTGCTCTGCGCCTCAACATATTGACCATTCAAGAATAGCTTGTTGTAACTTTTCGGATCCATTGTATGGCTGTTTGGTGCTGTCTTTTTTCGATAATCGTTTTTTCCGGTGAGAATAGTGCGGAGTCAAGTTTGTTGGGTGGTATTTGTCATTGTACCAATAAGCGCTGATCTGCAACATTTATTTCACATGCACAACAACCTGATTTCCAATCTGAGTGGTCCCTCGGCCCGACGGGTATTGACAGCGAAATGGGGTACAAGATGATTTACTACCGTGAAAGGACACTATACAGGTTAATTGAGTGGGATTGACCTTCGGATCCGGCCCGAAAAGCCGTACCGTATACTATGTAGCCCCGATTAGCATCGGCAATGGCCGGGGTGGGTCAGATCTCGAGACCAACTGCCATTTAAGCCCGGCCTAGGCCGACGAATCCCACATGAAAAGATCCAATCCAGATGTTTATCCAGTGCATGCCTTTTCGCAAATCAAAACTTTTCAGCTAATCCAAAATGGACAACCTAATGGATGTTTGGGCCTTGACCGAGTGGGACAAACCACTTGAAAAAATCCAGCAACCCGTTCCAACCCCCAATGGCACCGAAGTCTTAATCAAGGTCACACATGTCGGTGTTTGCCATTCCGACCTTCATACTGCTGAGGGCTTCTACGATATGGGAGGAGGACAGCGATTTTACGTTCGAGACCGTGGCATTCAATTGCCCGTTGCCTTGGGCCACGAAATACTGGGTGAAATTGCTGCTATTGGACCAGATGCAGGCTCTCTGCCAATCGGTTCTCGCCAGATAGTGTACCCGTGGCTGGGCTGCGGCGCTTGTACACGATGCAGTCAGGAAGAGGACAACTTGTGCGCCAACCAAAGAGGACTTGGAACACTGCGCAACGGCGGCTTCGCTGAATACGTTGTGGTTCCACACCCAAAGTACCTAGTCGATCTAGGTGATTTGGATCCTGCTGTTGCATGCACCTTTGGCTGTTCGGGAATCACGACTCTCAGCGCTGTCAGCAAGGTGATGCCGCTGCCTCCATCTGAGCCGGTCCTGCTTATTGGCGCTGGAGGCCTTGGACTTGCCGCGATTTCAGTGCTGAAGTCTTTTGGGCACAATTACATCGTTTGTGCTGACATCAGTGACGACAAATTGACAGCTGCAGCCGCAGCTGGCGCAACAAGGACGGTCAATACCTCGGGTCCGTCCGCAACTGCGGATATTCTAGCGGCGACAAACGGGCCAGTCATTGCCGTGATTGATTTCGTCAACAGCTCAGGGACTGCACGGATGGTGAACGGCCTCATCGCTAAAGGGGCCAAATGGGTCCAGGTTGGAGTAATGGGGGGCTCGATTGAGCTGTCACTGGTGGCGAACATCTTCAAAGGGCTGACCATCTACTCCAATATCACGGGTACATTGGAAGACTTGAAAAAGATTGTCCAGATGGCCAAAGAAGGAAAGTTATTTCCCATACCCATCCAGGAGATGCCATGGGATTCGGTGAATGAGGCCATGGGTTTGCTGAAAGCGAGCAAGGTTTCCGGCAGAGTTGTGTTAGTGAAATAGTTAGGACAAAGCATTCAAAACGCATATTTGGCGTTCAGAACAAACACAATTTATCATGAAAGTCCAGTTTAGATTGTGATCAAATTGAAATATGCAACCTATCCAAAGATTCAGGCTCGGAGTAAATATTCAGATTAGTAAATGCTGTATTCATTTTCCGACCTGAACACATTCCTGTTTACAGAAACTTTTCAATCCTTTTCTTCGCAGCGGTTTGAGGACAATTTATTTGCGTTGCGCTCGTCTAGAGAAAGTAATACTTTGGACATAACACTGCATTATAGTTTGCTACCATATTCTTAACTAATGTCCTTCATTGACAGCTTATTGAACATGCTTCAGTCCCTTAGCGAACGTGACCCTCCTAAATTCCGTAGCTTATTCCATGAGTGTACTCCGTCTTGTGGCCACCTGGACCTTGCAATCATGCGATATGGGTGGGCTTTCACACTAAAAGAGGAACAGCAAAACCGCAACATGTAGTCTTCCTCAAAAGTGCCCATCAATATCCTGCAGGTCCAGGTGAATCATAGTACCTAGGCCATAGGGCCATCTACAGTTCCGTTGGATTCGGTATCCTTCTCAAGCAACTCGCTCCTCTCTTCCTCCCTCGCAGCTAGGGCCAGGCAAACAGAATCCATGCACACCTGGACAAGGAAGGTGAAACCAACCAAGTAGAATGTGATGACACCGTTCCACGCAAAGGGCCCGCTATATACCGTGTGCATTCCGGTCGCAAGCGCGAAAATGATGGGCATGAGAATGTTGATAATGGCCAGTTCCTTTGGGAACAAGGGTTTCTTGCGGGTGTCGATGATGATGGCGTAGGCAAAAGCAAAGTTTTGCACCATGAAGGTGGGCCAAGGCATAAAAGCAACGAGCCACTATTATGAAATAAACGTTAGAGATTTCTAGCTAGTAAAACATTGGTTCCGCCCTCTATGCGCATCAAATAATTGTAAACAGGGGTTACTCACAAAAAAGTCGTTCAACGCATAGGTTATCTCCACTGGTCGATAAGGGCGATACGATGCGATTGCCAGCACTATTCCCGGCAACATGAATGTCCAGATGCCGGCAGCTGCCGAAGCTAGCTGAACTTGATGAATTATATATGGAATCTTGGGGACCCGGCGGATTTGGTAGGATACCGCGGCTGAGAAGGGCAAATAGAAACCACCTGCTATCATGTTGATGGCAGAACCAGCATGAATGCGTGTAGTGTGGTCCTGGTAGATTTTCGCAATCCTCTCAGCGCCCCACGAGGGCTTTGGTGGGGGTATGAAGCCGGCAATGGCAAAGGATAGGACGAAGAAGATGACAGATGCTGCACCGCAAGCGGCACTATAGTATTGAATAGCGGTATTGCTCAGAAGCCAAGAGCGAGACCATGTCTCTGACTTGCGCTGCAGCCAGTTGTTGAGCCCCATGTTGAACTGATATGGCAAAGAATTCAATAAGAACAATTGTGAAAGCTATGAAGAAGCTATTGATGTTTATAAAAAGGAGTGGGTGGGTCAAGAACTTTGGTCAATGACGAGCCTATTATATATCTACACAGTTTACTCGATCAGACAATTAGTCCATCGGAACGACCCAGATGGTCACCAACCTCCCTCAAATGAAACCATAGTCGGGCCTGGGCTGTCACAGCACATCATACACTGCTTCAGTGCCGAGCAATGAAGTGGTAGTGAACTATTTGCCGGAGAATGCCGTTGCCGGATCTTCGGGACCGAGATTCTTCAATCGGCTAGCTGTCGGGATATGAGGAGATGCATCACGGCACAATTATCTCCACAATGGGTCAAGTCCTCTTCTGCGAAAACTCGATGAAGAGCACGGTCCCCGAGAATTCCGTCCGCCTTTTTCTGTGTCTTCTCATTAAACGCGTCGAGGTGTGGTGGGATTGCACACTGAACCCATCCACCCACCATATGACTGAAGAAGCTAGGGGCACCTCGGCCATCGCCGAGGTCACGTGGTTGATCACGCAAATGCATTTTGTACCAGCCGACGAGTGTCAGGCGGGTATGAATCCCATATAGCCAAACTGAAGAAAAGAAATGTTCCCCTAATTATTTAAGCATAAAATTCAACCATAAAACTATTTTAGCGCTTTATATATTCTCACTACCAAATCAGATTTTCTCAGCTCCAGGGTAGTCAAATAGTAGACGGATTCTCGGTATCTATCTTTAGCTCTCGTCAGACAATATGAGTTTTCTCAGAAGAAAAAGCACATCTTTGGGTTAAATATAAAAAGTATGGCTAAAAGAAAATATTAAGTGTGTGATTATAAACACAGTGAAAGCGTGGGCTAGAATTAGACAGCCACAATCAATGTGATGGAGGCAGGGCAAAGTGAAACACGACATAAGCCATACCAACTAAAAATAACTAACTCCTCTAAATATTTTATACACAAGCTGAATAGTGCGTAGTCAAATTCAGCTGCAGTTCCACATATCCAACCTTTCATAGAGCCATCCACTCGTATGCTTTAAAGCAGTTTTCCTCTGTGGCATGGAAGGAGCATATCCTTGGCCAAAAGTGACCTCACTATCCATCTTGCATAGATCTTCCACAAATGTCCATTCTTTGCAATTGGCCCAACCTCTACAAGCTGCCTCACAGTCCTTGACAGACTGCCAACCCTTGCTCCAAAGCGCCGAGTCATAGTTACCCTTGGGCGCTGGGGGCTCATGCTTGTTGGCAGAACTAATCTCAAACTCCTTTGCCATGTTGTCCCACCATTCCCTTGGCTCCTTAATCTTGGGGAGGATGTGCAGGTTGAAGAAATCCCTATACAGCAGCGGGTTCTTTGAGTCGACATTAGTACACGCGGCCGCAGAATATATAATGCCAAAAAGAAACGTACCTTGTAGTCCCATGCATTTTCTAGGTCGTGATATTCTTGGACATCTCGGCTATGGACCTTGTGCCACGAGTAAAGAGGCTGGCACCAGTTCTTCTTGGCAAAGGCGTAGCTCCAATGGATCACACCATTGAAGCCCCACTGAAACAACTCGTCTCCTCCATTCTCTCCTAGCTTGACACCATGGTCATTAAGGACAAGGCCGAGAATCTGATCTCCGCAGCAGTGGTCTGCAGCATACTCGTGGTATTTCTCCGTCAGGCCGCGGTTGTGTCCAAAGGCGGTTTCCCAGGCACCACGCGAGAGAGCAAAGCCAGAGCCACCATGAGCAAAGGCAACGTCTGACTTTTGAGCATATCCACCAAGATAATGGGGTTTGCGCCAGTCAAATCTGGATAGGTACTTGAGAAGGTTTGGAATGAAAAGGTATGCATCATCTTCCATGTAAATGTACCATTTGGCATCCGGATAGGTCTGTCCAGCGTGTTGTATAATAGGGACAAACTTGTACTTGTCAATGATCCAGCCCCCAGAAGGGCCAAATTCGTCTCCTTCGAGGCCTCTATGCTCGATGTAGTAGTTGTAGTCCATGTATTCCGAGACCTGGCGGTAGACGTCAAAATCCGGCTTGGCCTTGGCTTCTTTTGTCATGTTGACGAGGGCATCAACAATCTCAAACCTGCCGATCTTATAAGCGAGGTCTGAGTAAATGACAAAATTTTGGCTGGTTGTGTCATCTCTCGCAAAAACCGTGGTCAGGTAGATGAGCAGCCTGTTCCACATTGTTGTGCCACCAGTCTTCATGATGACCAGTACGTCATCTCTTGTGAGTTCATCATTAGAGCCGCCATCGGTTTCTTGGGCTGTCGATGACGGTGTTGTGGCGCCTGCCGCGGGTGACTGAACATGTGTAGGCGGGTCTGCCACTTGGGTGGGATGCGTGTTTACCCCTGGCAAGTTGGGGATCTTGACCCCGTAAAAAGCATCAGCTAGTAAGTACAGGAATAGAACAACGCATGTTGCTATGATGGCGGATGGCACCGCGCGGTTATTCTTGTAGATGAACATGCTGAATGTTCACGCCACGCAGTTGAAGCCACGGCTTGGGAATGGTAAGGGAGCGTGGGTTGATAAGATCAAATATGGCAAGACGAAGGAACTCTCTAGACTCTTACGCTTCTGTTCCGGATTTTCACCAATTTCCTGGAACCGAAACGGAGCCCCATACTGACTGAGTACGTGGAGCTTGCGCCCATACGTGGTGTGATTGACTTTCCTTGCAGCAATACGAATGAATGGAGACAAACCAGGGGCATCAAACTCTATTTTCGCAGCCTCGTGGGGCGTTGCAAGCTCATCCTTCGGGGACCGCGTAGCAAGATCAATAGGGGTGAATTCCATTGACCTGTTTCTGACGGATGTGACGTGGAGTTCGGCATCAGCAGCTGACCAGCAGAGTGCATCCTTTGCTGGGTTGGCTCGGGAGCGGGACTGCCCGGGGTCTGCGACGGTCAGGGGTGCCGTTGCCCATCATGACAAACAGGGATCCCCGAGCTTGGACGAGCCAGTGCAAAACTCTAACCGGCACTCGCTAGACGTCCTGACACGAAGGGAAGTGGGAGCAGCTATTTTCTCACGGTGCCAGGGCGCGCAAGGGCCACGGGCGCCCCCCAAAATTGACTTCGCCGCGACAGAGGACGCTGGCTTTCCGGGAAATGATACGCAGCGAGCACGGCATGGTTTGCCGTTGAACACCTGCTCTGCTGAGCTAATCGCTGAACGGGCTCGAAAATTCCCCTGCTCCGACCGATTAACTTTGGCCATGATTGGCGGGAATCGTGTCTAAGCCCTGCGACTTAGACGGCGATATCAGCAACCTGAACTCTCTTTCCTGCCTCGAACGGGATCCAGCTTGGCCACACCAACCCCAGGCCTCGCCAAGTTCCGCCATTTACCCGACTTTGCGCACTACGCGAGAGTGAATTTGTGGAGCTCTGTGCCGCGACGCGAGAGCAAAACGGGGCTCTGGTGTTATCGTGCGCAGATCGCTTCTGAATGGGGAAAATGAGGCTCGACGGTTGTGGAATTGTTCCGCCGGCGTGCTATTTACTATCGCTCATACGTATGCCCAACATGTCATCAATCCTCTTGCAGCGGATCAAGTCATTGAGGCGAAGCATTTAGTGTAATTCGTTGCTAGCTTTTGTGGGTTCAACCATCGCTTAGCAGAAGTTGCCTCCAGCTTCTATTTTCCCTCCTTTTTTGAAACTGCCAAGTCTTGCACTGCTAGGCCTGCAGCCAAAACTGGCCCGAATTTGGTCAGTGCCATAAGTGACCAAGATAAATCTGAGCAGGCACGTAGTATTATATGTAACAGTATTAGTCAACCCCAGCTACACCCCTAGCGCCAACCGACGCGGAACAAATGGACCCTGATTTCTTTTTTTTTCTAGCGTGGAAACCGTTCTAGTCTCAGCACACCTCGACGATTCCTTGATAGGAAATGCCGGGTTCACCTCGATCCTCCTCCTGCAGGAACAATAAACACGGAAATTGAACATCCCTGTTGCCCATCCCGACACCTCTTGCACGATGGCCCGTCCCACTCGCTTCTTGCAGCAGATGTGACGTTGGCTTCGGCACTTTGCAGCCCCGGCGCCCTGGTTTAGTGCCATTATCCACAAGCTGACGATTCGTCATCTCGCTGGGATACAGGATACCATGGTGCCGGTACGAATGTGTGTAGGGCGCCATTCAGATGGGAAGGAGAAAACAATCAGGGGATGCCCCTAACCCCTCGCCAATGAAGTCTTCCGTATGGGCCCGGTTTCTAAATTTTAGCTATACGTAGTATCTGCTGCAAGGCACTGGGTCGTATCGCCAAAGTGTCGGGAACTCCATTTCCATTTCCATGCTTTCTGGATTCTTTCCGTAACGGGAATGCCGCCAGACCCGGTTATCTCTTGGGGATTTGATGAAAAGAGAGGGAGAGCAACAGAAAAACCTTGATCAGATTATTCCCAGTCGACCTCCCTTCTTCTCAGAGTCTATTTGCTGGCCCTTTCTCCCACATTTAGGACAGAAGGCTGCAGGTGGCCGATCTTCATCTACAGCAACCAGAGCTGCAAACATGGAAAAATACGACCGCGAAAACCCCCCGCCAGTTGCCCTTGCGCACGATCGACCGGTAACATGGAGCCAAAAGCTTTTCAACATTTTCGGTTGTGTTGTGGCAATGCCACTGTACTATGTTATATCCTCTCGGTGTCGCTATCCCGCTACCCTTGACTTGGTCGTGTTGATCGCATTGGCAGAGCTCAATCGTTTTGTCAACGAAGGACGGCGAATGCGAGCTGCTTCCCAGTCTTGTCGTATCAATGGCCTTGATCCAGAGAAAAATGATTTGGAGAACCACCCCTCGTCTCCTCAATTGGACACCATCGCCGCTGTGGTGGGGTGGAGAGAAGATCCAGCACTCTTTACTCGGGCCCTAGAAAGCTACAAGTCAGCCCGACATGTGGCATTTATGTTGATTGGTATCGATGGCGACGAAGATGAGGATCAAGACATGGCTCGCGTCTTCAACAAGGTACTTCTTTCTTGTTTTTATCCTTGTTTCACTATACTAACGCATTGCAGGCTTTCCCTCATCAATCGAGATGCCTTCATATCCCCGAACCACTTGGCATGGTGGCAGAGCGCTATGTTTCCGACATGATCTATCAACGAACGAAAGCTGGAGAAGAAATAAATGAAAAAGAGATCCACGAGCTAGCTTTGCGCCATTGTGTTCACCTTGCGCGCACCATGCTTGCGAAACAGAAGATCGAGTTTGATGGTCCTAATGGAATACGACGGCTATGCCTTCAACAGAAACACGTCAATAAAAAGGGAATCATGTTTACGACTTATATCTTCGCCATCATTATCGCGGATCTTATTGGCGTCGAGTTCCTTTGGTCATCGGATTCCGATACACTGCCTCTCCCAGATTCGATTGAGAAAACCGTGGCCGCCATTGCTTCTGACAGCAGAATGGGAGGAGCCAGCTCAGGCTTGCGCGTCCTCAACGAAGATGAGACGACGGTCACCAAGCTTTCCTCTACCGTCTACTGGGGTGAGCTGTATCTCACTCGATCAGCCCCAGCTGCAACTGCAACCAGCGATTGCCAAAGTGGTCCTAGCACCGTATTCAGAATCTCAACCCTGCCAGGAATTCTGGTCCCATGGTATCTACAGACAATTTGGGGCAAGCGTATGGTGAGAATCATCCTGCGGTGTGTCATTTCACTGGGTATAAGCTAATTTGTTTCCAGATTGTTAATGAGGATCGGCATCTCACTACGAACCTCCTCACCCGTGGATGGGGCGTCGTCTTCACTTCTGATACGCTTACCACGACAGAAACCCCCACAACACTGCGGAGATGGATCATGCAGCAAGTACGATGGGGCCGATCAACCCACGTGGAATCGCTCCTTCAGCCAAAAGTCTATCTGATGAACCATCCACTCATTTTCTATGCCACAGCGAGACGCGAGACCGGACCCACCCTGGCCTGTCTCTCCATCATTTACTACTTTCTTGCTGGAGAGACCTTGATCGTCATGTCCATGTACGACCTCATGATGCGTTTTCTTTTTGGTGCACTCTACAACATGGCGCGAAACCCACAAAGAATGAGTCTAAACATGTATCTCTGGGTGCTGCCCGGTATGCTTTTTTACTACCTCCCGCTCCCCGCCATTCATCTCTGGAGTCTTGTTACCATGACTGCTGATGGCTGGGGAACCAGCATGCGATCGGCCAGTGCTCTCTCGCGAGCGTCTACCCTTCGAAAGGACTGGTGGGAAATGGGATTCTTCATCATCTGGATGGGAATTGTCGCAGGTGCAATCACACGGAAGCTTGCCCTGTCATACGAACTCAGTGATGACGCTAGGGTCTTATATATGACTCTAAGCTTCATCATCTCGTCGGCTACCACGTGGAAAATAGTCTTATAAGGCGTTTGTTTAGATAAGGGCGTGTTAAAAGTGGCTTTAAACTTATTCTTTTTTTGCTTTATTCAATTTGCTTATTTTATCTAATCTATTTCATTTCGGATTAATCTAGCACCCTCTCGCCATGCGACTTGTAGTGAAGAGGTGAACACTTAGGCGAAGTTGCGTAGATATCACCTCAATGCACCGTCGTAGAAACATGATCATGGATATATAAATTCATAGTTTCTTGACTCTAAGATAAGCTGGATGCGATGCGTTAATTCATTTTATCAATGCGAATATGTGATTTGAGAGCATACAGTTATTATCCATCGCCCTCGGTCCACATAAGCGGCATCATTTCATTTGACAATTAGTAAAGTTCCGCTTCAACGATGCTTTCTACAGACTGCGGGGGCCTCCAGATATTGATGACTCGCAGGCCAGCTCTCTCCACCAACTCTCGCCATTCTCCTTCCGTTCTTTCCTTGGCGGCCAGGCACGCCATCATTGTGATATCAGACGTCGTCACTCTCGCAAGAGGCTTCTTACTACTAACCAGACTTTCGTGAATGAGCAATCTCGAATAGCCCTTTTCCATGGCGCCGGCAATATTTTGAAGGATTTCAATAGCCTTTGTATCTTCCCAGTCGTGGAGCACGTTGTGCATGAAATAAACTCGGGCACCTTTGACGGGTTGAGGTGTAAAAAAGTCATGAGGGTGCAGAGTGACTGACGGAGCAGGGCTAACGTCTTTCAAAATGTCGGGTAGATCTTGAAGAATGAGGCTACCCGCGGGAACGTCTGGGTGCCGCAAACCGAACTTTTCAAGGTCGTGGCCTTTGCTGCCGCCGACGTCGACCACGAGCGCGCGACCAGGCTTTGCTGCGGCGACAATTGTATCGGTGGGATAGACTTCTGGCCAGGGCGTGAGGTTGTACTTGGAATGGCACTGCATGGCATCATTGAATCCGCGCGTCGTGGCCGGATCAGCACCGACAAACTGGAAGAAGTTGGACTCGGGGCCGCGCAAGTATTGCCAGTTGCAATCATTTACATCCGTTGGGTTTTTGAAGCCAGTTTTCTTGAGGAAAAAGGGTAGCGTTCGGAACATTGGGCTATTCACCTCGCTATAAAAGGTTCCATAGACATTCTGCAAAGCTGGATCAGCAGCGAGGGCCTTGGCCCAAGGGGTGGGCGCGAACGTGTCTTCCCCAGTTTCAATAACCAAGTGCTGCCCAGCAATTTGTCGCATCATGCGCTCTGCAAAATTCCAAAAGTTAGTTTCAGAAAGACCGTCATTGCAAGAAAAATAGCATACTGATGACCAGTTCATCAGCCCCCGTGAGCTCAGCAAGCTCGTTGCACGTCATGGGGGAGTGTCCTTTCTCAGCCCATTTGTCGAATACTCCAGCATCGATGAGTGTTTTTGTCGATGCATTCGTAGCTGGGTTGACCCAATTGTGTTGCCAGATAATATCCCAAGGCGACTGAACCCTCTTTAGAGTCTCGAAGAGAGCATCACGAGCACGAACTCGTTCAGACTCGTTGGCAAACGAGTTGAAGTCCACCCCTTCTAAAGCAGCGATAAGATTATCCGCAGATGCCATATTTCTGTTTGCTTATTTCGAAGGAGAAACCTACTCGAGAATAGATGGCCGCCCGGGGAGAGATGCCTTCTTAACGGGTTTCTATGGAGAAACGTCACACCTCGCTTCAGCTTCACTGGGGTATCTTCCATCTGGTGTTGAAACTCCCCACAAATCCGGACTTAAACAGACAGGGAATCAAATTTCCAATATGGCCAGACAAGGTAGTCATTAGCGCAGGTTACTGAGGTATCAATCCTGGTTCTCTTGGCGTAAACCGTGGCAAACAGCAAGGTTACCTCAGTTGATGCCACGCTGCCGGCGCTGCAGAGTGGCATTTTTGTCCGTTTGAAGGTATCAGTGCCTCAAACTGCTGCATCTCGGAGATTCAACTCCCACGTGGGCAAACAAGAGCTAGCTCCCCCCTTGGCAATTAACATCCATGTCATTATGGGCCACAGACCGACCAATCACACTCGCCCCCACGAACCAACAACCATCATATGCTGCGACCAACATGCTATCAAACCAACTGCCCACTTATTAGGGGCTTCCCCGGTCGGAGAATCCATCCCATCTATGGCAAGTCATGTGATTGACGCTTTTCAGAGCCCACAGTAAACTCCACCGTTTTATGGATACCGGCTGAGACCAGCCTAGGCGAGACGAGGGGAATGTCGTCCACACTAGAACCCATAGCCATTGACCCATTCTCTAGGTCATCCAACTTGAGGCCTCGGAAATTGCTCCACCGAACGCTTGGTGTAGATGAATGGTGTTGGCCAGACTGGTCAAGGTGTGAGGACATACCCCGGCTGCGATCCCTGCTGGTGAGCTTTCCTTTTGCAAGGCGGACAAGAGGGCCCAAAGTCGGTAGACTAGCGCAAATAATTAAAATGCATCCCTCCGAAACGCCAAGAATGTCCAGATAAGGGACAGGATCTGTTGTTTGCAGATGTTAGAAGGACATCTAGCCACCAGCCCGCTATGGTGCAATACTTACAAGTGGGATCTTCTGCAAGAACTTCAAAAACACTCCCAAAAATCGCAAGCTTGTAAATGGAAACGATGCAAGCCAGAATGCTCAGTCCCAGCGCAGTGGACACTGCAATCCGCGATTTCAGCGGCATGTTCAGCTTCATGATAAATGGAACGGGATAAAGCGCGAAAAAGATGTCCAGAAAAGCTGAGTAGGCAGAAGTAAAATATCCAAGGTCTGCCAGAACGCTGATTCTGGAGCAGGCTCCTTGAATTGACTTGTTCCATCCGTATTCAATTGGGTCGCATTGCTTGAACCACCAAATTGAAGTGGCCAGGATGCACGCCTGAGAGCTCAGAGCGAGTCCCCAAAAGAGTATCGTTGTTTTGAGTCCGTAATCGAGAATGCGCTTCAAAATGGCAATGATTGCAAATTTTGGCAACGAAAAGGTCCAAATCAGGATAGAACTAACAATCACGTTCCACTTCAGCGCTTGTACCTGGTCGTCTTGTTCCAGCGTGGCCATGTGTCTGCCGAGGCCATAGTGCGATCCGATAGTAACGATGATGCATGTAAGGAGAGTAATGGCGACGCAGAAGACGGTGATGTAGTCGTCAACTCCTAGACCACCTCGTTTTCCTTGGCCGAAGAAAACTCGACAATAAATTCGAAGAGAGACGATGACTAAGACAATTCTGCATTAGTCAAGGTGAGGGCATCGACAAGAGGTTCACAACAAACCGGTGGTAACTCCAAACAAGGCCCAGCAGGTTCTATCGGCTATTATGCCGTAATCTTCCGCTTCCCATAATACCATCTCGAACTTGAAGAGTAGTGTCGAGTTTTTGCTTCGTTGCACACCTTTTTGAATTAATTATGATAAGTGGTTACAATAAAAAAAAACCAATAATGCATTGTCCACAAAATTGAAACGGAAGTGAACTTCAGCATGCCCAAGTTCTTTTAATGAAACGAAGACATTGAAACTCATGTATCAAACTGTTCAACATCTGGGCCCGTCACTCCCTCCCAGGAGTTGGTTCTGATGGCATCTTCCAACTTCATGACAAGGGGTCCTTGCTGCGTACCATCTATCACCAACACGCCAGAGACAAGATTTGATTTTCTGTTTACAGGCAAGTTTTACCTCGCTACCGCCATGGCGGTGTCTTCTCCGTTGTCCGCGGTCGGATTCTCGTGAGATTCATGAAGAATTACACCGTTCGGCTATAACGGGTGGGGCTTGGTATTCCCAGTGCCCAAGGGTCGTACTCGGACCCATACAGAAGGATTCAGGGCTGGTTCCCTGGCTCACCATTTCGGGGAACAATTCCTAGCTCGCCTGATTTTACCGACCAATTGCTAGATTGTGCCGCTTTTTGCCGAGAGGTTCAGAGCATTCCCAATCTCTCACCAACACAGAGTAACAACAAGAGTGGTGCTGCTTCCTCGGCCAACTATCTGTAAGCCTGACAACAATCTCTAACGAGCAACTCACAACCTTTTCTGACTCGCGTACAAATTCCCAGTTGAGAAAGAGGGCATCGACCTTAGCATCCGTAACTCCGCCTTTTGCCAGGGCAGTCAAGGCCGTCCCCAACCCAATCTCCCAGCCCACAACAGAACACCATGGGTTCCACCTACTTCGTAACTCAATCGCCAGTTGCAAGCTAAAAGTCGTCAGCACCCTGCTAGGAACAAAGAGACTATTTCAAGCTTATTACTAGGCTAACTAGAAGCACAAATCCACATGGAAACACGCAGCCTCGCTTCTTCAAGGAAAGATGTCCGTGATACTCAGGAAGAAGAGGCAGGAGTATCCAGCCTTGCAATCTCCCGGTTGGGCATGAGCACATTGGAAAGGCTTTTTTGACAGAGCAACCAACACCGGGCGTTGGGTCTCTTCAGCATGGTCACACTCGAGGTGGATAGCCTCCCTGCCCTTGGGGTTGATAAACCGCACCATTTACCATTGAGTTGGTTATCCGCGGAAATAACCATTTAAGTTCTCACTCCAGTTTCCCCGACCCACATTCACAATTGTTCACTCTCGGGATTGAAAGCTGATGCTCCGGCCGTCCCATTAGAACCTTGCGAAAGCATTACAGAATCCCTGGAGGGAATGCATGGAAATGTGGCTTTGGGTGGTGGGCATTGCTCCTCAAACCAATTGCGCCTCATGCGAACCTGGATGGCCCCCTGGGTCACTTTCCCTCCTTCAAGTAGCTCCTTCAGTGTATTGTTGATGGGAGCAGATTAGTCATAATTTTCCGGGTTTTTAATCAACGGAACTGCTATTGCGCCTCCTCATCAATGGCCCAATGTCGAATATTAGACATTTTTTTTAGATATATGTTTGCGGTCACCAGTCGTTCCTACATTGCGCTGCAAGGCTCCAACTATGTGTGGTAAATAGGTGAGTTTCCATTGTACATCCCTTTCAGATGTACGATGGAGTGCGGGGAGATAACGCGGGCAGCCCAACACTTGACCTATTATTGGCCCCACTAACGGGTGTGTTGGTTCATTTTGCAGCAGGCCACACCCGCATCTGATTAGAACCCGACGAAGCTACTCCTAGAAATAAAACAAGTTGATAGACCACAACTGCGTTCATGTTGAAATCGGGCATCTAGCACCAACTAGCTACCCTGTATTGCTCAAGGAAACTATTTTCCTGGTGGCCCCATCGCAAATTGGCGGCCCCTCTTTACCCCGCAAACGAGCAATTTACAGGGCCGTGAAGTTGCACTCGTCTGTAGCGTCAGCATGTACCATTTGCCTAAACACGTCCACACGCCACGCACGCTATTTGAGGGATTGGTCATTTTTCTCGCCCACCTCTAGGACAGCCAACGACTCGCCATGACGTCTGTGCCAAATAACATGTGCTAGATGTGCTACCAAGACTCAAGCTGCCTACCTATCTTATCTATCGATTGCCCAGAAGCGGCCCGCCATCAACCAAAAGTAGCGCGACGGGATCGGCACTCGATTCGCCACCACAGATCGGCACCCGGTGAGATCCCAATTACATACAAGAATCCAGCCTCGCTCCGAAAGCATCAAGCTTCCCCCATTTCCCCTTTAGCTCGCTCGCATCTGGTTGCCAACTTGGCGGAATTGCCACCAGCGCCATCTATGCAATGGCCATCACCAAAATTCGCGAGTACATGCACGTCGACTACCAGCCGGGCGAGCGCGTGCTGATACAGAAAATCGACTTTTTCATCCTCACCTTTTGCTGTCTGAGCTACTTTGTCAATTACGTAGGTTTGCACCCCCGGGATTCTTGTCCCCTTTTCCTCTTAGCGCACCCGTAATCAAGAGCCAACGTCGTCTCGTAGCTTGACCGATCCAATCTCGCCAATGCCTACGTTTCGGGCATGAAAGAGGAACTCGGCTTTGTGGGCGACCAATTGAACCAGATCAATACGTGTTTCACCATTGGGTACGTTGCCTGCCCCCTCACCACGATCCGATAGGGCTTCCCGCGCTCACGCCGCCGCCGGCCACTAGCTACATCCTGGGACAGATCCCGTCCAACCTCTCGCTGCATTATGTCAAGCCTCGGATTTGGTTCCCGCTCATGATGGTGCTCTGGGGCGGCCTGACCATGGTGACGGCATCGGCGCACCGGCCGCAGTCCATCATGGCCATCCGCTTCTTCCAGGGCCTCTGCGAGGCGTCCACCTTTGTCGGCACCCACTACATCCTCGGCGCGTGGTACACGGAGCGGGAGCTAGGCAAGCGGAGCGGAATTTTCACGTCGTCAGGGCTCGCGGGCACCTTTATTGGCGGCTTCATCCAGACGGGGATCCACAAGACCATGGACGGCCGCCACGGCCTGAGCGGGTGGCGCTGGCTGTTCATCATCGACGGGCTGCTTACCATCCCGGTGGCCCTGTATGGCTTCTTCCTGTTCCCCGACACGCCCCAGGTCACCTCGGCCTTCTACCTCAGCCAGGAGGAGCGCAGGCTGGCCATTTCGCGCGTGCCGCCTGCGACGGAGCCGTCTCCCATTACTCTGCGCTTTGTGAAAAAGGTGCTGACCTCGTGGCAGTGGTGGGGCTTTGTCGTGCTGTGGATCATAGCAGGCGAGACCGAGTCCTTCAGCTCCAACTCGCTGCTCGCCTTGTTCTTGCAGAACCACCCGGTAAACGAGTACACTGTGGCGCAGAAGAACAACTACCCCACGGGCGTCGCCGCGGTCGGGATAGTATCGACGCTCTTCTGGGCGACGCTGACGGATTTCCTTGGCGGGAAGCGCTACCTTGTTGGCTACTTTATCGGCATCGTGGGCATCTCCACCTCCATCATGATCCTGGTGGCGTCGAGACATCCCGCTCACCCCCAATCGACAACCATTACGTTCGCGGCATACTACTGGGCCGGATCGGTGTATGCCTGCCAAGCCACCTTTTTTGCGTGGTGCAACGATGCGATGCGGCTCGAGGAAAACATGTTCCGGGGCGTGGTGCTGGCGGGCATGAACCTGGGGAGCAACGCCGTGAACGCGTGGTGGAGCATCCTCTTCTACGGCGCTTCCATGGCGCCGTGGTTCATTGTGAGTGGCACGGGGCAGTTCTTATCAAGTCCTTTAGTGCGCATGAGCTAACTCGGAACTAGCGCGGGATGTGGGCGATGATTGCGAGCTGTATCGCGCTCGTGGTTTGGAGCGCGGGCCTGGCGGGCCTGGCGTACCTGGACTACAAGGCTAAGAAAGATGGCGGGCTGAACGGGCTGGAAGCCAGCGAGCGTGGGAGGGCAAGCACGGAGAGAACAGGAGAGGTGGAATCCAAGGGTGATGACTAGCGTCGATTTGTGCACCTAGCGCATAGAGGTGATGCAAGGTGGCTCAATCCATGTCACATATCAAGTCCGCAGTTGATGAATTTGCGTGTGGCTTTCAATATTTTGCGCCCTTGGTCCGATAGCGTGTCCAATCGTGGCTTAGAGACGGGCCGATCCTCATCGAGTCCCGCACATCGCGCCGCCGGGTTCAGGAATGCTCTCACCGAGAGCACACCAACTGCACACTTCGTGGGAGGCTTGCAGGTGGCCATGACACAAACCCCCTTTTGAGCCGCCTGCTTGTGCACTTGTCTGCCCCACCTGATGTATCCAAGGTGAAAAGTCCCGTCAGAAGCAAAAAGCAGCAGCATCTCAACTACTTATAAAGGATCTCCCCGGTGCCGCCGCCGATCGAGGAGTCAGACGAGACAAAATTGTACCAGTTAAATCTATCCTCAATCGACTGGCTTTTGGCATCATCGCTTCACCATGGCCTTGCAAGTTCAGGTACGACCCACCGAAGCCACCCTTGGGAGGTTTGGTCACACGACGCTTGTGCCGCGTCCACAATATCACCACGTCATCGTGGCGGCCGAAAACTTTCTTCTCCCGACGCCTACTTTCAATCTACCGTCGCCTCACACCTATGAGCTGCGGGAATACAAGAAAAGTAGCCCGGAGCAACTGGTCGATCGCATTCGAGATGCCGAGATCCTCATCGTCCATACGATTCGCCTTGGCCCCCACGAGCTTTCCGAAGCAGTGTCGCCGAACTTGCGCATGATCTCAATAGTGGCTTCGGGCACAGACTCAATTGACCTGGAAGCCTGCCGAAGGCGAGGCATCATTGTAGCCAACGCGCCCCAGTGCAACACGTCAGCTGTAGCAGAGCACGCAATTGGGTTGTATTTTTCCTCGCGACGAAGCATGACGCATACCCACCAGTTAACCCAAGCTGGGGAGTGGCCGAAGCGTGGGATGATGATAACTTCAGTCATGGATAGCCCGTATGGGGGCCCACCTCGGACTTGTCGAGATGAGGTGGTCGGGATATTGGGATACGGCGCAATAGGTAAGAATAGAATGGCAACTCGATGTTCAAATGTGGGAATCGAGTATCTCTTTATTTTACAGCTCAACATGGAATCTGACTCTTTTATTAGGAAAGAAAATTGCTGGTTTAGCAACGGCTCTGGGTATGAGAGTCCTAATTTCAGCCCGCAAAGGACAGAAACCAACTGAAGGACGCACGTCATTCGAAGAAGTCATTCGCATGTCATCAGTCATTTTCCTATCTCTACCAAAAACTCCCGATACCGAAGACTTGATCTCAACGCCAGAGCTGAAGCAAATGTTGCACGACTCTCTTCTTATCAATGTTTCTCGAGGTGGTATTGTTAACGAAGAGGCCCTCGTTAGAGCTCTGGAAGATCGAGACATTGCTGGAGCAGCAACTGATGTATTTGCACAAGAGCCTGCCGGTGCAGATAGTAGTCCGTTGATCGGATCTCGGGTGCAAAACCTTAATCTCATCACTACGCCTCATTCGGCATGGCGCGCTGAGGAAACATATTCCAACTTTCTCAAGATAATGGAGGATAACGTGTCGAGCTGGATAGTTGGGGAACCTAATAATGTTGTTACTTAAAAGTATTGATTAAAATAGCGTTTATGCCACGAGATGATAATATAGAGTATCTACTGAGGTTTCGCTCCATATTTTACGCTCCTTGGACCAGTGTGTCGGCTTTGTCTCTGGATATTTTATGCCTCGACATTTCTGCCATGGGGCGAGTATATGAAGAAGCAGGAAAACTGTAGGCAAATCATCGCCCTGAATGCCGTGAGATTGCTTGGCTACGAATTTTACGCATCATTCTGAGAACGCGGAGAGACCCTGGGAATGTGGCTGAAGACATGCAGCTTTAGTCAACTTCCCGACCCAACATGAGATTTTTATGACGATTACAAGACGTCGAAAGAGCGTCAGTGTAGTTTGGAAGATCTTTCGGGCGAAATTTGAAGACTGGCCGCGAGGAAATAGACAGGTGTTATTCCCCACCGCCTCTTGATATGATTGACTCAACGTGGTAGAGACGGGATAGTCCTGCCAATGGGACTAGCATGGGCAAACATGCCTCACGGCGGCGGTTTTTGGCAGAGGAGGCTAAAATTAGTCTGTGAGCTTGATGACCGTCATGTCCCTGATTATTCGTATTTCAGCCACCGGAGGCGGCGGGTTTGTCCTCACAACCCTTGGCTCGACAAGATCGTCCGCCCAATGATAAGATCGGCATTTATGCCGTCGGTTCCTGAGAAACAGTGAGGTCCCGCAATATCCATATTCCTGATTGGGTGAATCCTCGGCCTGGATTGCGCCACGGCCAGTTAGTTCCAGTCTACGTCGCGACTACACGCGGCTGCCCAACCAGCGTCCATAACTGCCGGCAGAGCCAAGAGTACGTATCACGGTGCGTGTCCCTGAAGCTAAAAACAGCGAATAATCTAAGACCTGCAGGTGGCAGTGAAAAGAAGAGATCCTGGCAAGTTGGGGAAAACAACTGAGACTTGCACACCGCCGACGTAACTGAGCACGGTTTCAGCTGCACGAGCGGGGGCATTACTGTCCCCCAACGCAACCATGGCAAAGCCTAGGATCTAGTGCATTACAAGAAGCCTTGGTTTTCCCGAGACCTGGACAAAAGCAATGTGCAACGTGCTATATAACTGGTGCGATCTCGGTCCAATCTAATCCGCTTTTTGATCCTCAACTCCCAGCGTTGCGAATAATTCTTAATCACATTTCAATCGCTGGCCGAGTGCTGTTTGTTTCGGTGCTCAGACACAACCACATCATCATGGAAGAACACGAACAGTGCGTCGACAAGATAGCGTCGGTAGTTCGAGGGTTCTTCGAGCGCGGCGAATCGTACAGAATTTCTCATGGCTCAACAAACAGCACACGTCCCCGCGATGGAGCCCGCGTTGTCGACATTGGCATGCTTTCCAATGTCGTGTCCATTGACCCCAAGACTCAAACCGCCCTCGTCGAGCCCAATGTTCCAATGGACCGGCTTGTTGAGGCCACGATGCGATACAATCTTGTTCCTCCAGTCGTCATGGAATTCCCTGGCATCACTGCTGGAGGGGGCTTCTCGGGAACATCAGGCGAGAGTAGCTCGTTCCGGCACGGCTTCTTCAACGACACCATCAACTACGTCGAGATGGTCTTGGGCAACGGAGAAATTGTGAGAGCGTCGAGGACTGAGCGAGCGGATTTATTCCACGGCGCAGCTGGTGCCGCCGGTACTCTGGGAATTACGACCCTGATGGAACTGCGTCTTGTCGAGGCCAAGAAGTATGTCAAAACCACCTACTACCGCACCAAGAGTGTCGCAGCGGCCGTTAGTCGGATCCAAGAAAACACAAAGGACGCAAAAATCGACTATATTGACGGAATCCTCTACTCCAAAGACCACGGCGTCGTCATTACTGGCCAGTTGACGAATGAAAAGCCAGACACGCACCCGCCGCGCACCTTTAGCGACGCTAGTGACCCTTGGTTTTATATGCACGTCCAGGATAAGACCAAAGACATGTCACCATCTTCTTCAACAGTTGAGTACATTCCTCTGGGAGAGTATCTGTTCCGCTATGACCGCGCTGGATTCTGGGTTGGCCGGCAGGGATACACCTATTTCAAGTACATCCCGTTCAATGGATTTTTCCGCTGGCTTCTCGACGACTTTTCTCACACCCGTACGCTGTACCACGCGCTTCATGCCAGTGGCATTTCCTCCCGCTTCGTGGTGCAGGACCTGGGATTGCCCTATGACACAGCCGAGGCTTTCATCGATCACGTCGCAGACGAGCTGCACATTTGGCCGCTCTGGCTATGCCCGCTAAAAGAGACCTCTACGCCAACGTTCCATCCTTCCACTGCAAGGAATGACAAACAGCTGGTAGATGTATCTGCAGAGAGTGGTGTTCAGTCTCAGGCCATGTCAAGGCCAATGCTCAACATTGGCGTCTGGGGATGGGGCCCTGACAAGCACGATGATTTTATCAGGAAGAATCGCGATCTCGAGGCCAAGCTTATGGAGCTCGGAGGCCGCAAGTGGCTTTATGCGCACACCTACTACTCCGAGGAAGAGTTTTGGAACGTCTATGACCGCTCTTGGTACCAAAGCCTCCGGGAAAAGTACAATGCTACCACATTGCCTACTATTTACGACAAGGTTAAAGTTCGTGGGGGTTCCTGCAAGGGCTGGGCGATGGATCTGGCCAATAAATGGCCCATTGGAGGCTTGTATGGAATGTGGGTTGCCTTGGTGTCTGGGGATTTTGCCCATCACAGATACGCGAGCTGGAAGTATAGGTAGCAAAGGATGTGACACGGATAATGATCAATGTTCAATGACTAGGCATCTACTCACAGAGGGCTTTTGGCTTGTTTACAAGGGATGTATATTGACAATCAAGTAATTTACAGTTAATCCGAGCTCTATTCCTAGTAATTTATATTGACAAAGCGACAAATCCTGGTGTCTCTTGTGTTCCAATATTGAGTTCATATTTTTCCAAACGCCTACTATCGCCACATCATTCCTGCGAACATTGGTTTATGGATAAAATGCCAGGTTCACAGCTTTGAAAAGATTATCGGGTGTGGGGCGCTTGGAGTGGTCGATTGCTTTGCGGTGGCTCAATAATTTCACACAGCCAGATACCCTGTATCTTCGCGGCCTTTTCATCTCGCAACGTAATGATATGCTCATCAGGAGATGTGAAAGCTTTCGCATATCGGCCATTTCTAGATTCGTCACAACTGATCCGGATCTCATCGCGTTGACATTGCCATTTTCAACGTCTATGTCTCGGCCACTTCCATGATAGAACTCGGTATGGACCCCTTGATGCAAGATAATCCTTTATTACTGCACGACAACCGTGGTTGATATGGAAAATCTAAAAATTCTTGGCGACTTTTAGTTAATGGCGAGATTCTTCTGCTCCAAATGATCTTGAAACCGTTTTGTGGGTACAAACAGGATCCTCAACCCCACTCTGCTGGACCGCTTGAATCCCTTTTTACCTTTTTAAACGATCCACCCCAGTATTCTAATCTCCGCTCACGCTTGCATGACGTGTTTCCCAAAGGATTCGAGGTACGCGTAAGAGCGCTGTAGGATCTGATGGCAGTGTTGTTTCGAAGCCATCATTGGATTTGCCACCATGGGTCGAATAACTCTAATTGGCTACTCCTCGGAATTCTGGGGAGCAAATGTGATGAAGCTGTATTGAGATAGCTCCCTCTCGCAGGACTTTATCTGTATATATATCAGTATGCTTAAACTCATCAGCGCCACCTGAATCTGCATCACCATCACATTTCAATCCAACTTCCCACAGTCTTTGAACATCTATTCAATATCAAACATGTCCTTCCTTCATTTTCTTCTTTCGACGGGAACCTTTTTGACAGCTGTCAACTTGGTCCAAGCCATCCCAACCAGTACTTTGCCTCTTCTCTCGAAGAGAGACGATACGTGTGCCACTCAAGATTGGTTTGCGACCCCATCAGTTGTTGGCAAAGTTGTGGAGGACAATGAGTTTTGTGAAGCAAAATGGGCGAAGGGCGTCTTCCCCAACTCCATCGAAGCTCGGGCGTCCTCGAGGTGTCTCCGCTGGCTCAAAATTGGCTACTCGGATGGGACTTCGTCCGAAGTTGGCACTGATCCCGGCACTGACTCGCACCATCGATATGGAACAGTCACTTGGGACCCGTGGGCAGATTCATTCACCACATTTGACTTGTACGGCAGTGGATGGAAGGGTGGCGCAGGACGCATTGTGCTGGAAATGACCAACACTTGTGGTGATGACGCTACATGCTCCCTTGACGCTGGAAAGTACTGGGACAACCCACCAGATGCCGTTAGTGTCGAGCGTGGCTCAAGCAATGATGGCATGCTGATGGGCTTTCATGGTTATGCGGGTGACTGCATTGATGGTCTTGAGCCGTACTTTTCCACGTCTGCGCCGTCAAAGGTGATTATCAAAAATGCCACTTTTGATCCGACATATGAGGCCCTCAATGAGAAGCCTTACTCGTAAGTCTTTCATTTCTTACAGAGAGTACAGTGCAGTGGAGAATCCCTAACCTTCAACAGGGAAAGAATGATGACAGCGGTTGAGGCAAGCAACACTCTGTACAACAACAGGAAGGATGCCGACGTCGAAATGAGCGTGGACCTCTACCTGACTACGGAGAAGTCTACGAAAATGACCGTGAACAACGAAGATAGCCACGAACTAGGAGCTGAAGCTGGACTTACGGGCGGATGGGAAGTTAGCGGGAAGATTGGCACTCCTGTCGCCTCTGGAGAGACCAAGTCAAAGATTGAAACATCGGCCAAGTTCAACTCCAAGTTCACTTACAAGACCGCTTATTCGACAGAAAACTCAACCACCAGCAAGGCGAGCAAAGGGAAACTCAGAAAGAAATGTTCTCACTGACTCGTCGCTAGGCTCAAACGAGATACACTCTAAAGACTACAGTCGGGGCTGGCAAAAAGGTCAAGTGCACGGCTATCGCTATACAGAGCGACGTGGACCTCTCTTACGATGCAACTGTAAGTGGACTTCATCCCCCAATGCAAGGTCCCTTCTAACACAAAATAGCTCGAACAGCAATTCAACAATGGCGATTCCTTTACTTATGCAGTCAGTGGGAAATTTTACAACTCGGTTGCAACCGAGGCGATTACATGGTGTGAGGATCTTGATGATGATTCCAACTCTACAACTACAGACACCGCAGCTACCACGACCGCGACCGCAACCGTGGCCGCCAGAGGCATGCAGCCCCTCTGGATCAGAGGTTTGAACTCGACTACCACTATTGGCACCGAATCAACCACAACGACCATGACTGATGAGTCTACTACCACTGAGGATCTTAGTCAGTATATTACTCAGAGTGGCACATATTGCGCGGATGGAACCAGAGCAGGAGATGTTGGTATGTCGGACGAGGAATTGCTGGCAGCCTGTCCTTTGTAAGCCAATTTGCCTCGTGTCGGACAGAATTCAGGGGTTCAACTAAGGGACTTGCTGGGATGCGCCACTAGTTCTTCATCATCTTGGATCAATAGCTTTTCTTTCTCTCTTAAAGTCGGTTAGCTATCGCGTTAACGTGGAGGCTTTATACCCTAGCTAGAATTGAGTTTTTGTCAATATTATTTTTCTCATCGATATGACACTTTCATTTACTCGTAGAACCATCACACGCACTGCTGCAGCACAAGTGCTTGATGTGGGTACTTGGGAACAGATGTCTCATCCGTCAGTAAACGAAATGTCTCGGCCAAACTCTTAAACCCATGGCCCTGACGTGCGAATCGAGTAACTTAGTTGATTCTCCACTACTAGGACACCTGAGACAACAAGCCATCTAGAGTATAGCTCCTGCGCTAAACCTATGCACTAAGTGGTTGATATCATTAAATACAGCTGCCGCCGACATTTTGATGTAATTGATTTAACAAACCAGGTAACCACTATTTGACAAAAAAATTCATTAATGAGACAGTAGCAGTCTGGTGACTGGAAAATACCGCGCAAATGCACCCCAAGATTAGACATGGCACTGAAATTAGGGCGCCACCAGGTCACCGCCCATGTTTGAGGGCACGACAGATACTTTATTTTTACTCTTTCGGATTTAAATCACTTTCTCTGGGAACTACTGCGATTGGTATGCATGAAATCCTAAAGAGTTTGGATCGTGCCATCCTTGAAGCATCGATCTACTGGTATTTGTGCCGTTGTGTGTTTGTTGATTTGCCAATAATTCTGCGATGAGCTTTGGATGTGGATGCTGTATCGGCTCAGTGAATATTGGATAAGGGATTGGGCTAAATGCAAATCCCGATATTAACCAGCACATATCCTAGAGATTTCCTTTTCAATCATACGAGTGGCTGACGTGATTTCCTGTGCTTGCCGGTCAACGTGCGTGATAGGCAAAGTGATCTTGGTGAACCACGCTTTCCGCTCTAACATTGGTCCGATAGACCCTAGCAAGAGAACAGACCCCAATGGTATGTTGGGTCCTGCCTTTTCGTATCCTTGTTGAATTCAGGTGAAGCTATTGGTCTATGGTCAGGATTACCTCGCTAAAGTACTCCCATGTTAATGTTCATGTGACAAAAGTTGGCGAAAATGGTTCGAGGGTGTCTGGGAAGATAAAAAAGTCTTCACCTATTCATCTCCAAAGGCCTGACTGGGTACGCATAGGACTGAGGTTTTGTGTCAAGTTGTGCGATATACGGAGGACTTTTGAGGCCGCCTATCCTCTGCACCGGCTGCAACCAACAAACCCGCTTCAGCTTCCTCAATCCGACAAACCGCCCACTTGTGTCGTGGCAACGGGGTGCGGTGCTGATCAGCTACTATCCAAATCAAGGCTTGATTGCGACTCCGGGACCAAATATGTGTCCCGACGATGGTCCCGGCGAGGCAGTGGATGCTCCGGGACGACTTACAACAATTGAAGCCGAGGTGAGTTCACGTCTTCCCAGATTGCCAAAATATCACGCAACTCACGATACCCGAATCTGCGCTCAGACCGAGTTTGACAGCGATGGTGCATCCAACTATTCTAGTGACGTGTCCGAGACGACAAGCACCACATCATCAGTCAGGAACTACGTGTATGAGAATGGCCGTCGCTACCACTCGTATCGATCGGGACAGTACTTGCTGCCCAACGATGAGACGGAACAAGAGCGCTTGGATATGACGCACCATGTCTTTTCGCTCGCATTGGATGGTAATCTTTGCAAGGCCAAACTGGACAACCCGCAGTCCATATTGGATTTGGGAACGGGCACTGGTGTCTGGGTAGGCTGCGCTGTGATCTCAACAAACAAGATGACTGACCAATGTGTATAGGTGATTGACATTGGTGACGCATACCCATCTGCAGAGGTTATAGGCACTGATCTAAGCCCTATACAGCCCCAGTGGTAAGCTCGACTGCCTTTGGCGTCGCGAGCCATTGCTGATAATCGCAGGGTGCCACCGAACGTGGTCTTCCAGGTGGATGATGCAACACTGGAGTGGACCTTCCCCGAGGATAAGTTCGACTTGATTCACGCTCGAACTCTCGCGGGCGCCATCCAGGACTGGCCGGCGCTCATTAAAAATTGCTACACCCACTGCAAACCGGGTGGCCAGGTTGAAATCTCCGAGGGCCGGGCCAACTTCTTCTGCGATGACGACTCACTGAGCAAGGGCTCGCAAACGTGGAAATGGCTTTCCGAATTTCGCAAGCTGAGCGAGCCGCTTGGGTTCGACATTTCACCTCAACTGCCCGACATGCTCAAGGCTGCAGGGTTTGAAAATGTCGAACTTACGCAGAAGCATGTTCCTTTGGGAACCTGGCCCAAAAACCAAAGGCTCAAGGAAATTGGCAAATTCTTCAGGGTGCAGTTCCTCGAGATGGCTATTGAGGCATATTCTCTTGCGCTCTTTACGAGGTTTGGTGGGTGGAAGAGCGAAGAGGTTCAAGTCCTTCTCGCCTTAGTCAGAGAGGAGCTAAAGACGAACAAGATTCACTTGTACACCTATGCGTAAGAGAAAAGTCCCTATTTGTTGAGAGAAGTGCTGACATGGGTGCAGGGCGTTTATTACTGGAACAAAGCCATTGAAGCAGAAAGAAGCTGATAAGGAGGTAGAGGCAGAGATTGGAGTCGACAACTAGGTTGTTGAGCACCAGCGGATGGAGTAAAAACATTCAGAATTGTTGATGAATCCACGCTGATCTCATATATGTATGAAATGAAATGATCGAAGAGAGACAATAGAGACCAAGATGATAAACGCAAGTGTACCTCTGGTGCTTTTCTGTTGTGGTTGCATGCCCACTTCCCGGTGTTTGGACCATGCAGTAGTTTCATCTGCAACAGCTGTTCCGTAGATTTGGTTGAGGAGCCATAGCTAACAGAGCTAAATCTTGGGCACGGCCCTTGCAGCATAATGCAGCCGCGCCATGAACTATTTTGCTGATCGATCACTTGGGCTGGAATATCCAGCCACTCCGATGGGCCGGAACCCATACAATGCAGCTTGTCGTGTTGGTTGCATACGAATATGAAACTTGTGACGTGCGGCCTAGTCCAATGCGCATTTGGGCCGGGGCAGCAGCCAAGTGGCCGCGCTGCACGCTACGTTGCCTCTGACAGAACCGTTGTTCACGTGCAGGCGGCTAAGAAGAATGGTTCGCTCCTCACATACTAAATTAGCAGCATGGGCTAACTCGCAAGCGTCTCCAGGACATGAAATGGCTGGTCTGTCGACCACGTTTGGTGTCTTGAGCCTCACTGCACTCGGCCTCCCTCGGGCCCAACGATCAATTTACTGATGCAAACAGATTAAAACAAAATAGGCATTACCAAAACATTATCCGACCTCCAAAAACAAGGCTGAATATGCATTTACCCCTTTTATTTCACCTAGAGTGGCAACAATCCTCTTGCCAATTTGGAGTGGTCGGCAAGCGGATCCGATCGACTCAAGGCCGATGTGGGATGGAGACCAACAAGCTTGATCCCGGCACTACCTTTGACACTACACGCGGCCAGCCTCTTGTAAGATGCGCCAATGATGCGCGGTTCTCGGCATCTTGACGGCGAACACGTTGTCCACGATTCACCGTCGAGACGCTGCATACCAACGAGTGGGAATGGGGGCCGGCGCTCAGTTCCACCGCGGCAAGATGGGCCATGGGTCCCCGATGCCCCGGCACCTCTTCGCATGGGAAATGTCACCCAGGACCCCAAAACTCGCCAAAACGCGCTAGATGGCGCTGGACCACGGTTAAGCGCAGCGGCCTCTTAGCGCACCCACGGTTTAGCCAGGCCTTCCCAGCTCGCCGGACCCACGAGGCATGTTAGTCTCGTGGGTCCCAGGTTCAAGGACCACGGATGGCGAGCGCAGGATAAGACTAGATGGAGCGAACCCGATCCCCTGTTGCCGGTCGTCAGGGATTAGCCACATCGGACCAACACGATTCAGTCAACCACTGAGCAAGAAAGAAAGAAAAAGAGGCTGCCGGTTTCAGCGAGATTACGTCTGCTGGCCACGTTGCGGCTGGCAGCTGTCTCAGGTAGGGATGGGGAAGGGTTCAATGGGAAAGCCGCGACTAATGCATCGAAGCTGCAGCACATGACTCGGCGTGCATCGAGGCCATGCCTCTCGGGCCAGGCACAGGTAGTGCATGTAAGAGACGGGCATGGTGCAAGTTGGTTTTAAAAGACTTGGACAAGACAGCCGATTGTTGCCCCGTCTGGCCATTCATACCCTCTTCCTCCCCCTCCTTCTCGTCTTCAGTTCAGCACACCCATTGTTCAGCCATGGAGAACCAAGAGACCCAGTACGACTTTATCGTCGTCGGCGCCGGACCAGCTGGCTGCAGCATTGCGCGCGGCCTGGCCTACAGCGATGCTCGCCCCTCGGTGCTGCTGCTCGAGGCCGGCGGCGACAACAGCGACCCCAACCTGCGCATCATCGGAAACCAGTTTGTGCAGTTCCTCAACCCGGAGCAGACGTACCCGTACGAGAGCACGCCCTCGCCGAGCGTGGCCGGACGAAAGATTGGCCTCACTCGAGGCAAAGGGCTGGGCGGCTCGTCGGCTGTCAACTTTACGGCGTGGACAATTGGGCCCAAGGATGACTGGAAGACCATGGTTGAGCTCACGGGCGACCAGGCCTGGGGCTGGGAGCACGCGCTGCGGAGATGGCGCAAGCTCGAGACGTATCACGACAAGCCCTCAGAGGTGCCGGCGGGCATGGAGAAGTATCTGAGCCCGCGGCCTGAAGCTCACGGGTACAGCGGCCCGCTCCACATTGGCTTCGAGCCCAAGTGGGATCACTACACGACGCTGACAATGGACGCCTGGGAGGCCAACGGCTACGAGATCAACCGCGATCTCGGCAGCGGCGAGTTCCTGGGCATGTCGGTGGTGCCCAAGACGTGCTTCCGCGGCACCAGGGCGACGGCGGCCGACCTGCTGTCGCACGCACCCGCCAACCTCGCCATCAGGACAGGCTCGCCCGTCCACAAGGTTGTCATGGAGGGCCAAACGGCCGTTGGCGTGGCGCTACTGGACGGCACGGTGCTCAGGGCTAGCAAGGAGGTTATTCTGTCAGCCGGCAGCCTGGACACGCCCAAGATCCTGCTGCACTCGGGCATCGGCCCGCGGGAGCAGCTGGCGCAGTTCGGCATCGAGACGGTCGTGGACAGCGCGCACGTCGGCGAGCACTTCAAGGACCACTACCACGTCGCGCTCAAGTACGGACGCACCGAGGAGAGCAGCGGGATTGCGCCCTTCTTCCGCGACCCGGCGCGGCAGGCGGCGGCGATGCGCGAGTGGCAGCTCTACCGCACGGGCGACTACGTGACCAACGGCACCACCATGACCATGGGCTACTTCAAGAGCGAGGCCGTCGCGAGGAGCCAGGAGTTTGCCGACCTGCCGCAGGACGAGCGCGACCGCATCAGCCAGCCGTCCATCCCCACGTACGAGGTGACGGCCACGGGCATCACGCCCGAGTACTACGTGGCGCCCGACAGCTCGCCGGATATCCTGTCCATCCTCGTTTTCGTGCACAACACGCAGTGCGCCGGAAACGTGCGCCTCGCCTCGGCCGACCCCTCGGTGCCGCTGCAGTTCAACGCCGCCTTCATCGACCACCCGTACGACCGCCGCGTCATCATCGAGTCGACGCTGGAGGTGCTCAAGGTGACGAGCAGCGACATCTTCACCAGGGACCAGCACCCGACCCAGGCCCAGTTCGAGACGCCCGCGAGCGATAGCGAAGACGACATCCTCGACTTTTGGCGCAAGAACTGCACCAGCACCTGGCACATGAGCGGAACCTGCAGGATGGGCCGCGACGAGAAAGAGGCCGTCGTCGATGCCCGGTTCCGTGTCTACGGCGTCAACGGGCTGCGCGTGGCCGACATGAGCATCATGCCCATTATTGCCAGGTTTGCACCACCCACCTCTAATCCCTTCTGTTTTCTGACATCAATGGCTAACCCACGCATGACAGCTGCCACGTCCAGTCCACAGCATACCAGGTCGGCATGGTGGCCGCCGAGAAGCTAGCGGCCGAGTACTCCCTGAACGGACAGCCACGCCTGTAAGTGGGCGGCGCAGACGAACGAAGCGGAAAAGGACGGGACTATCCAACGGGGAAGTGAACGACAGGAACTTGTACACACAAATCTACATATAGCAGCCCTGCAAGGGTCAACGAAGTAATGGGTTTTTTTCTTTTTAGAAGCGGTAATTAGGTAGCCTTTCGGGCGGGCGGGCGACCAAAAGCGTGCGGCCACAGAAACAGCTGTCCCCGAGACGAGACAATGTTACACACATGCACATTCAGACAACTGCAGTGCAACCAATTTTATTGAGCACGCGAGCCAGCCATGTGCAACGCCAATTGACCCAAAATGGCAATCCCAAACGTCAGCCCGTGGTATCCAGCTTCAGCGAGCGGCCGCTCGTGTGCGGTTGCAGAATGCGGCAGTGGACCAGGTGCTTTAGTTCCACGGCATGCATCCCAACGCGCCAACTGGCAGCAGCGCACATCAGTCAGGATCCAGAGAGCAGCTTTCTGTTTCTGCATGCGGATCCGCCGGCCTGCGTGGAGAAGCGCCCATCAGTGCGACGGATGCCGTCCGGGCAGCGCGCAAAGAATGGCAATGAATGGCATTGGGCGTGTTTCCGCGTCCCCGATGGCTGGCGATGCGACAGAGATAACCAGGGGGGGCTGGCTCTAGAAGGATCGCGGCTGTGGATGGCAGCGGGGCGATGTGCTGTAGCATCGCATCGCGCTGGGGCAGATCGCTATGACGCCGCGAGGAACCCACCCGTGATCGGTGCCCCCTCATCCACTGTTTTCCCCGCCTGTTGCGGGTTATCCCCTTTCAGCTGCATATCGAATCCACCGCGTGAAATCAGAGTCGGAGAAAAAAAATTGAAACAAAAGAGGTTTTCGGCACCTATTTTCCGGGGCAAAAAAGCACGCCCACGAGGCCCCCATTGCGTGGTTTCCCTGGGTTCTGGTGCCGGCCCCCCCCCCTCCCCCAGCACAATCGCCCTCGCATCGCTACCATGTCCTTGCCCTGGCGCAGCTGTCCCCCGCTTCGGTGCTGCGGCTGAGATCAGTGATCGACCCCCGCGTCCGCTCGGCAATGGCCAAGTGCCAACCTCCGAGGAGCCCCGGCAAGCCTGGACGGCAAAGCACGATGCTCGCCCCAACAGCGACCTGACTCGGCGTGACGGGCGAGTCAATATGCATCCAGGGTGTCCAATTCAGGACACGACAGCCCCGCCTGCAGACACACAGACGTTGGGCAACTAGCACGCGCGGGAGGGCGAACTTGAGATGCAACTCCACTGCCCGAACCACTGCGTTCGAGTCAAGACGTTGGAGATCCAGACTAACCAGTTCTCTCCTGTCGTAGGCTGGTTGGCTTGTTTAGGGTGCATCGCAAGAGGTTGGCGCAGGGGTGATACTGATAAGATTGGCATACGTCATGGCATGGTAGATGAATCCCTCTCGGTAGATGGAATGCCAAAAAATAAGCATCAAAAGCAAATCTGAGCCGCCAGATGCCAAATGCGACACATCTGTTCATCCCATCAATGGACTAAGAAGGAGCCAATGAATCGCATTTACAACTAAGAAATCGAGATTGACGAATCATGGGAGTTTAACACACATAGAATCCATGTCCAAGATTTCATGTAAACTTTTGTCAACACTGTGCAACAAGCCGACACCATCATCTATTTCTCGTCATTCAGCAGCCCCAGCGCAATGTGTCTAAACTCGTCTGCAAATTGCAACTTTTCCGCCCACCGCTGCGGAATGGCTTCCACGCCGTCGCGCGCCCCGAGCAGCCCACCCGCAATGGCGGCGTTTGTATCCGTGTCCCAGCCGATGCGGACGACATCCACCAGGACGTCCTCGAGGCTGCGCTTGTCGAGGACGGCCGACACGGCGACGGCCAGTGAATCGAGCACGTAGCCGCTGCAGTGTCCCTTCATGTCGGCGGGCGGCCCGGCCTTGGCCATGGTCTCGACGTCGACCGACCTGCCGAGCTTGACGGCCTGGAACACGTCCGCGCGCGGGCCGTCGCCCATCCTGCCGGCGAGCTTCTCGCCCGCGGCCACGGCGTCCTCGGGCGCGGCGCCGTGGACGAGCTCCGAGACGATGGTGTTGTAGACGGCGCACGCGGCCGTGCACCGCGCGTCGTCGTGCGTGATCTTGCTGATGCGCATGCTGTCGTGGATGATCGTGTCCGGGTTGCGCCGGAACAGCCCCGTCGGGATGCACCGCATCAGGCTGCCGTTGCCCGCCCGGCCCTCGCCCGCGCCCGCGTAGTCCGGGTCCTGCGACCGCTTGTACTTGTTGATGCCCGCCGCCGTGGCCCCGCCAATGTCCACCGGCATCGTGCCCGGGTTGCGGCCCGGCCAGTCGCCGCGGTACCACTTGACGAAGTAGTCGCCCGCCAGCTTGCCGACGTCGGCATCGGGCGTGTGGTCGCGGTACGCCAGCAGCACGGCCCGCGTCAGGTCCGTGTCGTCCGTCGCATGGCCCGGTGTCCACTTGAACGGCCCGCCGCCCACAATGTCGCGGAGCCCGTCGGGGTACTTGGCCTTGATCTGGTGGTGGCTCTTGAACTCGAGCGTGGCTCCTAGAGAGTCGCCCGCGTGCACACCCAGCAGTGCGCCGACGATGCGCGACGCGCGATCCGGCTGTGCTTGTTCAGATGCCATCTTGTTGCAGCTAGCTTTGTCGTGTTGCGCTGCTGATCGTGAAGCGAAAAGAGCTCCTCAAGCTGACAATGCGCGGGGTTAGCTATTCAATCAATTTCACGTGACTGGTCCTGTTGTGCCTTGATCAAGATTCCAGAGGCGCCAGCCACAAAGTTTTAATACTTGCTGGCGAAGACAGTATGCCTTGTAAGAGTCATCGTGACTTTCCTGGCGTGGCTGCCTGGCTGTTGGTCTAAGGCCTCATTCGTCGTGAGGCCTCATTGGTGAAACGCGGGACGTTGAGCCGAAAACGGCAGCCTGGCTTGATCCACTGCTAAAAGTTGATTATCGGTGTAAAAAGTCTACTAAATGTCTCGTGTCGGCTTAGCAAAGAAATGGACCGTGGATTGGCATCCCTGTGCCGTGCCTGACGCGTGTGGGTTGCTGACATTTGGACATGGGACGATGTCGAATCCTTCAGGGCGGGAAAAAAGGCCAGATTCCATCTCGCATCATGACCACCGTGTCAACTCTAGTAGATGAATACTCAACCTTGAATTCACCAACACATCTGAGACGAGTAGTCGCCGAGCCTCGTTTTGGAGTACAGACTTTGTCTCTAATCACAATTCCCAATTGACAACGAGACCCTCATTTGTTTGGCCTGCTTTAGATGCCTCCCCATTCTGATAACCAACAAGATGCGCCGCAGCAAATGGGACCGCTAGGTCCCGAGGAGGCAGCGAATAAAGAAAAAGACACCAGCGGCAACGAGGCGCAGGTAATCGATGCGGCTGATGTTAATGCACCCAGGCCAAAGGTCTATCATACTGGCTGGAGGCTGCATGCATTGACTGCAGGGTGAGATCACTTCGACCTTGACGTTTGCCTTGTTGGCGGAACTAACCATTGGCCCGCTATACCTCAGCCTGTGCGTGAGCTTACTCCTTTCCACGCTAGAGACAACCATTGTGAGCACCTCTCTGGTGTCCATAGTGGATGCTCTTCAAGGCTTCGAGAGAAGCGGTTGGGTCGTGACTTCGTACATGCTGACATACACTGGTATGATACCCCGCTACCCTGTGGTAAATATCACCGCTCATTTTCGGAACTTGTAGGGTTTCTCATCATATACGCCAAGCTGAGCGATATTCTCGGATGCAAACTCATGCTCCTTTGTGCGATATCTCTATTTACCATCTTCTCCATCGCCTGTGGTGTCTCCAATTCCATGCTTCCTCTGTACGCGATATATCCTCACTCTGATCATCTGACATCCCTTCTAACAGTTGATCGCAAAATAGTATCGTGTTTCGGGCCTTTCAAGGCATGGGTGGCTCGGGTATCTACTCACTGTCAACAATCATGGTCCCATTGATGGTCCCACCAGCAAAATACGCGGCATACATTGCAGTAATTACATCCACATTTGCCATATCTAGCGTCTTGGGTCCAATCATGGGCGGAGCCATCACCGATCATACCACATGGAGATGGGTGTTTTTTCTCAAGTAAGCGCTTCAAGGATAGCCGTGTCGCAAACGGCCTCACTAATTTCTATCAGTGCACCTGGCGGAGTAATTGCATTCTGCTTGATCACCTTCTCTATTCCACTTGGCTTTCCTTACGGGAACTCGGGTCGTTTTTTCCGATCCATTATAGAAGAAAAAACATGGAAACGCATCGACTACCTGGGCGGAGTGGCGTCGTTGGCGGCTTCCATTCTCCTCGTTTTCGCACTCCAACAGGGTGGCGTGGCGTACTCGTGGTCCAGCGGTGTCATTATTACTGTCTTTGTTGTATCTGGCGTATTGTGGCTTAGCTTCATCACTTGGGAGAGGCAGCTGTCAATGTGGAATACTCTTTGCGAACCAATGTTTCCATGGAGACTTGTTCGCAACAGGTTTCTACTGGGCCTCCTTCTGTAAGTTATGGCCTTTCTCAACTAGACACCCAAGCCACGCTAACTAGGCCTGGTGAAGGAACGGATTTTTAACCGGATTTCCGTTCATGGCAGCCATCATCAACATCCCACAGAGGCTGCAGACAGTCAACTCAACAACGGCCATCGGCGCAGGCCTTCGCCTACTGCCACTCCTTCTTCTCTCTCCTGTAGCCACAGCCCTTTCTGGTGTTTTGATACCCAGATTGAGAGTTCCACCACTTTACGTGCTCATTTTCGGAGGGTGTCTGCAGACGATAGGCGTCGGTCTTTTTAGTTCTCTGAGCTCTTCCAACCTTGAAATACCTGCTACTCAATACGGGTACCAGGTTCTCATGGGCTTGGGATTCGGATTTAATCTCAGTACTATAATCATGATGGCACCAATGGTCGTCGAAGAACGAGATTTAGGTATGCCTCTATTTTTACCCTCTCCATCTATTCCTCTGACCAAGACTACTTCAGCCGTCGCCATGGGATCAGTGACGCAAATTCGCGTGTTGGGCGGTACAATCGGACTCGCAGCATGCTCTGCTCTCCTGAATAACTACATCAAGGTGAAGACATCCGAGTTTTTGTCATCAGATCAGATTGCGGCTATCCTTTTATCCACGGAGCAGATTTCATTGCTTCCTGACGAGTTGCAAGTGCGGACGAGAACCGTTTATGCAGCGGGTTATTCTCAACAGATGAGAGTTATGCTCTATTTTTCCATTGCGTCCCTTGTTTCCCTCTTCCTGCTTGTGGAGAGGCAGCCAAGAAGACTTGTCGACCCTGCAACAGGAAAGTTATCCACTTCCTGATGATGATGGATTTCTAGCTTTTATTGATTACTTTGGCGAAGATCATAACTTCTAAGCACATGACGTAATACAAATTCATATTCAAGCAGCAGGCTGGAGAGCTGGGCCCACACAGCAGATTGAACTCATATCCCTTTCTCGACTGGAACAAATGATAGGTTATGTCAGAGCAGAGCGAATTCCGATGGAAACACTCGTGATACTATGGAATGCCATTGGAATTGCAGCTCGGAATTAGAGTAGCAGTTACTCCTAGTCTGTTGAGTAAGAGCTGTTCTGAGTATATAACTAAGATAACCAAGGTCATAATGTTATTTCAGAAGCAGATTCACTCTCTGCAAGGCAGCCAGTTCATTCACTCTGTCTTGAAAAATTACTCCACCTCTGGCTTTTACCTGTTTAAACATGTGAGAAAGGGATGCAGAGGACACTATTTCCAATGGCCACTCGTTCTTTCACCATCACATCCAACCCTATTAGTATGGTGAACTTATTTAATACGGGATAATTTCCAGGCCTAGAACATGCAAGAAAGTGGGATTGGAGAAGGTTTGGCAAATGGATCGTATTCAAACTAAGATGCTAATGAAAAATTCTCCTTCTAGTCTAGGCCAACCAGATTACTAGAATAGCAAGTAAGAACGGAAACCTTCAACACCTTTCACCAATGATCAGTTTTTGCATGCCTGCAATTTCCGCATATCCATTTTGTGATGGAGATGGGTTCGCATCGGCATGGGCTCACCCAATTCATGCAGACAGTCCAGCTCATGGAAGCTTCAAATCAAGATTCGCATTCGCCCGTTGTCCCCCTTTCGCACTCTTACAACTCTCGGCCCAACCGTGTCTATGGAAACCTAACACACAAGTGTGTTTATTCACCGCACCTTGAAAGTAATGTTGAGCGGGCTCTTTTCCCAAACCAGATACGTATTCTGAGAGTCATGCCAGTTCAGCTGGCCCGGCACCAGCTCAAATTCAAAGCGGAACAAAATACGGGCAATAACAACCCGCATCTCCGAGTACGCCAGAACCTTTCCGATGCAGTCTCTAGAGCCATGGCTGAATGGCTTGAAAGCAGCCTTGTTGTCGTTGGCAAACTTGGCATTGTATCGAGGGTGGGATGCGGGAAGCCATCGTTCGGGGGCGAAGGCGTCAGGGTCGGCAAAGTTCTTGGGGTTGCGGAATGTCGCCCACTGGTACACCGTGACAAGCGTCTATCACGACAAGGGGTTAATCAAGGTTTCAAAAGAGGTGCAATGTGCAGCTTTTTACTTACTCCTTCTGGGACCCAGTGGCCTTCGATCTCAGCTCCTGGACAAATTCGCGGCGGCGTCTCGGCAGCAGGGGGATAGACGCGTAATGTTTCTTCAATGCAGGCGTGCAGGTATTGAAGTTGGCCCGTGTTTTTCATGGTGATTTCGCTTTCGGATTTGTACGCTGAGCGAATCTCTTTAGCAAGGGTTCGGTAAACCTCGGGCGTCTTCCCCATGTAGAAGAAGAAGCCGGACAGGGCAGTGGCGGTCGTTTCGCTTCCAGCTCCAATCAGCAGCGGTGAGTTTACCAGAATCTCCGTGTCGCTCAGACCGAGGTTCCCTTCTTTCTTCTTCATCATGTAAGTCATAAAGTCCCTTCTTCCGTCTTTAGGCTCCGCGCCCATGGCCATGCGCGATTTGGCCTTTGCCATTGACATCTCTCTCTGCTCCTCGTTCGCCTTCATATCTCCAGTTCCCATGAGGGCAACAATTATGGGCTTCAGCAGGGGATAGTAATCGATGAAGCGGCGAGTAGCGTTTCCCCTGATGCCGTTGAAAAAGTTGAGGACCCATGGATGATAGTTGCTGTTCTCGAGACTTCCAAAGGAATCAGCAAAGGCGAGATCGCCAATGATGTCGAAGGTCAAAAAGTTTAGCCAGTTGACAATGTTTACGGATTCCTTAGCCTTGGCCATCTTGGTGAGTTGGTCCATCAAAAGGTCCATGTAATGTGTGATGATCCCTTCCTGCTCTGTCAGTGCTGCATCGCTAAAGGCATGGCCCAACTGTCGCCTTTGTCGGCGATGGTCATCGTGTCTGGCGCCAATGATGGCCAAGTGGTCGCTGGGAAAAAGGAAGTTCGGATATTTCTGGTATTCCGCATGACCCTTGCGGAAGCCATATACCTGGGGCCAACCAACGCTACCATCTAGAGCCAGGCGGTTGGGGCCGGTTCTGACAACAGGTCCATATTGTTTGTGCAATTGCTGAACCTCGCGGAACCAAGTACCCTTGATGTGGCTCTTCCACTGCTCGGGAAGGTTTGTAGTGGCCAAAAGCTTGGGTCCTGGAAAGACGGAGAGTGGGTGAAAATAGATTCGATAGATGCTGCGGAAAAAGAGAACAAGGGCGGCCTGTGAAACGGTCAGCATGCTGAGGTCGCAACTGAGTGCTATGGCTCAGCTTTGAACAGACCAAAGAAGCGACTCCCATGACTCCAATCTTCAAGGGGTCTTCGGCCCAGGCTTGTTGAAGCCAAATGACCTTCTCCGTGATTTCTTCAGGTACAGGCATCTTGTTCGGCCTGCTGTTGCAATGTTGTCTTGCTATGACTGTCGATTACCGGGCGGAATCTCCAGGCCCTTATATACATCGCCCAGGAGTGGATGACCCTTACTCCCCATGCATCTCTGTCCTATCAATGCCAACCCTTGGACGTGTCACGAGTGCCAATGCTATGAATATTGTGTAGACGATTCCATCCAATCGGAGATATGCTCGGCTGCCTAAGCTAGTACACCCAACTTGCCGATCGCATCGGCTTCTAACAAGGCGCTGATTCATTGTGCGGTTGCAATTTACGAAAAATGAGAGTCCGACGGCCCGTGCAGCGGGGTGTTGATGGACCCCGAGACAGCGCAGGCAACACGAAATAGTTCCGCACCGCCATCTGGACAAAAGCGTAGGTTGTCTTTGTTTTCGACTGAAATAAACTTCTTCTGTCGTATATTTTTAGCGACCGCCTCTATTCCAAGCTCTCCCCTCGGACTCTCAACAAAATACTGGATTGCCAACTGCATTATCGGGCATAAATAGCGTCGCATCTCTGACCTCGCTGACGCAAGCGCCTGAATCGTTTCATATACTTGTAAATCTCATTGTGCGTTTTCTTCAAGTCTACAATTTTCTTCTGCCAATAAACAAGAAAGGTCCACATCTGTCCTTTCTTCTCCCAAAACTACTTGTCTTTTCGACTCACGCAACATTCACGCAACTGTTATCTGCGATTTGCCTGAACTAGAAATGTCCGTCTTCAGCATCGCCGGGAAGCGAGTCATTCTGGCCGGCGGGGCTCGTGGCATAGGCGCATCTGTATCCCAAGCTCTGGCTCGGGCTGGTGCCAATGTCGCGGTTCTAGACATCAACAAACCACTACAAGACACCTCCGGGCAGAAATCTGTAGGAGAAGGGTCGGTATTCTACAAAAGCGTTGACATTTCCAACCGCGCGGGGGTCTTCGCCACAGTCGAAGAATGTGTGGAAAAACTGAAAGGCCTCGATTCCATCATCAGTTGCGCCGCCATCAACAGGCCAAACTCTTTGGAAGACCTGCCAGAGGCCGATCTGTCACTCACCATGGATATCAACGTCAAGGGCACCCTTTACTTGGCTCAAGCTGCATTTAAACACCTTAAAGATGGCGGCGGCACCATTATAAATTTCGGAAGCGACGGTGGCCTGCATCCCGCGCCGGGTATATCTGCGTATGCTGCTTCAAAGGGTGCGATTCATTCATTGACCCGCAACATGGCCCTGGAATGGGGCCCCCACAACATCAGAGCCAATGCCCTACTTCCCTTAGTAATGACGCCAATGTTTGAGGCATTTCTAGCGACTCTCAGTCCCGAGGATAAAGAGGCATGGGTCCAAGACACGGAGGCCAAGATTCCCTTGAAGAGTCCGGAAAGAGGCTTACTGGGAGATTGTGACAAGGACTTGTCGCCTGTTGTTCAATTCTTGGTCTCGGACGCTTCTCAATACATCACCGGTCAAGTCATCCCAGTAAACGGCGGTAATGCGTATACTAGATGATCCACCGATAAGTTTAGATGGCAATGTTACTACTAGTAATATAATAGAATAAATAACAGATTGGTGTGGATCTGCCTGGACAATGAAATCGACCATATTATGCGGAGAAATATTAGTCGTCTCAATTCGAACTAACTTTAACTCTCTAGTGTTGGGAAAAGGTGCCCTGTGTCCAAGTCGTCTTGTCCGATTGGGAAATTTTGAGGTTGAAATGCCCGAAAACCGTGCGGCTCCACAGGGCTGATTCGTCCGTGGCGGATGAACCGGACCCCGGTCCTGGTCTGTGTTTATGGCGGATGGCGGGGAAATAAAAACATGGTTATCGCTTCTGCGCTATGAAGAAGGGAGAAATTAAACCTTGGCTAATTAAGCACATGAATGAGTCGTAAGAGTGCCCTTTGACGCTTGGACGTGCATAAATCATGAATGGGGATGTGCGCTTTGAGATGATCCATCACCCTTGCTATCGCTTGGGCATTCTTGCTTGCCCGTCGTGCTGGAAACTTTGTCCGATGCTTCGTCGGACCAGAACTTAAGATTTCAAATCCACTCTACAGATATTTCTTATCGTAGATTCTTTAATTTTGTCACTAAGTTTTAGTCTTATTCTCCTGTTCTCCATCTCATTTCGTTGGCAAGACCCGTCTCATCAATTGTTTCATCTCACAGGGTAGCTACGTGAACAGGGGCATTTTCCCTCGTCCAATCCACTTCTCTCAGTGAATGACTTTATTTGTAGCATTTCGAGTATTCTTTTAAGGTGGTCAACACTGTTCATAATTTTCATTGGAGGGTACATTTTGAATCTCTATCATGTAATCGTCATCCATAGAACGGCGCTACACTTGGTCTTGGGGAGCGCCATCTCTGCTTAGCTTCTGCTGCAAAATACCTGCGCCAACCTTGTTCACGCCCATTGCTTCATTACCTTCGCTAGATTCATTGGGAAGGCTGATTCCCACAACATAATCCCCCCCTTCAAACGGCGCATCCTCACCCAATCCTGGAACTGGGAACAAGATATTGAGGGCCCAGAACATTCCAAAGCTCCACAAGACACCTACGATGAATGTGAGGTTGTATAGACGGGTCCAGTTTTGGTAGTTCTTGCCATCATATGAGTTGACGGTGGCAACAAGACCGGCTGATAGGTTGTTAATAAATGTCTTCTTGATGCATGCTAAGGATTAGTGACTTACGCAGGAAAGGCCACAGCGACATGAGGAATACCACAAAGGCCCGCCAGTTGACGCCGCTTCGGTACCAGTAAATGGATGAACTATCTCCAATATAGAGATCATTGAGCTTCAGCTTTTGCTTTTGGATCACCAAATAATCAGCCAGCATGATGCCACTGTGACGTGGTTATTATTTTGCCTAAAAAGATTTATTGGTCCACTCACGTTGCTGGTGCCATGAAGACGCCGAAACCGCTCAAGACAGTCAAGAATTTTGTCCCCGTCGTCAAAAGCTGCCAGGGCCTATTTGAAAGCATAAGTCTTTTGTCTTTTTATCCAGCATCTTGGTGAGACTCACTGAACCGCAATGCCAATCACTGCCATGATGTAACTTCCTCGGCGGATGTTCAGATATTTTGGCCACAAACCTGCCATGTCCATTCCACAAGAGACAGAGTTCAATACCACGGATATCTGTGATTTCAGACCATTAGCTTCGATTATTTCAAACATGATTGAGATGAGCTTACAGAAAACTGCGACGCTACCAGTCCGAGACTAGCGAAGAATACAGCAGCTCTAACAGCAGAGCTGGAATTGTAGTGATCCTGGATTGTAGCCAGCAGGGTGATTGGGCTCCAAATAATGTCTCCACCAAGAATATCACGAGAAGCGCTTGTAACAATGATTCCAAGAATGGCGGTAATTGCGATGGTCATTGGGGACGCGATGAGCTGCGACAGGATGGGAGAACGCTTCGTCTTTGCGTAACGCGTCCAGTCGGACTGCCCAAGGGTTCCAGCACCCCAAGCACCCAGGATAGAAGTGATGCCGAAGAAGAACGCCCATCCGACGTTGGGCGCCGAGGCAGGCTGATGAAACATGGCACCAACTCCGTGTGCCTGAGATACGCTCCTTTTAAAGGGTGAGCTATTGTCGCGGAAAATGAAGTTGGAGAGGCAATTTACCAAGCCAATAACCCAATGCAGCTTCCACAAAAGAGGAAGAAGCAGATGACGAAGGGAATTTGCAATTTCTCCGGTTTGATGAGAACACCGGGAATAAACAATCCCATCCAGATGACGAGGCCAATAAAGTCTTTCGTCTCCAAATGAGAGCCCTCGGAAAAGTAATTTTTCATGTGAGCAAAACCTGTTGTTGACCACTCGGTTAGCTGCAGAACATGATCGAAGGACATTCTTATCTACTTGCCTGGAATAATAGCGCCAATGCACACTCTGGTAGCCTGTCCCCCCCAAAAGGCCTGCACTAAACCTCTGGTTAGCTCAATCTTTAGCTCGTGAGTGATCTCAACTTACTTCCGAACCACATGCATGAGACAAAGACGCGAAGTATGACCGGGACTGGGGGCATATTAGCAGCTTCCGACGAACAATTCTGGCGTTACTTACAGTAGGATCCTCTCATACCCCAGGTGCAGCGGCTGGAAACGGTGAAGCCAATGTGGTGGTGTGCTCCCATCCAGCCACAAGCGACAGCTAGGAAACCCGTGAGGGCTGCTCCCAATATCTAAACGGATGTTAGAGTCGGTGACTTTCGCGGATCACTCAGAGGCTGGCGACGCACCACGACACCAATTGCCTGCTGCGGACTAAGCCCAAAGCCCAGAAGAGTGCTTCCGGTCGACCAGGCCGAGATACATGATCCCGAAACAGTCCAGTAGCCTGGCCTTGTCAGCCAAAAAGACTTGTGAATTGCTTGTGCGGATTCTTACCGACGTAAGACCATTGGCCATAGGTGCGGCGGTCAGGTGGGATCGGGATCAAGTCGCGATTGCACCACTGCGTGTTGTCGTAGCCTGCATCTTCGTCTTTGGGACTTTGCAGCGATATCCTTAGCCACGTCCTTGAGATCGGTTACATCAATCGCTTACCACTCAAGCCTCTGCTTGACCTTTTCCCAATCGACCTTCATGGCGACGGATACAACCAAAGCACGTTGTTGTTGCAAAGATGTCGGCCCACCACGCGTGCGTGCGTGGGTCAAGAGTGCATGAAGCGGGTCGAGTGTTTCCTTCTGCGATGATCGCGAAGCAACACGTCTGTCATTCTTATTTGTCTTTTTTCCCCACGGGCACAATGGCTACGACATCTGTCTCGCAATGCTGGCCCTCGTGGCAAGGGTGCGAAGGGGGCGCTGAGCCCCACCGCTGCGATAGCCCGATCAATGTCGGCCGATCGCCACAGAAAGCCGCTGTAGGCGCTGTACCGCCCTATCTGCAGCACCGATAAGTACTGAGTTTTACAAGGGCCTTGGCCGAAGCTGCTGCAACGCGATAATCAGGGCGTTTTGCGGGGTTGGCGCCTTTTTGTGACTGATCCAGCTAATGCATGCGCAATTGTGTTAGCTGCTGCTCAAACAGAGGGAATTGAGTGTCTGAGGGGTATGCTTGCAGGTATTCACAGTTGACACATGTGTCATGAATATATACGTCATTCGCTTTGGCCGCATCACCAGAGCGCTTTTCTTAGTTTCACCCGACATCCATCTTTAAGCCTCTGTCTCGTTTCCGTTTCCTTGTCATCCTAAAGTCTTGCATTTCCTCGAGCCACAACAAACCATACTCAGCATGGATGCGAAGAACCCCACATCCCTCACCTTTAAGCTGAACAATGGGAATTCCATTCCAGCAGTGGGCCTCGGTACTTGGCAGTCGTCAGACTCGCAGACACGAGACGCGGTGAAACATGCGTTGCAAGCCGGATACCGTCATATTGACACTGCTTTCAATTATGGGAATGAGAAGGAAGTCGGCGAAGGCATTCGCGCATCCGGTGTGCCAAGAGAGGAAATATGGGTCACAACAAAACTAGACAACCCTTGGCATCACCGGGCTGCCGAAGGCCTCGAGTCCTCATTGAAAAGTCTTGACATTGGATACATTGACTTATTCCTCGTTCACTTCCCCTGCTCGACAGATCCAGATGATAGCTCCAAGCACTTGCCCGATTGGGACTTTGTCAAGACATGGTGAGGCGATCAATTCAGGTCAATTCCAAAGCTACAACAGCTAATCCGTTGCTTTTCAGGCAAGAGATGCAAAAGTTTCTTGAGAGCGGCAAGGTGAAGAATATTGGAGTTTCAAACTTCCAAATCAGACACCTTGAGACATTATTGAACGATGCATCCTGCAAGATCGTTCCCGCGGTCAATCAGCTTGAGGTATGAGCTTCTCCACACCTTCGACCCAAACTCCAGACTAATAATGTGCTATTGTAGCTTCACCCGTATAACCCATCGTAAGTTCCGCCAGGAGAGAACAAACAAATTATCTGCTAACTTGATCTACTTTTCAGCCCAAAGCTTCTCGAGTACTGCAAGTCCAAGGGCATCCATTGCACGGCGTATTCGTGCCTTGGAGGTCACACAAATTCGCCGATAAACACCCATACTGACCTGGTTGATAATGCTATTGTGAATGAGGTTGCTAAGGCAAAGGGCAAGACCGCCCCTCAGATCTTGTAAGAGATGGCCTCTACCCATGTTTACCATGATGCTAATACAAATACCAAAGATTGAAATGGGGACTTCAGCGAGGCACAAGCGTGATCCCCAAAAGTATAACTCCTTCGCGAATCAACTCCAACTTTGACTTGGATGGTTGGAGCTTGTCTGAGGACGAGGTGGCCAAGCTCACCGGCGTCACGACAAGAGCCAAGGTTGTGGGGGATGGTTGGATGCCCATCAAGGTCTTTTTCGGGGATGATGAATAGATTCTACTTGGAAAACACAATTAAATGAGCTTTGCATCATAGACACCAGCCTCTTGGTACAGAACCAAGTCACGAATTTTGACTCGCCAACCTTTTGACTTCTCTTTTCTTTTCTGCTGTCAAATGCCAAAACCTTGTAACCAGGCCACTCCCGATGGTAAATCTGCAATGATTTTTACATTTTCAAGTCAATTCCTAAACTGGATTTTGTCGGTATCGCATGTCAAAACAAGCGCGAAATTGAGTCCACAGATGGGGTCGACATTCGGCTGCAGCCGACCGAACTTGGATGCGACAGCGGCTCATGACACCGTGCCTCCCAAGATGACGAGTGCTGCAGCGTTGTAGATCCGATCTAGTTTCGGCATTGCTCGTATATAGGCCAAAGGTGCCAAACACTTTCCCATGTCGCTCTCGCGAGAGTGCCAAGTGTCTGATACGGGCGTGGATCCACCTGGGCGTCGTGCATCATCGGCGTAGTTGATAGGGGCCTGCCTGTGCTGCTCAACAGTTCCACAGCTCATCCGTCCCATGCGACTTGGCCGATCAGATCTTTATCTGCTGACACACCATGCAGTCATTCAAGCTTCCCCTGTAGTCGCAGATCCGTGTATGGATTCCCCAGCGTCTCGAGTTGGGAAGCGTTGAGCTTATCTCGGATTGCCGCGCCCGCACAACAAACCCCGCTAATAAAGGGTGTCGCGCATTCATCACCCGAGAGCCACGAGAATGGTAGGCGGCCATGATTATTTGTCCAAAATTGATTCATTTAGGCTAGCGTCATTTAATAGCAGTTTCTACTTCTTACAGAATGACCACAACATTTGACTCTTTAGTACGTAGCGTTGAGTCGCATCTCCAAATACTCCATGCTGTTAACGGGCTCGAATTTCTTGGGTCGGTCTGGTCCCCAGCATCCAGGCACGCAGTCTATGGTGCGTTCGTTGTCCGCGCACACAAAGTACGGGATCGAATACCGCTCGCGCGTCATGCGCAGCTTGCCTTGCTCGATTGGGTGGGTAGAAGGCGGCGTGCGCACGCGGTGCAGCGTGGATCGCAGCTCGTCGTTGCTCCATCGCATGAGGAAATCGCCAATGTTGACGACAATTGTGCCGGGGATGTAAGGTGCCGAGTTAAATTTGCCCTTTTCGTGGATGTCCTCGACTTCCAAACCGCCAGCCTCGTCCTGGAAAAGCATGGTGAGCGTACCGAAATCCGTATGCGCGCCAATGCTGTCCAGTTTTCCCGTAGCAAGAAGCTTCTCCTCCACGGGCGGGTAGTGCAGCAGGCGGGTCTGGTTGTTCTTCCTGACGTGGTAGCCGACGAAAAACTCCTCTTCTAGCCCCATGCCAATCGCTATGGCACGGAGCAGCTTTAGTTCCATCTTGTAGCACTCCTCAAAGAAGCTAATGAAGAATTCGCGAAACCCAGGAATCGCTTCCTCGCTCGGCCAAATGTTTTGCAGTTTTGCGCCCTCCTCCTCAATGCCCATTTCGTAGGATTCCTTAAAATCGGGCTTCTTGCGCTCGTTGGCGATGCCTTCCTCATCAAAAACCATCTGGGAGACCTTTTCGCGGCCGATGCCTGAGTAGCCCCGGTGGTACCATCCCTCTGGTGGATGGGGAACCTTGTCTTTTTCGCTTTGCGGCATGGAAAAGAACTTTTTGCTCTAATAAATTGGTGTGAATCAGTGGTTCAATCCAATCAGTGAAGTCATGCCATACCCATGCAAAAGCCTCATCTACCACTTCCTGAGGCACGGAGTGGTTCTTGATGTATGCGAAACCAACATTCTTGAAGGCTTGGTAGATCTCTTCCCCAGTTTTCGCGTAAGTCTCGTGCTGCGAGTCGCCAGTGAGGAGAGGTGTAAAGTCAATGACGGGGATAGGGAGTTGCTGCTCTGTTTCCACAGCCATGGTGACAGTAGTGTCGAAAACTTTGGAACTGTTTGAAATACAAATTAACGAGAAAAGATAGAGAGATGATTCACTGAACGCGATGAAGGCAACTTTTTGATGACGAGCAGCCAGTCTGTCGCATTTCGGTGGATAGACCGTGCTTAGTGGTATAAATAACCCGTGAGAGTCTGTAACAACTGCGCTGCCCCATGTGACCGTTGCTTATGCTCTCCGAATTGGGACTTTCTTGTGAGGCATCAAAGTGATAGAGGCACCAATTGAGCCCAAGAAAAGCAAAAGCCATGCGCCCTGGACCAGGAAATTTTGTTTGCGCCACCTTTGATCGGAGGCAATCGTTCCATTATTTCGGAGTGGAGCGACAGAGAAGGGCTTCCCAAAGACTCATCTGGCTATCCCTTGCGAACACTTGTAACGACTCAGCAATCAACTCTTGAAGGCCCTCCAAAATTCCATTACCGAGAGAGCCTGTTTTTGGTATAGCCTTGGCCAAAAAGATAGCCCGATTTGCCCAATTCACCATATTGTCGGCCTATCTCATCATGCTCTAATTTGCGGGGAGTCTCCAATAGCGCCGACAAACGTTATCCAGCCCCCGCTTGCGCTATCGCTTCATCAGCGAGGAGCGGGGTTGGGCCTGCAATCGTGTACCAGGTATGCTTATCGCTATCGGTCAATTGAGATCGGCCTACTGAGTCCTTGGCCGGTCCATAAACGGCAGGGATCAGCGTAGTCTGTCTCTATGCCTTTCCTGGCAAGCTATCACGGCCGATGGTGCGCATGTTCGCTGTGTGGGGTTGGTATCGAACAACTTCAACAGCCTTTCCACAACACTTTGATCCGTATCAAAATAACAGGCATCTTTCTCTTGTTGAAGAAAGTCGTTTCCAGTCTTAAAGTAAACATAACTTTACTGATTTCTGTTCTTCGCTTGGAAACTAGTTGGTCGTGCTTTGAATCCCTCGTGGCCTGATTGCAATTAAAGTCGCATACAAACCATGTCTCCATCCAAGATAACCGACCATAACGCCACCTATCGAATAGGGGTCGATGTAGGGGGTAAGTGCATGGGATATATTGCCAGTACTGGATTGAAATTAAGCTGCTAATCATTTTCCCAGGCACAAATACTGACGCCGTTCTCATCTCCCTCAACCCCATATCCATCCTTGCTTCCCACAAGGCGCCTACGACTACTGACATCACCACGGGCATTACTGACGCTGTGCAAACCGTGATAAAGGCGTCCGGTGTATCGCTTTCGTCAATTAGCTGCGTCATAATAGGAACGACACATTTCGTCAATGCCGTTGTCCAGCGGTCTGCTCATTTACAGCGAGTGGCTGTCGTGCGCTTGTGCGGAGGGCCAGACGATGGCTTTGGCCGTGATTTGCCGCCCTTCATCGATTTTCCAGCCGATTTGAGCAGGAAGATTAAATCGGAAACTTTCTTTTGCCATGGAGGATATCAGATATCTGGTGAGGAAATCAGTGGCTTGAACGAGACGGAAATTAGCCATGTTGCAGAGCAACTGGCCGAAGCTGGCCACACCAATATTGTCCTCTCGGGCATGTACTCGCCCTTGAATCATGCGCAAGAGCTGCGAGCTAAGGATATTTTGATTAAACGGCTAACGCAACTGGCTGACGGAAAATTTAAACCTCGCATCACAATGTCACACGAAGTATCTCAACTAGGCTTTCTCGCTCGTGAGAATGCGGCTATCCTCAATGCCACACTGAGACCCATGGCCGAACAAACCATTCGGGGTTTCCAAAAAGCGATGAAGGATATTTTCAAAGACGAGCCGTACGCCCTTTATCTCGCCCAGAATGACGGAAGCGTACTCAAGGCTGCAGAGGCCATCAGCCTACCAATCCGAACCTTCAACTCCGGTCCTACCAACTCTATTCGCGGTGGTGAGTTTCTATGGCGAGCAGCGATGGAGAGCGAAGGAACGACCGACTCTGCCCGCAATGATCCCCTGGTTGTTATCGACATTGGAGGAACGACATCAGACAGCGGCTTGTTACTCGCCAACAGGTTACCGAGAATGAGCTCATTGACAAGCTTTGTTGGCGGCGTGCGGACCAACTTTGCTCTTCCAACCGTGGAGAGCATTGGCTTGGGCGGAGGGAGCATAGTGAGGGAAATGAGTGATGGAATCGTCACCGTCGGCCCGGAGAGTGTCGCGCTCGAGCTGTTGAAAAAGGCAAAGGTTTTTGGTGGCGAATACCTCACGAGCTCGGACATTGCCGTTGCATCCAACAAAGGAAGTAACCCGTTTGAAAGTGTGGGCGGTGACCCGACCCGCCTCTCGGACATGACACCAGAGTTGGTCGAGAAGGCACAAGTTGCGATGCGGAAGAAACTAGAGGAACTCATTGACAGAACCAAGACGGAAAAGGGAGACGTCGACGTGCTGATAGTCGGTGGCGGTGCTCTCATAATTGACATCGATCAGCCGTGGAACGGCGTCCGGGCGATGCGAACCGTCAAGGGGGGCGAGGTTGCCAACGCTGTTGGCGCCGCAATCTCAAGGGTTTCGGCCGTCATCGACACAGTGATTGACACAACGCATCAAACGGTAAAGCAAGCTCAAGAGAAGGTTAGGCAGGCAGCCATGGAGAAGACGATCAAACAAGGTGCAAAAGAGGAAACGGTCGAGGTGGCTGAGTTTACCATTTTGCCGATTCAGTACGCAGACCAAAAGGCACGCATGATTGCTCGAGCCATTGGAGAATTGGACGTTGTGACAGGAACAACTATCGACGATGAAACGACCCAGGAAGACGATCTTCCCGTGAGTGCCTCAAAAGCGAATGATGAGGAAGCGACCGAGAAATCTACCAAAGAAGACTTCGACGACACGACACCCATTGATTTGAAGACTTACCAACCAGTTATTCAAGGTGAAGAATGGATAATTTCGTCTACAGACTTGGATTTTATCGCGGCGGGATGCAAGGTCCTTGGATGTGGCGGCGGTGGAGACCCATACCAAGAGTATCTCAAGTCAAAGTCCATTTTACGAAGCAATCCTGGCTCCATCAAGGTCATCTCGCCAACACACCTCGCCGAGGAACTGCTTGTCGGCTGGACAGGCTGCATGGGAAGCCCCGAAGTCAGCATGGAGAGGCTGGAAAACAACGAGTGTCTCCAAGCGCACGACAAGCTGCTTCGGGTGACTGGGACCCCAGCTGTGTCTGCATTCGTGGCTCTCGAAATTGGCGGCGGCAACGGCGTTGTCAACTTGGGCGTCTCGGCTCAGAAAGGCGTCGCGTGTGTCGACGCTGACTTCATGGGCCGCGCCTATCCGACCATGTACCAGACCACGCCGAACGTGTACGGCACCGCGAGAGGCGACGCTTTGGTTCCCACCACCATCGCGAGTGGGGACGGCACATTTGTTACAATGACGTCTAGCCGCACCGACGTCATGGTTGACAAGGCCCTGCGTGCGTCTTGTGTAGAAATGGGATGTCGCGCGGGCAACGCCGGCCCGCCAATGACGGCACAAAAGGTTCGGGAGCAAGCTGTTCTCAACACCGTCTCGCTGGCCTGGTGGATAGGCCGTGCGGTTGCGACGGAAAAGTCGATATCCGACAAGGCGCGAGCCATTGTTGATGCTGTCGGCGGACCAGAGAGCGCCGCTATCCTTGCCCAGGGCAAGGTCGTCAGTGTCGAGCGCGTTCTCAAGACGGGCCACACGTATGGTGTTCTCGAAGTCGATGGCACTCTGAGCGACGGGACAAGTGCAACCATCAAGATTCCGTTCAAGAACGAGAACGCCTTTGTCGAGGCGGTGACTGCCAATGGAAAATCCACCATTCTTGCTTCGGTGCCAGATTTGATTGCCGTGATTGACTCCGAAACTGGAGCCGGGCTTGGAACACCCGAGTACAAGTACGGATTGAGAGTCATCATTGTCGCCATCGCAGCGTCTCCTCGGTGGACAGACACGGAGAGGGGAATGGAACTGGGTGGTCCAGGATCTATGGGGTTTAGCCATGTTAAGTATAAGCCCATTGGACAATACAAGGGACCGCGTAGTGTTATTGATGCGTACAAGGCCGAGGCCAAGTAAGACAAATGCGCGTCACCGGAGAGTAGAATAATAAACTAAAGCATTGACCAATTAAAAAGAAATTACTGTAGTATTTGACGAGTAGTTAACGGAGCGATAAGTAGCTAGGATCTCATATCAAAACCAACATACGCTAAATGCCATATCGCCATCTACCCAGACCAAAGCGGGGAAGCCCCTCCTCCATAAACACCAGGGATTAGGCGAGTCGACCATACGGGTAAGAGCCATTCCTTATCAGTTGCAGCAATCGTTATCCCGCCATTGGCTTTATCCGTACCGACAGCCCGGGTCTAGATAACCCGGCCGCGACGGTGCATTGTTTCGTTTGCTGTTCCACATTATTGATCTGACCAGCGAGTCAACAATAGCCACTACAACAATCATCACCTTGCGTGATATGGCTTCAGTCTCCTCTCACAACGCCGAGCCGCCAGCTAGCGGGGAGCCAGCGTTCAGGGTTCGGTCTGAATTCGGCGCTGCACGGAAATGGCGCAGTCGCAAGAGTCGGCCCTGCGATGTCTGTCGAAGGCGCAAAACAGCGTGCATTATCGAAACTGCGCCGCCATGTTAGTGCAACCTCAACCCGCCATCCCATCTTTTTTTAGCATTCGCCCATATCATCTAACCCGATGCATTCTGCAGGCCTCTTTTGTAAAACAAGAAATATTCCTTGTGAATCCAGTTCCAGACCTCCCCCTCTACGCAAGCGGCGAAGGCTGGATCCGGAATCATCGCACACAGTGGAGAGTCTGCAAAGAAACCAAGACTTGACCTGTGAGCAATCTTCAGACGAAGACGACTCATTGGAATCATGTTGTGACATGGTGGAAGAAGACCAGACTATTCCAGAAACAACAGTCCAGGGCAATCACGACTCATCCTCACCACTTTGTGCCACTGCCACTACCATCGTCTTGCCATCTCCGTCCTCAGATTCAAGTAATGATGAATCTAGACCACTTGAGACACAGCATTCTTGTTCTCCTTCTGGATCCTTCAAGCATAGCAGCACTCACAGCCCCAGTGAGCAGAAGCTAGCGTTCCACGATGGCGAACAACGAACAGCTCACTCCATCGGCCTTTCTGGGGAACAGGATACCAACCTACTTGCTTCACTGCGCTCCATCATCATGAATGAGCATAACGCCGTAGACGCCGATGTTGTACAAGTATTTCCCGGCGATCCAGGCTACGGCGAACCTCCGATTCATTTCAGTATCATCACGGATGACCTTCCGCCCCAAGATAGAAAGACCATTCGAGAAGCATCGGACATGATTGAAAGCCTGGTGGGGGATTGTGGCCCCCGCCTAGTATCGCTGTACTTCAAAAACGTCCATCCTATGAACTGTCTGGTTTCCAAGGGCAGTTTCCTCCGCAGTTACTACAAGAGCAAACTCTCCATTTCGGCTTCACTTCGCGGTGTCATTTACGGTCTAGGGTTTATGTCTTCCAACAACGACCCCACCTGCCCCGATGCCACGTCGGTGAATCTGTACTCGCTCTTCCAACGCGCGCATAATGCGCTCCTGGTAGAGAATCACTTGCCAAATCTCTGGACTCTCCAAGCCGCCCTTCTTCTTGTGCATGAAAGACCAGGTGACAACTTCACAACCGAGACGCCGAGGACATGGATCTTGTCGGCGCAAGCAGTAGCCAGCGCCCAAGTCTTGGGGCTCCACCGGGACCCTAAATTCTGGAATATTCCCACTTGGGAGAAACATGTGAGAAGAAAGCTGTGGTGGGCTACATACGTCAGCGATGTATGGACGTCAGTATGCCACGGAAATCCCCCGCACATTTCCAATGGTTCATTCACCACGTCACCATTGCAGATCGATGAATTTTCGATAGACGAACATGTGGAGGAAGACCTTCAGCACTTGGTGGATCATGCTTGCGTTTCATCCAATGTCACAGCCAACGCTCGTTTCGTCGAGTCGGTCAAGCTCAGCAGAATTCTCCGCGAATTATTAGATTCCTTTTAGTAAGTGCCAATTAATCCAAACTTTATCAGCAAGCAAACTGCTTTGATTCTTACCATTGAGATGCGCAGTTCCGACCAGGCCTACAAGGCAACTATTGGCCACCCATCCACGAGAGAAGCAAAATTATTCCACATAGAAAAACAACTAGAAACCTGGATGCTTTTGCTTCCGAGTTGCGTCGGCAATGTTTCTTCTAATGCCGCTCAGGACCACACCATCAATGGTTGGAAATTTCCTGTCCTTCGCGTCAGACTGATTTCTCACTCGTTTTCCCTCTAGGGCCACTACATTTAGCTTACTTCGCCGTCAAGGCCCTACTGTTCCGCGCTCTCATGTGGCCAACGACGGCGGCTGCCAAAGCTGATCCGAAATCAGCCCTCCGACGATTCTTTGACAAGGCGCTCAGCGAATTCAGCGCCTTCTCCGACTTTGCTGAGAGCATAGACTCTCATTCGTTGAAATGCTTCTGGGGAGCTCGTATGGATAGCCCCTCCCCCCTCCTTTTTCCCCCATCTCGCGGTTCTGGGAGCTAACACGGCAGCAACTTCGCCCGCAGACGCAAGATCCCAGCTGGTCTTGTGTGGGAACTTTTTGGTTTTCCTTTTTCTCATGGCACCAACCTCGGACAGAGTACAAACCACATTCCGCCTTCTCGAAAGCGTTTATTCGTCTCTCAAACGTTCGCGTGATTTGGCTGAGAATGAAGATGCTATTGCCCTACTAAGGCCAGCCCTGTTACGTATGGAAACTCTATTTACGCAGGCTTCGCGAATTATGGACACCAGGGCGGAAGTTTCAATTTAATTTTATATCAACCACTTCTTTACTCATTCAAATCATATACCAATATACACGGAGACGAAATTCAGGCATGTCAAAATCAACTTTTGTTCACAGAGCTGAGCTTCTGCCTCTAACGGGAGGTAAAGCTGACCTCAGAGTGATAGCTCTAGAGCTTGGGCTGGGCTGAGCATGAATTGCTTGGCTGCACCCACTTTTAGGACCGCAACCTTTTTAAGGGATCTAAACCTCTCCTACGTAATCCAAATGGCTCTGCCATAAAGCCCAAGCCTATAGGATAAGAAGAGGGGAAAGGTGTTGGCATGCTGAACCACAAGCTGGGCACCCTCCCGTGCAGGTGTAGACATCACTAGTAGGACCCACCATAGCTGAGCTGAACCTTAGCTGCATTGCCAAGAGTCAGTGCAAGACAAGCAAGATTGTTAGGAGTTTTCTGGAGTGGAATTGATCCTGTTCGATGTGCCAAACTTCACAATGAGCTACTCGCCAACGCCATTTCACATATCCCCGATGCTACTCAGATGGTCCAGCGAGATGTCCTGACTAGATGGAATCAGCTACCGCCAGAAGGGCGCCCAAACAATGTCACCATCCCGGAGGGCTCACCGTTGCATACATTCTTATCGCTGATTGATTGATTCAATCCCGATAAGATTCCACTCGCAGCCGAGTTTACCCAGCCTGAGCCAGCCTGATTTGATGGAGAAGTGGATGGGCTTGATGGCCGAGAATTTATTCTTCTATAGGGGGCCGAGACGGAAGCTCCAAACACGGATGGGGGGCTCTACCTCAACATGGAAACAAGCCGTGTGTGTTGGGCGCGTTTGCGCGGCCATGAGCTACCGTCCGATGATCAATAGGTGTCTCTTCAGTTCGCCCTGGAGAAATCACTGCAGATGTGGGAATGTGGAAAGTTATATTTAGATACCTCGGAACATAGCTGGCCACCCAGCTACGTCCTTCGCTATCGCCGCCAACATGCAAATTGATGTTGACCTGACGTCCGGGGCCTGTGTTGTTGTTCTGTGCAGTCCCGGAGCTGCTGAACTGATCTCCTTGGCGAACCAGTCCGTTGGAGGTGTCATTTCCGGCATGATTACTCGCGTGAACATTGCCATAACCATTAGTACTCAGACGCCTAGCAGTATTCGCCGTGTAGCTGTCGCTTGGCTGCGATGCCATGTTTGTTAAGCGTTGTTGTTGAGGCCAGATTCTCATCTTCTCCTCTTCAGCCTGATCAGGCTGAAGGTGCTTTCACCAGCGCAGTCCGACTGGGGTGTGGTCTGGCACTTGCGCGGGCTGACTTACCAGTCACGTGCGTCTTGCACCATCCTCATGCCGGTGCTATTCCGTTTCAAGGGCCATCTTCTCGGAATAGAAAGGCAGTGGGGCTCAATCTCTTTTTTCGATGTGTGCTTTGCTATCTCACTCTCTGGTCAAACCAATCGCAAATACTCATAACCCCTCATCACAAGGATCAACTGCTTGAAGGTTGCAGTAACCAGCGAGTCTGCACTGCTTTCCATTTTCCATTTCAGGTTACCAATTGCAAATAAGAACCTACAAGGATCAGACCCAGAAAATACATACTGCTGGAAATGTGGAAGCTTTCTTCCATCCGCGTCATGTCGATCGTGGCGCGGATTCATCTTAGGCAATATGCCATGATCAAGTGATAGTCTACCAATCCCATGTGGTACGTATGATAGCGGCATTTGAAATAAGAGGTGTGCGAGACATCACAGCGCATTTATATATGCTATTCAGAACTATCGGGGCGCCACCTAGCGAATGGTGATGAAGGTGTCACTTCCTTTAGTCTCTGCCGAGCAGCACGTATTTCGTCTTCTGTCACCACAGTTCCTTGACTTCTAATATAATCTTGGTTGAAAATTAACCATTCATCCTGCGCTTCTGGCCAATCTCTATTTACCATAGTACAACGTCGTGGCGGCGGATCAGCTGGAATATGTCTCTCATATTTATCGCGAAATATATGATACTTTGCAATAGCATGCCACGCATGCCAACGTGGACGATTATCTCGCGTACCGTGAATTGGAAGAGGACATTGTAAACTTTGACTGCTATGAGAAAGCAGAAAATTCACTAAAGAAGCAAATTGTTCGGGTCTCGGAGGGTATAGAGTGTTAGGACCATTCCAGCGAGCCCCATGCATCCACATGGCCTTACACTAGAAGAGAAAATGTTAGCCTATTATAGAGGAGGGCACGAGTCTATGGGGTAAGCTTCTTCTGTCACTCACTTCCTGTTCATTATCGCCACGGTCAAAAACCACAACACCGCCAAAGATCTGCCCTTCTGCCCAATAACCAACGGCATCTGCAATGCCTTTGGGGTATTGTTCGGAAGCCATATATGAAATGTGAGAAAAAGCAGTAATTGGTAGCTTGTATCCACTCCTTGATATTCCTGGTGTGGACATTAATATCGATTCGGAAAGTTTTTGCTGTCGCCAATCGTCAAATAACTGGTGTTTGTGTGCACCATCATCCATTTCATAAAGAAAAGTAGCGATCTGGTGACAGGCAACAACAACAAGCTCTATGAGTCTAAGATTAAAATCTTGAGACCCTTGACTTGTGTCTTGAAAAAAGGAAAGAAGCTAATGGAAACAATTAGAATATTCTATAAGGCCTGCGCTCATATTCTATTTACTGATTGTTTAAAACGCAAATCAGAAGGATCAAACTGAGTCCTAAACTGATGAGCTTTAGCAAGAAACCCTTCACATATTTCAATGTGACCGAGTTCTAAAACGGGGTGGTCTTTTATAAAACCATAGCTTTCTTTCAGACATTGTATTGTTGGTAATCCATCAAGAATCTGAGCATATGTTCTCTCAGCAATATCCAATGATAAAATATTCATCAACGCCCTTCGGAAGATGACTTGGTGGGTTTCGTCGAGAACGGCGATACCACACATTGGTGCTCCTTCAAAGTTTTCTGACATTTTGGATGTGAAAGAAATCTCATTTTGGGATGAAAGGAGTGGAAGATAAAAGGATCATCCAAAAGACCGACGACCTTGGTTTTATTGCACAATTATCTGGACTTGCGGGGAAGAAGAAAAACGTCACTTGACTAATCATGAGATCTTGGATAGCTGGAGCGGACCATACCCACCAATCATTTCGCTTCTTTTAGCGCGCGAGAGTGGGGCTGCTCAGCTTCAATATCCGTGTGTTGTCGTCTAACATTGCGCAGTCGGGTTTCCTCGGCGTTTCCAACCAACATAAAGGTCTAATTGGGTTGTTGGTTGCTCATAATACCAAAACAAATATAAGGAATTCAATTGAGTTTAGTCGTCTCGACATAGCACCACACAATGTCCCTTTGTTCGGCGTGACTTGAGAAAACTTCTACCGCGCCTCCTTAGCTGATGGCAGAAATGACGCTGTCTGCAACCCCGCTGGCAGCAGGAAAAAGGGCGACGCGCCGTAACACGCCACGAAATGAAGACGGCCAATGGTTATCGACTACCCCGCCCCTGCATTGATTCACTGGCATTCTCCTCAATAACAATGGAATGGCAATGCATCCATCTAAAATATGAAAATCGCTTGATGATCTCAACGCGATGTCATAAAGCCTAGATCAAGGTAACCGAAAGCACCGATCCGCTTGCGCAGTGTTTGTGGCTTTTGGGGTAAGAAAGGATACTAACGGGCCGATCAAGTTCTGCAACCCTATTCACTGAGTTTCAAGCATTGTTTTGATTCAGTCAACTGCATTGGCGCAGGCAACTAGCAAGTGAGAGTTTGTTTCCCCGCCCTCGTGGCCTTAAACTTTGACAAGAGTGGACGCCAAATCACCTTTAAACTTCGCTCGGCAATGACGATGGTCCCGCTGTAGAAAAACAAAAGCATCACATTTTCCATAAAAAAAAGCATAAAAGTGTTTCTTTATGATGACGCACTCAATTACCCAATGCCAAGGTTGATTGCACCGAATCCTTCTCGTTTCGTACTAGCAACACATGCCAAACGATTCAGGATCCAAATGCACAGCCAGCGCATATGCAAGACTGATGAAAAACATCAACCTGTCAACCAAAACAAGCTTTTTTTCACTGCTGGTTTACAAGAATCCTGCTAATTTTAGAACTGGGCTACTTCTCTCGGCCAAAGTCATTCTGCGGCGGAACGAGACGGCGTCCCCAGCCGCAGAATCGCCTCCCACCCAAAGCTCTCCTGCGTTCGGATGTTCGGCGGGCCCAAATGGCATCTCCCTTGCGCCGCGCTCAGCTCGAAGGCCCTGTCTACAGTCTGGACTCAAGCCATGGCGTGCTATTTTCGTATAGTCTCCCGGGCTGGGCATTTGTGGCTGAGACAGTTCCCAATCAGAACTTGGCCGCTGATGGTGGCGTCGCGACGCCACTCTGTGGTTCGTGACTTGGTCGAGGTTGGACGTGTGCTAGCCCCCGGTTGGCGTGTCAAAAAGGCTCATACCGCCGAGGAGCTTTCCAGATGGAATCTATATAATGATGAGAATTCTGCGCAACCAGACACACCCTCTGCCTTCATCATCACCCAACGCGTCTTCCGCACCAGTATTCACAACACCATCAACAGAAAGAACAACACCTACCTAGTAATCTTTCTCTCGGTATAAGCACCTTCAGTATGCAGTTCAAGGCTCTCCTCCTCGCCTCGCTTGCCGCCGCCGGCCTCGTGGATGGCGCCACCACGTCCAAGCCTTTCCAGATCATGACTCTCCGATCTGCCAGTCCCATTCACTTTTCTCCCTTCCAGGCAGCCCGAAACAGCCTGTACCTGCATCTTCCCGACCAAAAGGCTGTTTGCAAGGCCAAGTGTGACAACGCAGCCACGTTCCAAATCGTCAACGACCAGCTCTACCTGTACACAACCTCCAAGACCAAGCAGAAGTTCTTCACCGACCGCTCCGGCATGGGTCAGGGGGTGGTCCAGTACACGTCCAGCACCAAGCTGCCCGCGAACTTCGAGACCAAGGGCTGGGCCATTGACAAGGATGGCAACTTGAACTTCAAGGGAGCCAGCTTGCTTGCCTGCCCTGGGGGCATCAGCAACTCGTGGGTTATTTGGGTCAATGCTGGCAATCCCAACCCCGGTGGCAACAAGGGCTGCCTTGGCTTGGTTGCCCGCACCACCACCATCGCCAAGCCCAACAGCTGCACTTACACTGTGCGCCAGTGAGCTTTGTGTGCTGCTTTGGTGAGTTGCTGAAGTTGGAACCAAGTAATTTGGTTGGACATGGTCTATAGAGGCAACTTGGTGTTGACGGGTTGGTTTTTATTCGGTCCGTTTTAAGCATAACACGGCTGCACCACGGACCTTGCTCTATAACCCCAGAAAAAGAAAGTCGTCCGAAGTAATATTAATAAGTTTCAAATAAAATAAATTCTATCAACACTCACTCCACCGTTCTTCTGTCTTTTTCTTGATCCTAGCCCTTTCGTTTTAGTCAAAAAGAACGCCCCAAAGTGCAAACCGTGAACGTAAAGATGCTCCAGTCCGTGAAAATCAAGCTATCAAAGTAAAGTTTGTTGGCTGTGACTCATGCAGTTCAAAGACATGGGTCCAGTTCTGACGTTTATTGAGCAGACGCTATACCTTTTTGAAAACTAGCTACACTTGCCCAATGGAATCTCAAATAAACATGCATGGAGCGAGCCGCAAAGTCACGGCCGTTTCAGGAACAATCAACGGTAACGCTATGACCTCGAGGGTGGCCCGGAAGAAGATAACCTTGGTCCCGCCTGATCTTGTGAAGTTTGTAATCCGTCAACTAGCGGTGCGAGGAGCAGAAAAAAAAAGTACCGAACCTGAGATGCTGAATGGTCGTTTGGCCGGATGTGCCGGATGCGACGAACAAAAGTCCGTACACCATCGCACGCGTCCTCGGTGTTGTCCAAGCTCGCGAACGAATCGGGGGGCATAAGTCGACTCCTCTTATGCGCATACAGCGGTTCGGACAGACATTCAAGTCCGCCATGTGTCGGGGATGATGGGAATCCCGACGGGAACATGCAGATCCTTGCAAATAACCTTCTGAACAGTAAGCGGGGTTTACCAAGCCGACACCAATGAGAGCATCAGATTGTCAAGAGTAAAACACAAGCTTGGATTTCCGACAGACAGAACCACATGGTGTTGCGGGCCAATTCGTCTGGCCTCCACCGTCTTGGCCTAGCTTGAGATCGCCGTGCATGGTCGCTGCGGGAGCAAGTGGCGAGGTGGCTAGCTCGTTGTGGTTAGAAAGACCTGTCGCATAATCGCGAAGGCTTCCAAATGCGGCAATAGTTGCTTGCCTCGAGCGTCTGATTGATTTCTACAAAAGCCTTTAGCAGATCCCTTCCATAGTAGCCGCAATCAAAGATTCTTTTTTCTTTCATTCAATAAACAAGTTGTCGTAATCATGGCTGCTCTCTCCTTTGCAATGCAAAGTCAGTCCTCGGGATCATCAAGATCATCTCTGTACACAATCCCGTCAGATGCTGCATCAAACGCATCATCCGATACTAGATCCGAGCTCAGATCGCCTGAGCAAGCCCGGATTTCTCCACTCCGACTGGCCCCCCGTTCCTACTCAAAAGCTCTGGGGGCCATTGGAGACTTGCAGTCGTGCTTCCACAACAAGGCCAGTCGAAAATGGGCAGTTGAGGATTTGCTGTCTGCCTACGGTTTCCAGTGCCGAAAGGCGCGGGACAACTTTTCTTACGAAATGGTCGACCTTCAGTACAGCGAGGACCACATAGCCACCTTGAAGGTGGATCGGCTGTTTTCGCGCTCATATTCGGCTCTGGCATATTTGGATTTGAATAGCCTCAGGAGGTTCCAGGAAGAGCCGGCCTCGAGAAAATGGGCCGACAATGCGCCGTTTGCAGCTGTCAGGAAACAGATGAAGCGGCGCGCCCAGCCCCCAGAGCAGCCTTCGGAGAAGGACTACAGCCCTTTCATCCCCGCAGTGCTTATCGCATTAGCACAAGCCTTCCAAAACAATCTAAGCAGAAAGGCTGCCAATATACAGGTTAGTCCACACTTTGCTAGTGAAATTTCTTTGCTAACAGCAGTCTGCTTACAGGTTCATGTCCTGGTGACAACTGAGTCGTCCTCGAAAATCCTCAGGTCGTATTCAGCCTCTTTCGCTGTCGACTTGATAACCGATTTCGACGAATTATTCCAGTCACGTAAGAGCAATCCACTAGATATTTCATGCCGCGATATCCCACTTTGGCCAGCGTCCAAAGCCATAGCGACCCTGTCCAAAGTTTTTGAGGGCCATGGGGCGGTTGACGAGGGGGCATTGACAGAGCAAGGCCGGAGATAGGAGGAACGAATACCATTGGCAATACCAGGTTGTAGAGCCAACTTATTGATACCCATACAAAGGCGATACAGACTCCGCTGAAGTATAATGAAGCTGAATGGCATATTTTCTGCAAATACTAAATATCTTGCTATTCTAGTATATCACTCGTTTCCCTGCTCAGATCTTGTGATTTGTTCAATTATAAAACAATAGCCATTGTCTCTACAATGCTCCAAATGACATTGGTGGTTATGTACCAAAGAAAGGCGAAGTACACGAGCGTGGACGTAAGGGCGTTTTGCCGGGTCGTTATGTTCAGCTGTTGTTCAATGCAAACAGTTGTGCAAACAATTGAGCATTATGGTGTAAAGTTAAGAATACAACGACATATTATTGCCAAGAGTAGTGAGATAGCATTGTTTTCTAGATTGGGACAATTAATACTTGTGCCAATAACGCCTTTGTGAGATGACATGTATGATTAATACTGTGGATGAATTTATTCCTAGACTCTAGGGTGGCTCGCTCAACACAACCAACCAATTCGCCAACAATTATGGGTTAGCGGCCTTCAACGCCAAACTCATGAACAGAAATTGAATCCTGATGCCAATCTTTGTGTGCAGAAGATATTGTTCAAAGGTCATATTAAACTCTACCCACATAAAGATGTGAGTAAAAAGTAACCCACACTGCGTTGCTCACGCGGCTGTGTTTCACTCTGGATGCACAGCCGCATTTTGGCATTCACGGCAGTTTCGCGTGGCGCTTTTCGGTGGGGTTGCCGCGAAGGCCGAAGCGCGAGCTGGATGCGCGAGCGCAGCCCCACTAAATGGGGAAAGGCTACATGGAAATGTTAGTGCCACAGTGTAATCTGTATTACTTTTCTATCTGCAGAAAAGTATCAGCACTTCTCCACCATGGTGCATCGTACATTCAATGGCGAGGTTTGGGCGCGAAGACGTGAACAGCGAGAGGAAGGATGAAGAACAAAACAGTGATAATAAATATATATCTATATCTTGCAAGAATCGAGAACCAAAACATCATCACCACTTCCATCACATTTTCAGCACAACCACAACCACAACAACTCCAAATCATCAAGCACCTTTCTCTCCAATCACATCCCAATCACATCATCTCCACTTACAAAGCCCACACCATACACATCATGTCTGCCAACAACAGCAACACTCAGACCATTGCCTTCCTTGGCGCCTCTGGTGGCTGCGGGCTCTCGTCACTGAGGAACGGCATCGCCGACGGGCACACGTGCGTTGCGCTCTGCCGCACGCCGGCCAAGCTGGAGAAGCTGTTCCCGTCGAGCCCGGCCAACCTGCGCATTGTGCAGGGCAACGCGCACGACTCGGATGCGGTTGCGGCGTGCCTGCTCAACCCGTTTGACCCGACGCGGCTGGTGGACAAGATCAGCTTCACCATCGGGGGCCTCTTCGACGCCAAGAAGTTCACCATTGACGACCCGGACGTGTGCAAGAAGGGCATCGCCTCGGTCCTGGAGGCGCTGGGGGGCCTGAGGGCTCAGGGCGCGCAGGGCCAGCCCCTCGTTGCCGTGATTAGCTCGACCGGCATTTCCAGGCGCAGCCGCGATGTGCCCCTGGCCTTTGTGCCCTTCTACAACTATGGCCTCGCCGTGCCCCACGCCGACAAGAAGGCCATGGAGGACCGCCTCGTCGAGAGCTCTGAGCGTTGGATCGCCGTGCGCCCCAGCTTCCTGGTCGATGGCGCCAAGCCCAAGCGCAAGATCCGCGTCGGCGTCGAGGACCTCGACAGCGGCGTCGTCGAGGCCAAGGAGGTCGGCTACGTCATCTCGCGCGAGGACGTCGGCCGCTGGATGTACCAGAACCTCATCAACGCCGAGAACCCCCAGTGGGAGCGCAAGGCCGTGTCCGTCACCTGGTAAAGGGAAAGGCTGCCGACGGACATTTGACAACTAGATTTGCCGGCCACCTTTATTTTGTTTTGTTTCTTTTTGTGGAGCGACGGCGTTTGGAGCAGGCGGCAAGTTCGTGGGTGGATATCAAATAGATGCATAATTTAATTCCCCATTTCACTTTACTCTTCTCTCCTCTTGACCCGATCATTGTGGCAACTGCGCGCATGGCCTTATTCTTGAGTTGTCTAGTCTGTGCATACGGAACCGGTCCCGTGTCCCTTCCGCCATGCCTGATCAGATCTCGGCTTCATCTCGCTCCCTTGTCTCGTAGTGGGTATAGAATGTGCAGCGGTTGTGCCCGAAGCGGCAGCTTACCCCAATGATTCGCGATCTAATGTTGCCTCCAGGGGGGCTACCCACTGTCACCCGCTGTCTGAGCCCTGCAACGCAGCATGCTCCAGTAGAAGTTCATGCTGGGCCTTCTCCGCACAGGGTTTTTTTTCGGCCCAGGCCACCACGATTCCGCATACCGGGTACAGCGCAGCGCATTGCCCTTGGAGAACGCGGGCCGAGATCGTCTCAATTTGTTTGTTGATAGCGCACCACCACACAGTGTTCTTGGCTGGATCAACCCAGCAGCAAACTTTTTTTTTTTACCCCTGACTTACCTCAAAGGCGTTCCACAGTGACTCAGTGAGCATGAACAGCGTTGAGCCTAGGCCAGATCGAGATAAGGGAAACCCACTTGGCGTATCAGACTTCGTAAAACCCTCCCACGTGGCGGGCAGCGGGCAGGCACCGCATCGTGAGAAAATTTTCTTTTCGCCTCGCGGCAACGGTCAAGGCTTTGTGGTGAATAAGTGAACATCTTTGGAAAGAGGAAAAAAAGAAAAAAAAAAGAGGAAAAAAGGACAAAAAAGAAAACAAAAGAAACCTTGCCCAGCAATGGATCCAGTGGAGTCTCTGTTGCCCCCGTCGAGCAGTCTGCCCGCGCTCTCGACGCTGCACAAGTTCACCGAGGAGCAGCTGTTTTCCGTGCTCCAGGGCTTATCAGCCCTTTACTGCCCCCTGCCCACCTCGGTGGCCCTCAACTTGAGCCCAGAGACAAAGGCCCGTTCCGATGGCGCCTCGACGCCGCTTGTGGATTCCGGTTACACCTCAGGGATAGAAGACGACGGAGAAGGCGACAGCGCAAAAGTAGATGATGCCCTCGACGTACTCCGCGCCGACGGCTTCGAGCGCGGCTTCGTAGAGCGCTGGCTGACGGGCTTCATTGGACGCGCCGCTGCCATTCCGTGTCTCAGCGACGACGAAGATGCCCTGGAGCGCGCCCTCGACCAGGCGTCGTGGGTGCTCGAGTCCTTTGTGTGCCCGACGCTGCAAGAGGGCCACCAGATGGACGAGGAGCTGGGCGACTATATGAGGGACTTCTCCTTTCAACTCACCGTCCCAGATTCGAACCAGGAAACCATCCCCGTCAACGTACAACTCAACGACGGGCTTGCCGGCAAAGACTCCAAGGACTGCGACGACGTTGGCTTGCAGAGCTGGGGGGCTTCAATTGTCTTCTCCGACCTCATGTGCACGACTCCTTCACGGTTCGGCCTCACAAAGTCCAGCCTCGGCGAATCCCCTCGAATTATCGAGCTCGGAGCCGGGACTGGCCTCGTCAGCCTGGTGCTCGGAGACATGCTGCCTCACCTGGGCGTTGTGCGGCCGACTGTCGTTGCGACAGACTACCACCCCTCGGTGCTGGCCAACCTGCGATCCAACATTGAGGCCAACACGGCAACAAAGGAGCACGCACTGGTGCAGGCCAGCCTCCTCGATTGGTCCGCGCCGGTGCTCGAGTCGCCCCTGGACGTCCCGGCCGACATGCTGATTGCGACAGACGTAGTCTACGCTCCGGAGCACGCCATCTGGTTGCGGGACTGCGCGACGCTGCTTCTTGCGCCGCATGGAGTCTTCTGGCTGGTCGCTACCGTTCGCCAGAATGGTCGGTTCGAGGGCATCAGCGACACCGTCGAGGCTGCCTTTGCGACGCAAGACCGGCCCAGGGGCAAGGACGGACGCTTGCTTTCCATCATACACAGAGAGAAGCTGGAGAAGCGGAACCAAGTCGGCCGCGGGGATGAAAGCGGTTACAAGATGTTCAAGCTTGGTTGGGTATAGACAAGTAGAAGCTGGGGAAACGGTTGCAGAAAACTGCATAGACATGACACGTGCGTTGGGCGATAGATTTTTTTTGGTTTCGGCATTTAGGTGGCATTAGATTCGGCATTAGACGTGTTAGACGCATTAGACGCATTAGAGCAAGCATTAGAGCATTACCAAGGACACAATAGACGAAAGACTATTCAACGCACTGCAAACGCCGCATACTATGCGCTGACGTGGTTACCTAGAGGCAAACGCACGCATGGACGGACACAGGGACGAGCGAGAGAGGCGTGGAACGACCTAGAAGGGCACAGACAAAAGATGATCAAAGACGCAGTGATTCATCGGTCCTTTATTTATCCATGGACAATGCCGTAGTAGGGTCCTCAGCCCCCCTCCCTCCCTCCTTCTCCCCGAGTTTGCGCCCTCCAAATTGTCCTCTCCCAGCCCAGCCTTTTATCAGCCAGCCAACCCCTGCATCATGCAGAGCTGAACCATGTGAGCCCAACAGGTGATCAAGGCAAACATGCGAACAAATCAGACACACTCTGTCATTATCAGTCCTTCTTTTGCCGGCAAAATCACTTTTCCTTTCAAGGCAAGTTGTCGTCTGACTTTCGCTCAACCCTTGCCGATGCAACACGCAAACCAACACACGCAAAAGCCAGAACTTGTCAGAACCTAACACGGTGGAGCAGACCAAAAGATACCCGAATCATCATCACCACCTTCAATTCAAGTAACAGCTATGCCTATTGCTCCTAACAACAATAACTGCGGCGGGGCCGAATCCCCCGATCAAGCACAGCCATTGTGCATTTGCCAATGTGGCTGTCGCAATGTCGTCTCCTATCCAGGGGGAGAAATCTGCGAGGACTGTACTTCGAATTGTCCTTGAACATATCTGGGCGCACACAGCTGGTCTACGACGTCATTCCAGCCAGCTCACTCGCCCCCCTGTACGGAGTGGTTTCCACACGACTCTAGACAAAATGCAACAATCTTGTACCCCGAAGATGTCTTTGAAGTTTTGGATTTTGGATTTTTAGGGTTCGAGTTCAAAAATCCGCTGAACCACCTCTTTCAGCCCACCGAATCTTCTTCCAGATCTCTTTTCAAACCCTGTCCCGACCCACGTCGAGATTTGCTCGAATTCGCTTCATCCAGACCCGTATTCGCTTGCGTTGGCATCTGGTAAAAGACGAAGAGGCTGCTACGAAAAATCGAATCCTTCACAAGCGTTTTTTTTTCATGAACAGATTCGTTCAGTGGTGGGGTTGACCCAGGGCGTCGAAGCGACAGCCCATTCATCGAAATTCATATTAACAGTTGAGGGCATGTGTGGATGGATGCTAGGGACACGATTCAACTAGATGACGGTAATTAAAATAGGGACATGAATTAATACAAAATTTGAGATACCAGCTCCGTTCGACCTTGCACAATGGCCACGGTAATGTATTTGGGATACAAATGTTGTCGACTTTCGCCTTGCCTACCATTTCTTTCAAGTTGAATCACAAAGGGGAAGAAGTCTTATGCTGTGCTACTCGATTGATTGCACGTCATTGATTGGCACTGGCAGCGACAGTGGGCCCAACTTGGCGCTTCTTTCATTTGAGCCGGGTTTGGGACCGATGTGAAAGAAGCAGGCTTCGCAATATTAGTACTTTGCTTGCCTTGATCCACATCAACACATTCCGTCCGAGTCTTGGGGGGGAAAGACGGCATGAAAGATATTCCAGTGGCTGGCTGATCTGTGCCTGTGAAGAAGGATTTCAGTCTCGCACAGACAGTCTTCTCTACAATACTGATAGTAACAACCAGAACCATTAATTTAGCCATCTTATATTGCGGCGAAATAAATGCTTGTAGCAAGTAAATACTCAAAACAAAAAAAAAAACCGTTCTTGTGTGTGTTCTGATGGCGTGCATGATGTATATCGGGGATTTGAGCAGTTTCAACACTTGTTCAATCGCCTTGGGATCCACCCGCGTAGTGCAATGACCAAATACGAAAATAACTACATCCAGCACCGTCCACTCGGTTCCCACGACTCAATTCCCCAGACTTTCTTTTGTCATAATGCCGAGGGTTTGGTGCGGGGATCAACGACGGTTCTGATCTCATCTTCCTCGCCGCGTCTCCCTGCCCCGCGGGGAAATGGCCAGGCTAGCTCCATTCAGAAGCGGCAATTGGCAGCGAGGGAATGGGTCCTGCAAAACAGCACGGCCCAACCCGTGTCCAGCATTGCCGGCAGTTGGGATTGCGAGAGCATGGACGGCCAGGTGAAATGACATCAAAATCAAGTGCCTTAGTGGTTCAAAGGCGTTGAGAATTCCATCGGCTACTATGGACAAAGTCAGCGATAATCGAGATAGGAAATGAGCACCACTAGAACTATGTCTACTGTATCTACAACATTTATGAGAATCGATGGTTTCTTTGTTAAGCAATTGAATTCTCAAGACACAAGATCGTTTCCGGGTCGGCAGTGACATCGGCACCGAAAGCTATGACCATATTCTTTTCTTGAGGATTCAAAAAAGAACAGTTTTTGTAGCCATATAACTGCATCACGGAGAGGTCGTCTCATGTGGGACATTACTCACGCTACCCCCGCTCTCGGGAATTGCGGAATGCCACGCCGTCGGCTACCTTGCGCTCTCCTCGCGCGGCGTGACCAATTATTGGCACTTTTCTCGCTCTTTCAACTTTGTCCCACAGCCGCCGGGGATTTTTGCAACAAGCCGCTTTCTCATAGCCTAGCCTTTCATCCCGAAACCTTTATCGCAAAATGTCCGAAACAGGAATTTCGGCGCGCAGCCTGGTGGTGCGCAAGGCCGTTTCTAAGCTGCCAGGAACCAAGCGAAGGAAGCCTTGAGTCGGCTTGTTTTGCACAACGCCGCTTCTGACACCTTCTGGTCCGACGCGTGCCCTGGCTTCAAAGAGAGTGCCCCCAAACTTTTCTAATATTCGGAATATCCCCAGTTTCACTCGATATTAACCTGGCCTCAACCTTCACTCGATTTAAAAGGTCTGATTAAGAAAAGTGAAGTGACATCTCTCAGCGCCAAATTTGACCAACAGAAACAATGACGGAACACGCTTCATTCCCGGATCTCAAAGGAAAGGTTGCTTTGGTTACTGGCGTAGGCCAAACAGGCAGCGACGGCAATGTCTGGGGTGACGACCCGATGCTCTGGGGCAATGGTGCCGCCACTGCCCGTCTCCTTGCGCTAAACGGCGTTAAGGTCTTTGGGTGCGACATCAACATAGTTAGCGCCAAGAACACCCAACAGAGAATTCAAGCCCTTGGGGGTGTCTTGGAAATTGCCGAAGCAGATGTGACCAAGGCTGAGGACGTCAAGAGACTTGTACAAGAGGCTCTGCAAACGTTTGGTCGCATTGATATTCTGGTGAACAATGTTGGCCGCTCAGAGCCTGGATGTCCTGCGACGATGGAGGAGCACATATGGTCAGTACTCTTCAGTGGCGCCTTGGTAGTATCCGCAAATCGCTGACAACGTGGCGTTAGGGATGCCCAAGCCAATCTCAACGTCAAGTCGGTATATCTTACCTGTCATGAGATCCTTCCCCTGATGGAAGCTCAAGGCAGCGGCACCATCATCAACATTGCTTCAATTGCGGGTATGCGCTACATTGGTAAGCCTCAAGTGGCGTACTCAACGTTCAAGGCTGCCGTGATGCAGTTCACAAAAGCCACCGCTGTCATCTACGCACCAAGAAACGTCCGATTGAACACGGTGGTTCCCGGGCTTATGCACACACCTCTGGTCGGATACCTGGCAGATAAATATGCTAACGGTGACATTGATGGCTTTGTCAAAAAGCGAGACAATGCAGTTCCGACGGGCAAGCAGGGAGTGAGTTTTGATATCGCCAACGCCGTCACTTTCCTCGCCTCGGACTCTTCGAAATACATTACGGGACAGAAGCTAGTTGTTGATGGCGGCATCACCTCGTCGACCAGGTAGACTTTGTCAACTTAACAGTGTGGGAGGAATTTCGAAATGCAGTGCTCCTACAGCCTGTTTTAAAATAACCTCAGCATAAGATCTTTCTATGGAACTGTGTTTCTTGTGACCTTGTCCTGCATATGCACTATCCGGCTCTTTGAGGACTGATACACGAGAGCTTGCTGCTTGCTGGGCTGTGGGGGATGATATTTCTGTGAATGCGACCTGCTTGCCCACGGCACCAAACCGAAACAGGAGAGCATCATACGTTTCTTTCTAGGTGGAGAGAGTATGTCATATGCAGTCATACCTGCTGGTGTAACGCTGACAAAACTCCCATCACGGATGCGCGCGCCCTAAGTCACAAATTGGAGATTTTCTGCGCCCTACATGCCACAGTTGCATCGACTTTAGGGCGCATGGAGCTCAAGATGCCAATGGATTGCCTGTTGGAGCGCAATGCAATTGGCTCAAAGAGTCCGTAGCCTTCTGCTGATTACAATCACTCGCTCTGAGTCGCTCCTCACGATAATCCCACGTTTCTGATACGCAATTTCCCGATGAGCATTTGATGCGGAGAAGTTGTAGTTAAAAAGGACCCGATCTCGTTCATTTCTTGACGAGTCCTGAATGCGTTTGTAGTCGGCAAAATAAAACAGCAGCGATCACAGGCCCCCAACTCATCTACTAACTGGAAATGGCGGATTCCTCTGACATCGTCCTCCCTGAGGACAAGATTCTGAGTATTGGTGACTTGGAGCGTGCCGCGGCCAAGAAGTTACCCAAGCTATGGCGAGGTATCTTTCATATCCATTGTCTTTTCTCAACAAAACCTTTGAAAAACTCACCATTGGCGCAGAATTCATCAACGATGGTTCTACCGACCAGGTCACTGTGCGTGAGAACTCGGCCGCGTATGCCAAGTACAAGCTCCGCCCTAGGGTTCTTCGAGATGTATCCAAGGTGGATACATCGGCAACCATTCTGGGAAGCAAAATCGACTTCCCCTGCTGCGCATCTCCCGCAGGTATCCAAGGCCTCGCTCATCCGGATGCAGAACTGGGCACCAGCCGTGCTTGCGCCAAGAGAAACGTCCACATGGGCGTATCTTCGTATGTGAACAGCTCGGTTGAGGATATCCGGGCCGAAGCAGCCCCAATAGGCCCAATTCATCATGTGATGCAGCTGTACACCATGAAAGACCGAGCTTGGCAGGAGCGCATCGTGAAGAGGGCCGAGAATGCCGGGTGCACTGCCATCTTCCTCACCGCCGACAGCCCCGTGGCTGGCGTCAGGTACAATGAACACCGGTATGATTTCAGGTTGCCAGAGGGGCTTGACTTGCCTATGCTCGAGCAGACATCCAAAATGATCCGCGCAAAGCGGCACGGCGAGGGATTCACCAGTTTCAATGATGATAGCCACTCCTGGGAGAAGGAGATCCCGTACCTGAGGAGCATTACCAAGATGCAGATCTGGATCAAGGGGGTCCTCACTGCAGAAGACGTTCACCTGGCCCGCGAGTACGGGTGCGACGGCGTCATTGTCAGCAATCACGGTGGCCGACAGCTCGACGGCACCCCGGCCACCATTGATGCGCTGCCTGAATGTGTTGCCGCCGCGGCTGGAAAGATTCCCGTGCATGTCGACGGCGGGATTCGATCTGGCGCTGACATCTTCAAGGCCCTGGCGCTGGGTGCCGAGTGCTGCTGGGTCGGAAGACCAATCATTTGGGGTTTGGCTGTAGGTTGACACTTTTTACCTCTAAAACTGTTTGGTGGCAGGAAGACTGACTGCGTTGTGCGACAGTACGATGGCGAAGCTGGTGTTACTAAGACGCTGGACATTTTGCATGAAGAGTTCAAGAGATGCATGCAACTTACGGGTTGCAATACCATAGCTGATATTGGCAAGGCCTCGCTCGGTATTGCTCGCAACGATGGTCCTCTCGCTCGCCTTTGAAGGACTGTATGCTGGTCGGTTGCTCACTTGAAATGAATCGAATATGCGTGTGCACTCCTGCTATTGAACAGTCTCCTTGTCTAGCTATGTTTAGCTACAAATGTCATTATTTCGTAAACCCCAATGGTAGAAAGCGCTGTATAGCGCGTTAGATAAACACATGAGTAGTGCCGTATCAAAGACCCATGAATGAACTCGTCAGATGCCACATAGCTCGTCATGAACTTTTGCAGGAAAACTATTTGCCTCGCCCCAATCCATTCCGGCGATTTGCTTGCCAGCATCCGTTGAACCGTCAGCACGTATGTATAAATCTAAGCAAAAGAGTTAGCCAACTAGTTAATGACTGGAGTAGAGTCTGACACATACCCTCGGCATGATAGTACCACCAATCTTGAGACCGGAACGCATTGCCGAGAGACTGCGACGCCGGGTCGTTCCATCCCGTGTTGCGGTCATGAAAGATTGCATGCTTTGCCCAAGAAACGTAGACCTTGGGGTGATCCAAATTCTTGAGCCCATTGTCCCCGCCTCGAGATTCGGTAGCATCCTCGGTACTGAAAGTATTCTGGATTTTGCCCCATGCCTTTTTGTCATAGCCGGAGTGTTGGGACATTATGAGCTCGGCTTGGGTCCAAGACCCATCGTCGGATCTGGCCCATTTCACAATCACGCGCTCCCAGTCGCTAATGACAAAGGTAAGCCCAACACAGAGAGTCACTGTTAGCTTCACCTACTATCGGTGACCAAAGTCCTCAAAAAATATAAACCCATCCTTCTCAAAGAATATATTGTAAGCCACTCGTATCTCATTGTCGTTGCATTTGTTGTACGAATAATAGATGGGGAACTCAGGCCCGGGGTTCCCAATGTCGATTCCTGGGTTCTTGCAATTGCAACCCACATCTGGAAAATCACAGTTCGCACCGCCAGGATTCTGCTTGCCATCCTGGACCGCCCATGTTGGATAGCAGGGAGCCTGTTTCTGGGACTGGCCAAAGAACCACATGGGCTGCGCCGCCATGGCCAATTTGACACCTCCCGCGTTGAGCAAGCTGTCCATCTCATCTCCCGAGATGGGCGTGACGGCTTCCGCAGCCCCCAAGAGAGTGCAGACGAGAATGATAATCTGATTGAGAATAACCATCATTTGATCTCAGGCTGATTTTTCGATATAGCAACGGTTAAATGAGTCGTCGAGTATTTTTTGTTGATTGTAGGTGTATAACTGATGTTGGAAATTGCCATTCAAGCAGCGGGTTTTATAAACAGCGGACAGACATTTTGGACAGGGGACACGCTGGGTACCATCCCCTTGAGGCTGACGTTTGTTTGTGGGATCTCACTTGCAGCAATGGGCTATAAGCCGGTACCTACTTTCATCGCAAGCTAGCCTGGAAGTAAGGAGCAGTACTGTTCAAAGCCCTCCTCCAACTTATTTGTCGGCAAAGACCCAAGTAAGATCAGCCTCAGGTGCAATGCCTTGGGTATCAATTGCTCAGCCGCTTCCAGCGGAAGAGACCATTAGATCAATCGGATGCAATTCAGATCCTCCCCGAAGAAGTGCAAGGCGTGTAAGACGCAATTGATTGGTCACGCAAGTTCGGTGACGTGATGCATATCAAGTGGCGCACACTGGGACATCTGACATGTGGTGGTTTCACGATACTTGCAAACGGCGACGCTATTGACCTCAATGAAATTATAACCACCAGCCCATTAGTCTCCAATCGGATGCATTGTGCAGGCCTCGCGACAGCATGTAAGGATGCAGTCAAATGCAGACCACCCACCAAATTATCAAATGCAAATGATAATTCGATCACGGCCACGGCCACGGAATTTTGGTGACCCAGCAAGTAGAGCTGAAGATGACAGGCTGTGTTTTGCCTTGGCCTAGGCTGAGATAATCTGCATATCCGGCTCTTCCGGCGTCCAAACCCGGACTCGCATATCCTGCAATGGACATGGCCATTATCTAACAGCTGATGAGAACAATCTCCACAGCTTCCAGGCCCGAATCCGAAATATTGGCCTCTTCCTTTGGTCGAATTTACGGCCATGCTTCACTCGACATTTTCCCCAAGAAGCTTTGCGTATGCTCCCGAGAATTCAAAGCCTGAGAGTCCTCCATTGATTCCATCCCATCATTTGATTCACCTCCTGGCCCATTTCACTCAAGAAAATGGTGTACATCCGGATTTTTGCTAGGTGTGGGCACTATCGGGGTTCCACTACTGGGGCGAAATCGCCACTTTCTAGTAGCCTCCCATCTGTAGCATCGGAGAATCTACCCGCCACCTTCATTCCTAACCTTATGTTAATTATAATTACTCCCGTGGCTTTTTCACTTGGCCAATCATCGTTGCAGTGTCTAGGCGGAATTAATGCCTGATTCTCATGTCCTTCGCTAACCAGGCCCAATACAAACCTTTGAAAACTCGTCTAAGCGCCTCATGCGTCATGTGCGGGGTTTCTCTCTTGTAAGACAGGCTGGAGAGCGAATGGGCCAAGAGGCTGGAACGGCTGAATGTGTGTCAGACAATAGCCTTCAGCCGGGTTGACATGAGGGTCGTAGAACGGCTGGAATAGCCAGATGCATGTCAGGAAATAGTTCCGTCCGGGGAAGCGAATAGAGTTCGATCCGGCATTAGTATGATTCTTTATCGAAACACAATCTCCCGATACGTCGAGTGGCATGGACGACACGCGGTCATAGCAGACATGCAATGGATACACGTGTTCCTGAAATGAGAAGGCATTGTCTCATGGCTGATGCTTCCACGGTTACGTATCAGTTTTTCCAGTATCATAACTTCATGAGATATGCGTGATGATCAATGAAATGCAACTCTTGTGGGGGCCCCGCAAATACAGTGGCGAGCTATGTGAGGACAGTCAGGGAGCAGCCAGCCACTTGGGCGAGAAGCGTAGTTCTAGTCACACGGCCAAGAGAATTCGAACCCTCCTCTGCTTTATTCTTGGCAGATCCTTTCTTCAGCATCTTGAAAATATCTATGCAGCTATTAATGACGATCTGAATCGAACACGCAACAGAGTTGGCAATTGAATCGACCCGGCATCCTTTCAGTATTTGATTCTGCTTTTGTCAAACCTTTACTGTCATGACATACCCAGTTGGTGAACTAAGTGGATCCCTGGAGCATTCTGCACCTGAAGTCACTCATCGCCAGGAATATTCCACGCTTGAACTTGACCCCCAACGAGATCATTCCACGCTTCAGGCTGTCGTCGCTGGTGACAAGATCGAGACGCCCAAGAGCCCGGATGTTGCTGTGGCTGCTGAAGAGCCAACGGGAAATACTATCAATCGGGATAGATATTGGTGGTATCGGCAAAGGATCTGGCTTCTTGTTGCTGGTGTCCTGGTTGCCGGAAGTATAATCGGTGGTGCAGTTGGTGGGACCTTGGCTTCTCAAAACGAGCATTCAGGCGGGGATGGAGAAAGGGACACGGCAGCAAGGTACGAACTACAATATTCTCTTTAATTTCTTGACCATTCTCCGGATTACATCTACTTGTGATCTTTATGTCATGTCTAAGGCAAGGTACAACAGTTGTCACTGACAGATATCGTTCAGCAGTACGACAGAGTCGACTTCTCATGCGCATACATCAACGACTGCGTCCGAAACTACATCGTCTACAACCTCAATGGGTACAATTCCATCAACCACCCCGACTGCAACACCCGGGCCGGATGACACTCCCCAATTTCCAGTGTATATTAGCACAGGGAAAATCAATAACACTGATTTCCAATTGGCATTTGCCTACAACGACTCGGGTAGCTCCGCCTGTAGCTACACAATTATTGGCACCATAGGGAAAGATGACTCATGTGATGGGCCTCATTTGTTGGCTGATGGGTTCGAATACAGATGGAATGGCTGTGGTGGTGATACCTGGGTGACGTGGTTAAACCCTTCCAGTCGTGACAACGAATTTCAAAACCTGGAAAATGGGACATGCACGTATGACACTGGTACTTTTGATTGTGCTGAGACTGTAGTTAATACTGTGTGGCTCTGTGGGAATAGTACGTGATAGGCATTGACAGCATTCAATAAAATATTGCCAGGCCAATCCCGAAGAAAAAAAGACCTGCCGTTCCTCAACATCTTCTCGCTGAATCCTGTTTGTCTGCCGCTCGGTTTCCTAAAAGCTGATCCAGGGTCAAACGTTTTAGCTAGTCCCAAAAGCTAGTGGTAGATAATAAAGAAAGGAAATCAGACAGCGCTTGTGGGCCCGTAGCCTCCAAGATTTCTGGTATATCGGTGCCGTCCTGGAGAAAATAGGTATCTCCAACACAGTTGGAGATTCTGAGAAACAGGTCCTGCGACATTTTGTGCCGTATCCTTTCAATCAGTCGATGCCAGCTAATGTTGGGGGTCCCATCACTTAGTTCCAAGAAGCTGAAGTCAATGTGTTTGAGTGTGGTCCTGTGGCGGAGCAAAAGACTTGCCATGTCATCGCTTGTGCACACGAGGACTTGGAGGCTCAGAGACTCTAGTGTTGGGATATGAACCTCGCGACAGAAATTCCCAAACCAACCATTGTGGTCCATATCAGAACAGCACTCGGACTGGAGTTCAAACTTTGACAGACCCGGCAGCATTTGGAGGGATTGACTCAATTCAGCACCCCAAGTGCCAGAAACATCCGTTGGAGAAAAGTCGCCAGGATGGCCTGGGAGAAGAGAAAGTATTAAATGGCGAATGTGCACCATTGGGGGCAAGCTGGACCCGACAAGCATGGTGGGATTTATAGAGCTGCTCAACCCGAATTTGTCGCCTATGGAAATTTCGAGCGTCTCAGCCTGCACATTGCTCTGGGCGATGGATGTGAAAACGGCGTGCAGAACATGGCGAACGAATTGCACGCTCTTTTCAGACTGGTATGTGAGCGTTCTCTGCGGCCTTGTGCCAATTTCCCGTACTAATTGATGCCACCCCCAAGGAAAACAAGACGAGACGTCCCGGACCTGGATTTTGTTGCAATGCGGCAGACGCTTCATGATTTGGGTCAAACACGTGACAGCAGATCCGGTTTGGATGAGGTTTTCTTGATTTTCGAGGTGCTTCAGATACCCCTTCTCGTTGAAACAACTGTGTTCTGGCTGCTTGCCGGAATCCTCATAGTCAACTTCTGATATGACCGGCCGAAGGCATCCAACCTCTTCGCGGGGAGCAAGATGGCAGACATAGATTTCCAGGTGTTTCACAGCAGGTCCAAGAGTTGCATGTCTTGATATCTCGTCAAGGGCCTCAAGGCTTCGCTGCTCAACCATAACACGTCGGGTGTGGAAGAACGCGTCGGCAAACCGGTCGCTCGCCCACGCAGCCGTCGTCTTGCAGACTAAACGCAACCGGGGCACGTCGTCATCTACAACCTCACTCGCTATGAGAGCACCAATCTCGACGGGAACAAGAAGAAAAGCGGCCATGGCAAGAAAATGCGCTGCTCGGTGGTTGTAGAGACCGCGATTCACTAGCTGCCCGCCATGTCAATCGTGTGGCTGGCCATAGCACGTGACCGCGATCATCATGAGCACATTTCCGGGCTGCTGGGGCATTAAATTTCCATTCGATGAAGGCAGAATTCACATGAAAATGAGAATACTCTGTAGCGAAAAGGAACTGTCACTGAAGATTTTATCCCGTACCACAACGGGACAACTGGACCATTGTCGGTTGGCACATGCCCTATTGAAAACCCACTCATATCTTTCCATCACCTCCACCTATATCCAGGACGGCGTTGACCGACAACGTATCCAAATAGATTTGGATCCTGTTGAAGTTTTGACCCGGGATCGAGATGGTAGCGCAGGCACGTATGCCATCGCCCGTTGGGCCGGTATAGAATAGTGTAGGCGAGACTGTAGCATAAGAAAAAGAGGGATTAATGAGCAGAGGATCGCCGTTCACTGTGCCCAACGAAAAGGTTGTGGAGACATAGCCGGAGCCGCCGCAAAGACTGGACGTAGTAGCAAAGCAATCATAACGTATCAGGGCCGAAAATTGATAGTCGTACCCAGCAACGAGGTTTATTTCCTGGCATAAATTAAAGGATGCACCAGGATTAAGCGTGTCAATAAAGCTGTGCGAAGGATGGTTAGCTTCCCATAGAAGAGATTTCAAGTATTCGGTTCAGCGTACAAAAGGTTGGGTTCGCTATCCGCGCTACCTGGCGCGTCTAAAATCTGGTTCATTCCGGCAATATTTGTTCCCGTTACAGCAAGTTGCCAAGGGTCTAGGTCGGTGTTAGTGTCGAAGCCGCCGTTGGATAGCCGATTTTCAGTCGTGGGAGGCGGAACAGATGTTGTAGACGTGGACGCAGCGCTCTCCGTAGATGAAGTGGCCGACGTCGTGGTCGAGGCCCCAGTGGAAAGGCCAGATGAAGATACAGGCGAGCAGACCTACCATAGCCGTTAGTGTTATTTGCCGCATTCTGGGCCTACCTGCCACCTACCCTGGCTGCCGTGCAGAAACCTGCACTGGCGACAAGGAACAAAGCTTGTAGCGGCACCATGGTGTGCCGATTTATGTGTATGCTACATAAACAATGACATGAAAGGAAAAGGGAGAGCCAAGAGGTTCATTTTGGTAGATAACGCAGTTCTAGGGATGGAATGGGAATGCTGTGTGATTATCCCTTGAAGCGGATCCAGGTCGCTAGTTTCTGTCGTTTCTATGAGCTTTGATTGAGACGATTGGTCTTCGATCAAATGAATTTCCAAAAGTGGAGACTCGATCGATTCCTCCATTGTCTCGAAAGGATCCTTATTGATGGCCTCTCTCACAGGGGTTCAACCTTGGGGCTAGACATTTTTCAACCTAGCGATACGGTATGCATAAATAGTTTATTGGAAGATCAACTGGTTTGTAATCAGGCATGGTCTGCTTATGAACCACCGGGGTAAGAAACGTAAACAAAAGCCAGGCAATGAAACCTGGACGTCTTGGCGTTGGCCCGCCCTTATCACGTCGGTCAAATTGATTTGTCTCACCATCTACTTCTACCGTTGGATTCTCCGCGCATGCCCTATGGTAACATGTCTGGGACGAAATTGCGAGTTCTGTGGCCAGCTCACCAGCTTCAGGTACCGGTCCTTGCCACCAGTGATATCGGTTGTGGTTTGCAATGGCTATCTATAGAAGGGCAGCAGAGCGGTGAGCTTATTGATGTGGTGGATTTGGCGGAACGTGAGACGGGACTTCTCGAGCTCGCTTAGTTGACTGAGCCACAGAACACGTTGATTTTGGTGTTGGGGCACTTGGCTGCGACTGCCCCGGCATCTCCCGCTGCGAAGAGCCTCTTGTGGAAATTGTCCGACATGCTGCCGAAGTACAGTGAGGTCATCTACGCGATATAAATAGCATACGTGATCTGGCACAAGAAGGGAGCTTGGCATCGACCCAGATGTTGCAATTAGCGCACAAGTCGTCGAAGCCGCCGCCGAATAAATCCATCAATCAACGACCCAGTTCACAAACAGGCGAATTAAATGCCAAATTTGAATAAGGGTCATTGTTCGAGAAGATGGGCTGGCGCAAGGGGGCGGCCAATGACGGCCATGGAAACTCCTTTCCGCATCGAGCAATACGATGGACGTTGTGGGGCGCGGGAATTCCGCGTATACAGCCATGTGGCGTTTTTAGAGGCTTGGTTGGTTGGTTCGAGAACGGCAGCGCCGAAATGACGTCCAAATCCAAGTGTCTGCGTAAAATCGTCTGATGCAAAGGCTTCTCAGTCGCGTAGCAGTTTCGGTATGGGTATTTCATCATCGCGTTCATTTATATAGGCGCTTCGCAAGAGCGCTTGAACCGAATTCAAGCATTGTGGCGAGTCGTCCAGCTCAGCTGGGGGTTGGAATTGAGCCAAGAAATCCGGCGTCTTGGACGGCATGGGTAATTCTTTGATGCAAGTGATTAAGCAATAATAGAATTCGGCACCTGTTAATCGGATGCGAATATTCGCTCGCGGATGGCGGCTACCGTGCTGGGGTTTAGTCGAGTGAGGCTGAATGTTTCAGCGCAATCCACCAGCTCTCTCGCGACGACACACGTGCAAGTCGTGAGGGCATCTAGCGGCGCCGCATCTCCAGCCCAAGGCCGAAAATACAATGCATTTTTTTCTCGGTTCCACCGTTAGCCATTGCTTGTGGCGTTGGCGCTGGGTTTTTGGATGTGAAACAGCACAGTGAGCGATGGGGTGAAAACCAGGGTCTCTCGTTTGTGCAGTCGTGCGTCTCAGGATCTGATGCGCTAGTAAACGCGGGAGTGCTTGGTCGGTGTCTCAAAGCGTCGAATATCCGAACAATAGGTGGATTTTTTTTCCAACCGCGTTTCAGCGTCAGCCTCTGTTTTCATTATGTTGTTGTCAACGTCGTTGTTGGTGCGGTGCCTCAGAACGGATCGTTTGCCTGAAAATTGAGGTCGCAAAAACAAACCACGGTGGGTTGGCTGGTTGCAGGCAAACTGTTCAGTTTGTAATCAACAAGGCTCAACTTAGAAACAGCCCTAGGTTTTGTTTAAATTGAGCAGAGCTCACTGGTGGTTGGAATTACGAACAAAAGTTAATTTTGATGACTTGTGTTGAGTCGCATTGTCTTGATCGTGGTTGGCCAGGCCGTGACAACACCAAGCAAGTCACGCTTTTCACCAGCGGCGTAGTGGAATTCCCAACACGTGGTCAAAAACAGGGCACGCGCGAAAACTCCACCTGGTTGATTCCAGTGTCGATTTTCGGTTCACTCGGAAATCACAGCCCTAGGCCGTGTCAATGCACAGATAACGTGACGGGGATGGGCGACGGGGGAAACGAAACGTGGTAGCCGACAAGGGAGCAGCAACCATGTCTGAACCCGCCATCGAAAATACTGGTTTTTTTTTTTAGACTGCTATATTGGGCAACGGAGGGTGATGAGTGATCAGCATATCATTGTCGGTTAGATAAGATTGGTGAGGTGTTTTTTGCTTTCATTTTATTTATCGGACTTAAGACAGGGCATGGCGACATGTGGCGCAGCGGGACTTCCCGTTGGCTTGGAATGGCTTATCCGGGTGATGTGATAGCGATGACATCAAGGGTGCTTTGAATTGGATGATGAATACAGCACGCGGGAGTGGAGGGTGAGAAGCCACGGTTAAAAAAAGAAGGAATGGAGAGAGATGGGGAGACAAAGAAGATGGCAGTCATCATTGGTGAGCAAACGATGCAATCGCATCATCACGGTGGTAATTGTCGCAATGTTGTCGAGCCCGAGACCCCGACGCAGAGTTGTAAAGGCATGAGACCCCGACGCGAATACATAGTCATGGAAGCAAACACAGCCTCGATCCCCAAAGAACGACCTGGCTTGGTTGCATCGATCGAGAAGGAGGCGGAGCCTGGCCCTGTGAGAGGCTTGGCAACTGGGTGCGACAGTGTGCAGCAGGGCGTTTGAGAGTGACGTTTTGGAACCGGCATTGACTGCCGTTGGCTGAGGCGCGCCCGTGATGACGCCCACAGCCTCCCTGCTCGTTTATGCTTAAAGGCGATTGCACCGGAGAGTTGTTTTGGGCAGAAGCGGCCTCGAAAGTGCCCTGATCTGATCTATGTATAATTTTCGGTTGCATCGCGCAAGTTTAATTGTGCGGTTGGGTTTTTTTGGGCGGGAAAAGTCTGGCTGTGGCTGTCGGTCCGCGTGTTTGATGCAATATTTAGCATGCCGACAGGGGTGACCTGGGGGCGTTTTCCCTGTGCATGGTGGATTACGAGGCCCGCGAGCCGGGGATACCGATGGGCCAGACACAGGCGCGCACACGCAGCGAGCAGACGGCACAGGTTCCGCTTGGCTTTCAGGGCTCAAACGTCTAGTGCGTTTGAGTTTGCGCGTCATCTAAGCCCGGCCGAGCCAAAAGGCGGCGCCCTCGGGTTCGCAACCCGCCGTGATTGGCCGCGGCGCCTTCACCTCGGCCGTCGACAGCCTCCCGCCTTGACCTTAATCAAGACGAGGAGAGCCACCACTTTGTGCGTGCCAGTTCCCGCCGGTGGTTTGGTTTGCTTGCTGCTTGCTGTAGACGCGCCCGCGCTTGCCTCACCACCTACCTAGCCGACCTGTCGTTGTTATCTGGCTGCTCCCCGCACCCAAACATCCCCACCCACTGTCTCTCAACCCAACCCACGTCCTGCTCCCACCCGCATTCGGTCTCGCTTTGCTTTGCTCTGTCTGCTACTCTGCTGCTTGGCTTGCTTGCTACCGAATCCTTCCCAGCGCTGATTTATCGCCTTGGGCCGCTGATTCATAGAGCCTGTCTACGCTCTGTCCCACTCCCCTGCGCCCCCCCCCCCCCCCCCTTCTACGCCATCATGCCACCCAGGTTGGGATACAAAAAGTCACGAAGGGGCTGTCTAAGGTGTAAGCAGCGTCGTGTCAAGGTACTACTACTATAACTACTGCTGCCACCACCACCAGCACTGCTGCTGCTGCTGCCGTTGCTGTTGCTGTTGCTATTGCCGTTGTTGCTGGTGGCCGGCTCTTGCGCATCTCTTCTCGCTAACATAGTGCCCGCCGCCAGTGTGACGAAAACCAGCCATGCTCGGCCTGCTCCAGACATGGGGTCAAGTGCGAGTTCGCCGACGAGAAGCCCCCCGGTAGAAAACACTCTGCAAGGAGCGTGTCAGTGGCCTCGAGCGACTCGACGTCGCCCATGGACATTGCCTCACAAAATGTATGTGACGGGCCAATCATCCGCGTCGAGAGGGGGAAAAAAGCAACTAACGTCGTGCCCATTCTTTTTTTAACAGGCCGCTGGAAGCCCTGCATCCATCCACCAACTGGAGGCAGCGCAGCACTTGGTCAACGGAGGATTGATGCCTGTAGCGGCCGCATCACCGGCCGTGGCGGGCTGCTGGATCACATCGTCGCCGACGCTCACGTCGGACCAGTTCCCGTACTTTGACAAGTTCATCACCAGCTCAAAATCGGTGGAGCAAGGGTCGTGGCTGACGGACCTGGAGCTCATGCACCACTATACATCATGCACCTACTCGACGCTGCCGCGAGCCGCCGAGCTGTGCCATACCTGGCAGACCGAGGTGCCCAAGCTGGCGCTGTCCCACATATTCCTACTACACCAGGTGCTGGCCGTGGCGGCTCACCACCAGAGCCACCTGCACCCGGACCGCTACAGCCACTACTCGATATGCGCGTCGCTGCACCAGAACAAGGCCATTGCCGGCTTGCGGACGGCGCTGGGCCAGATCAAGGAGGAGACGTGCCACGAGGTCTTCATCGCGTCGTCGCTGCTCACCATCAACGCCTTCGCCGCCTTCTCCGACTACGGCAAGGTCAACGACCAGCCCAAGATTGACGACCTGCTCGACGTGTTCCAGCTCACGCGCGGCATGAGCAAGATTCTCGACGCCTACACCTACATGCTCCACCGGGGCTCCATGGGGGGCATGTTCTTCCAGGAGGGCGGCAGCGGCCACGACCCGTTTGTTGAGTCCATCGTGGAGCACCTGCAGCAGATCGAGATACCCGACGGCATCCCGCCCGACGAGGCCGCCATCTGCCGCCAGGCCATCACCGGCGTCGTCCACTGGGCCCAGTTTGCCATGCAGAGCACCGGCGTGCCCGCCCTGCGCGTCGCCCTGAGCTTCACGATATCCCTCTCCGAGGATTTCATGGAGTTCATCCGCCGGAACCACCCCATCGCCCTGCTCGTCATTGCCCACTACTGCGTAGCTCTGTACGAAGCCGGCAAGGACCACTGGTATCTGCGGGGGTGGGGGAGCAGCATCATATTAAATATTGCGTCCATACTCGACCCGGGCTGGAGGCGGGCCATGGAGTGGCCATTGGCCATGATTGAGAATCCAACGTCGCTGTAGAACAAACGAGATAAACGAGATAAAGAGAAATAGAATGTACTACTTTTTTCCCACGCAAAAGAAACCTGACCACGTAACATGCGAAGAAAGAGAAAGAAAGTAAGAAGAAAAAAGCTAGCGACTCCCCTTGGCTACTTTATACTGGATCAAATTCCCATGCTTTTTTTTCTCTTTTGTGCGAGGGCAACGCCCGCGTAAGTCTTTATTCATTATGAATTAGTGACAAAGAACACGCCAAGATCCACTCCGCCACCGTGCCACGACGACGACGGTCGTTATTTGCAGGCATTGCCTGCACGGTTTCAAATCACCTCAGCATCCTTGCACGATGGGAAACGAAGCAGAAGAGGCAAGATAAAATGGAAGATATGACGGAAGCTTTTTTGGCTTCTCTATTTTTTTCTCTTTTTTAGTGTTGAAATGTGTATTCTATTGAAAATGAAACAAGCAGGAATTCCTCGCCCCAACCGATTCGAACTGGATATCTAGATTGCATGCGGCATAGTAGTAGTAGTAGCCCGTTTCATAACTCTTTCCCAAGACTCTCGCCCGCCCACCCGTTCTATCGCCCGTATTATTCGCCCCAAGGATAGAAGAAAAGCAAAGAAATGGGGGAAAGTAAAAAAGAAAAAAAAAACTGGTGAAATCCCCAACTGTCTGTTTTTGGTCCTGTTTTCCCCCTCCCTTCCCTTCCCACCCCTCACCAGCCCAAGTGCCGGGGGTGTGGGTGGCAGGGGGGAGAGGATGGGATGATGGGGCCCTTAGTTGCGAGGAGGACCCTGGGGTGGCAGATTCGACAGGGACTCCTGGTCAACCGACGACGACTCCTCAGGCTTCTCGCCCCTTTGGGTCTTGGTCTTGCGGAAGTGCAGGTAGTCGAGGACGGAGATGATGGCGGTATACTGGGCGAGGAAGCTAAATTTAGAGAAGAGGCATCTTTGTCAGCAAAGCATACTTTCCAAATCAGGACGCGGCAGCAACCACATGCGTTGCGCTGCGTGTGGTAAAGACTCACTTCAGAACCATGCCCACGGCCACGACAACCCAGCCGAGCGTGCAGCCGAGGCCGTCGCACTGCTTAAGGTTGGCTTGGAGAACCATGAAGGCAACAGCGCCCCAGAAGACGATCTCCAAGCAGTTGAGGATGGCAAAGGCCTTGAGGCTGGCCCAGCGGTGCAGGGAGGGAACGTGCTCGGTCAGGAGCTGGTAGAGGATGATGACGATGGATTTGACACCCTGTTTTTGTTCCTGTTAGATTTCCGGTGCACCTTTGAAGCCGTGTCGTCGGGTGTTTTCAAAAACTCACCATACCGAGACCCATTGTCGGTCCCCGTCCTTGGGGACGAGGCTTGATGGTCATCCGCGCTCCAGACAGCGCAACCACGGCAATGGCCAAGGCGATCTGGACCAAGTGCACTGGCAGCTTGAACCTGGGCTGGAAGTAGGGCTCGAACTTCTTGAGAGCGGACAGATTCATCTTGGGCGTGCGTTGTCGGGTTTTCGCAACGGGTTCAACTTCGGGCTTGACAAGTGAATGGGTTGTTTGCACAAGTGAGTGGAATCCCCGTTGTTGTTGTTGATGGTGTTCTGTGTGTCTTTTGTCTGATGCCGAGAAAACCAGCAATCTCATGGCAATGGCCCCGACCTTATATATCGAATCGTTTTCGGTCTACCACGCTGTCGGTTACAGACAAGCAATCCTTTAGCCTGTTTTTTCTTCTTGCTGCCAAAATCTAGATTGTACAGCGCCAGCTTCCATCTGCGGCTTGTCACAGCCCTGCTGCAACCCAAATTATGCTAAATTGAGATGGTTAACCATGGTGCGCACAGACGGCACCCGGCGTCGGTATCGCATCACGTCGACTGCCTCGATCCCCATTGCTCAAATCGTCACAGCGATAGACGATATGCCCGCTGTCTAGACCTCACAGGGCTGATCCCCCTCAAACTCAAGCCCTCTGGCGTGGCCCGATGTGGAAAGGCGGGCTACCGGGCCTATGCATCGGTCCCGCTCTCGCTCTCGCTTCCGGTTTTGCATGCCGACATAGCCTGGACGTGCTAGGAACGGCAAAGGCCCATAGCTTAAAGCAAGAAAAAAACAAGCTGGTTGACAGCAGAGCAAGCTTGCTAGCTCCTAAGACAGAGATTCCCAACATCTCTCAATTGGTATGCTTAAAATAATCTTCACAGCCCCCCTTTCCCCTCACAAGCGACCGATTTTAACGCGCGTTAGCGAAATGCCGGATGCCCCGGTTGTCATCTGATGTTTTTGAAATATCTCAACATATGTTGAAGAGGCTCCCCCTCCCCCCACTGGCGAGCCTTTGCAGATAAAGCAAGCTCGCCAGCTTCTCGTTCTCGTTATCGACGGGGGGGAGAAACGCGAGTTGGAGGATGTGCGCGCGCTAGGCAAGGGACACGAGCCGGGGTCTTGCTTCGAGGCTCGGCCACACCCGTACTAAAGGAGCAAGAGATCACTCACTTGGCACTGACGAGGCCAGTGCCTCGCTGGCAGCCGGTGTCAATAACAAAAAAGCTCGTAATGACGTTGCCCTACGGGCGGCGCGTTCCCCACTGGCCGTGCTGCGGTGGAAGGGACGCCGCTCCGTGTATATCCCTGGAGTTTGCCAAAGGCCGGCTACCAATCTGGTTTAAGTAAAGCCGTCCCGTCTCTCTTCGTCCATACTTCATCTTCTTACTGCCAAGCCCGTTTTGTTTCCTGGCTCGCCCTTCAGCATCATCCCCACTGCCCGTCGCCCATCCTCATAGCACAGCCAGGTAGGTTTTAAGACGCGCGAGATTGGGGAAACCTAGCTGACCAGGCCCCTTGGCTCAGGATGAACGACTCCAGCAACCCGTCGTACGTTTCCCAGCGCTCCGCTGCGTGGTCGGTTTCGCCAATGAGTTCCGAGGCCACCATGAACGGGGAGCTGATCGTCTCCACGATATCTCCCCCACCGTACACCCCCTCCGAGTCCATGTCCACGGATCATAACACCCAATCTCACGAGGACAAGAACCCACGCGACTTCAAGAGACCCATCCACGATGATGATGATGATGATGATGATGATGATGATGAAGCCGGACAGAACCCGCAGCCCCCGCCCAACCACCTCGCCGTGAGGACCCTCGGCGCGAGAGCCAGCTGGATGGATCTCCCCGAGGTCGTTCCCGACTCATCATTCCCTGAAGCTGTCACCGTAGGGTCAAACTCGGGCGCAGGACCCAGCACGTTGCCAGAGGTGGCGACGGCCTCATCGTCGATGGGCGCAGTGAGCACGCTGCCGGAAGCTGTATTCCAAGAGGCCCTGCAGCCCGACCTGGGCAAGATGGAGATGATGTCAATATCGGATCGAACCCTCAACACGGTGACGCCTCTGCACATGCTTGGTGACGAACCCGACCGGATCGACTGTCCCTTTTGCCGCAAGCAATCCATGACCATGGTCAGGAAGAAACCTTCCAACAGGACACAGTAAGATCCTTCAACATGAACATGGACCCGTTCACACAGCACTAACAGCCATCCCAGCATCCAAGCAGTGCTTCTCTTGTTTACCACCGTGTGCGGAGCAGCAGCCCCCTACATAGGATCGTGGTCCTTTGACCTTGAGCACTTCTGCGACCTGTGTGAGAAGAAAGTGGCCTACAGGAGCCACGGTAAGGAAATGTACGTTTGCAAGCAGCCCGAGTCGGCCAAGCAAATCTCAAAGTACAGCACAGCGGCCGAGCCCTGAGTTTTCTTTTCTCTTTGTCTAGAAAAAAAAGTTGGATATTTAGCGACTGATTGATTCCTCTACCCTCCGGAGATACCTCTTTTGTAATCACGACCTGCCATGTACATTTATCAGACCTGGGACACGCCCGATATATATATATTTTACAAGAGTTAATAGATTTACAGCAAAGGCTGATAATATGAATCTCGTCCCCCTTTTTTAACCAATTTCTAAGTTGGAAAAAAAGAAAAGCCCAAGTCACAGATTACGCTCTCGGAGCAAAATAGCGTTGAGCAGCGCAAAGGCCGAAAACAAGATCGACATGGCTGCTAAGGTTAGCAAGGAGCAGCTTGGGGGATTGGGGGAACTTGCCATGGCTGTACTCTATCCCCTTGACATACGCCTCGACGAGAATCGCACCCACTTTTTTCGGGGCTTCGTCGATAAAAGTCACGCTCTCGGTGGCCTTCCTGATGACCTATTCGAGCGTCAGAAAAAGGAACCTGCACATGAAACACGATGGAAACCAGGGGGCACCGACTTCCTTGATAAACGAAGAGTCCATTCCGAGTTTAGTCAACTCCAGCTGGACCGTTTGTCTCAGGCCTGCCTGTATGACTGCACTTGAAGCAGCGAGCCCAAAAATCACACCAATCGGAATGGTGAGGAAGAGTGCCGAAGTGGCCACGGCCTTGTCCTTGGGATCGATGGCGGCCTGCATGGCGATGAAGACGGCACTTTGGGCAATGCCGGTGCCCAGTCCTCTAACGGGGAAAGTAAGCACCATGTTTTTATTCAAAAGTTGAAAACCGAAAAACAAGAGGCGTCTCACCCAGGAATAATGTAGAGCGATTCAGCCCATCCCGTATGCCCTTGCCAGCGCACCAGCATCAATCCGTAGCTGAAGATGGAAAACAACCCAGAAGCGATAATCAGTGTCTTGTACTTGCCGGTTCTGTTTCGACTCGTTAGCATGTCTTTCAGCCCATCCCCTGGTTTGCGCCATGACAAGATCTACGCACCTCTGGATCAAGAGGCCGGAAAGGATTCCTCCAGCCGTGTTTCCGAGCACTGCGGGGAAAAGATGGGCGCCGGCAACGGTGCTCGACGCCCGCTGGGTAACCTGAAAGTACAGGGGCACCGAGTACATCATCTGGGATTTGCCGTGTTAGTGAATGCCGAGGGGGCGGGGGCAGCAACTGGCAGCCAAGACGGAATGCCTTACCCCTATCTGCGCTCCGTTCTGCGCCGCCATGATGAAGAGGGACATGACGACGTTGCGTTCCCGAAACAGGCGCAGCGGCAGAATGGGCTCCCTCGCCCAGCGGGCTTCTGCCAAGACGAACAGGGCCAGGAGGACGACGCCGGCAGCGAGGAGCGAGAAGATCAGGGGATGGCTCCACGGAACCTTCTGCCCGCCAATCTCCACCGGCAGCATCAGGGCCAGAATGCCGCTGCCGAGGAACAGGGCGCCAAGCCCGTCTATCCTGGCGAGGCCCCTTCTCAGGCTGGCCCCGTCGTGCTGGTCCTGGCCGAGGTGCGTGCTCGGCAGCATTATCCCGCAAAGTATCATGGCCACGACGAAGACGGGCGCCTGGCCCAGGAACGACCTGCATTTCACGCGAGGTTTAGCCTGTTGCCGCACCTTAAAACACGACGAGAAGGACGCTCTGGGCTCAAAAGCACTTACCACCTCCATCCAATCGTGTCGGCCAGCAGGCCGCCCAATGGGCCGCCGATGCTCCGTCCGACGGTGGCAATGATGTTCATGTAGCTTTGCCAGGATGCAACCTCCCTCAGCGGGGCGAGATCTAGGTTCCAGATATTAGCACGGCCGGCTCTGCAAAACTTCAAAAGTCCCCCTTCTTCGTATATGTCCTACCAGTGATGATAACGGAAGCCAAGGTCATCATGCCGGCGCCTCCTGAGCCGGAGATTAGCCTGCCCAAGATGACTTGCCACATGGTCTGGCCGCCGCCGCTTGAGTTTTTGTTAATCTTGTTGCAACTACGAAAACTCTCTTTTCCAGCAAAGAGGTCCAGACTTACACCAAAGCACTTTGGTTTCGGAACACGGTTAGGAGCAGTTCCACCAAGAGGGGCAGATGATACGAAACTCACCATCCCACGGCAAACAAGCCATAGCAGAGCATCAAGATGGGTTTCCGGCCATAGATGTCGCTCAGTTTTCCATACTACCAGCTGAATGTGAGCTGTTGTTGCTTTTTCCATTGCCTGCGTCTTTTTCGTATCCGGTGCTTACCAAAGACTGCGTTGCAGCCCCCGCAAGGCTGAAACTGATAAACAGCCAGCTGGAATCTTGGAGATCGCCAAACTCGGACGCGATGACCGGGTGCGTGGCCAGCACCAGTGAAACGTCGATGCTCGATGTGAAAACGCCTGCTCCCGGGTTTTAGACTCGACTCTGCAACTCGGCCCGTCTCGGCACCCCGTCCTTCCTTACCAATGAGCAGCGCCGCCACCACGCGCGCAATGTAGGCGTTGCTGTAGGGCTTCGAATCGGCTGCCCGACGATCCGGCACCTCTAGGTTCTCGCAGTCGGCTGGGACGGCACCGTAGTCTGCCGCGGCTGCAATTCGCGCATCGTCGTTGTCGGAATGTGCTTGGGGCAGCAGCCGCGATGTTTCGGAGGCGTCCTCGGCATTGCCGCCTCTCCCAACCGTCATTGTTTCGCTTGTTTTTTTACCTTCAGTGAGAGGAAAGGCCCTGTTCGTCTCGACCCTTTTTTTTTCCTAAACGCGCCACGTTGAAACGGTCTGGAACCAAACTCTCCTCGGGGAGCAATTTACTTTTGTTGCAAAAGTCCAGCCGAGGCGTCATCGCGGGCGGAAAGCACATCATCGCCCCGGGGCCCCACTCGGCTTGCGCAGATGCAATCGCAATCGCAATCGTTTTCGTCGGGGGCCGCCGCCGCAAAGGGAAGTAAACCGCCGCGTGCCCGGGCGAATCAAGGGCTCGCGATAAACATCTTCCCGCCAACATCGGGCCTCGTATGCACCGTCGCGTGAGTGGCTGCCGTGTTAGTGAGGTTGCACTGGTTCAATTGCGGCGAGTGAGAGTCAAATGAAATACCCAAAATCACATGTCGCCCATGTCCTCCCAGAACTCCATCATAAGAGACCGTTTATAGATGGAATTCTTTTAGGCAAATGATTATCACCTTTGGAGCCCAGTAGTCCCATCATTGGCGTCAAGTACATTGGTTCCCGTTACCAGCCGCACGATACTATTCCGGTTTTTCAGACAATTGCGGAAAGTCACCTCACCAACCACCAAAGTGTCTCCGACTTACTTTGGACAGAAAAGGGCCTTTCTCCTGAAACAGAACAACATTTCATAGCGTGCATCAGAACCCTTATGCATCAGCCTTTGTCAACATTCTACTAGCCTAAGTTGCCGACATGTTTATCAATTGCGCGAGCGGGCGTGTAAGCGTTGTCAGTTTCATTTTCTATACGCACACGCCCAGAGATTTAAATTTGCGGTATGCATCAGGTACACTAACAAACCAAATATCGACAGATGCCAAAGTGTGCATATCTACCAAGATAAGGAACTAAGATAACAGAAGCCACCATGGATGCACCCGTCGACAGTCACGGAAATATACATTATTCGTCACAAAGCAATATGTATCAGGCAAAACCAACATATTCTCCAGTCGAATATCGACATTTATCAAAGGAGGCTTGCCTACCAAGGACATAGGAGATAGCCTGTGCCCTCGTCGCCAGTCCCGGAAACACGCACCGCTCGTGTCAAAGAATATGCATTAGGCGAAGATGACAAAATCTTTCGGCAATTAGATGTCAAAGCGGACATCAGGGTAAAAGAACTGGACGACGAGCGAGGCGATCATTGGTGCATTCGCCGCCAGTCCCAGAAATATGCACTATTCGTGTGAAAGGATATATGCCTCAGACGAAATGAAGAAAAGTCTCCAACTAATTATCAACAGATAGATATCAAAGTAGAAGTACCTTGGTTGATAAGAAACCTGAATATATCAAACCTTACCATCGATGCAATTGCAGCCAGCCTCAAAAAGAAATTTTGCTCCAGTTAAAGGATTTTATACACAAATCCCAGGTCGGTTACTTCCAGCCACCGTGTGGCCATAACCATCTCAACTGTCATCATCAGGCGTGTCACCATTGGATGCGTCACTATCATGATTAACCATAAGTTTATCGCGGAACTGCCAAACCCAATTCGTTACCGGACGACTACTTCCAATCACCATACTTTTTGCCACAAAAGGCAAACCCTCAAGCCCCGCTACCAAAGTTCGCAGCGACACTCTATTCCAAAACACAAAAACGTCCACCTTCATAAATCCCTTTCCTGATCCGGACGTGGCGCTTTCGATCTGATAACACCATTTACAGTATTGATCAATTGACTTTCAAAAAACTCAACTTGCGTATCACTATTTTACATGTGTCAAAGTTGTCGCTGAGCTGAGAAGGGGGGGGCGCAGGGAGAGTACGATGAGCAGTCATATTCTGACTGACGTTTGAGAGACGTCGTAATACCGGTCCAGCCAAGGGCCCAACCAAAATCATCTCGAATCTGGTTGGATACAATTCCCGGGACTATCGAGTGGAGCATACAGGTTCGCAGCTAATAGTATGCGCGACTGGTCTGGCTCCCCTGCAGGTTCCACACTGAAGCCACTGAAGGAGGATACCTATCATTGTTTTTCTTTTTGAAATTCCCGTTTCTGCCTGCCCCGTCAAAGCTTTCCGAATGTAACTTTTCCGGCGTTCTGGTCACGAGATGCATGAGGATCAGTGCATCGCATAAACTCAGCATGGACCACGAAGATCAGTGCGTGGAACCGCACTCTGTTTCCAACGCGACCCTTGGACATGAGCCGCCGGTTTAGGAGCGAAATCTCTTCAACGCTAATTAGCAAACGCCAAGACCGTTCGCACGGCACTCCAAGAGATCCCCACCGGCTCGTACAAAGTAGTGTCGGGATTTGTTCGGGGTTGCATTCGTTCGAGTCATAGCCAGCGCTAGCGGCTCGGCCAATGTTGTGCATGGTACGTTTTTTCAACATCAAAATCGGAGGCACCCGATGCTTCATACAGAAACAAAAAAGTATGTATATGGGAATCTCTATAGACAGGTTTTTTAGGGAAGAAGATTAATTACATATTTAAGAAAGCCAGCCCTTAATGCTACTAATTTTTATGGGGTATAATATTCTTTCTTTAAGCAATAGGGTCGCAGGTGAAGGCTCCACGGACAGTGCCGTCGCGGAACTGGGTGACCTGTGAAATTCTGTTAGCGGCTGGTCTGAGGCGAGGGTATTCGGCAGGTAACTTACAATATCATCGATACTGGCGTAGGTGCCGCCAACAAGAACGACCATGCCAATGATGAAGCAGAGGCCGTTGAGGATGGAGTAGGGAAGGTTCTGCTTGGAGTACCAGGGGCCCTCCTTGATGAGCATGAACCAGAACAGAGCGGGGAAGTAGAAGGTGAATCCGGAGATGAAGAGAGAAGAAGAGATGGAGAGGAGGTCGCTGAAGAAGGGAATGGCCTCAGCAATGACCCAGGCGATAATGGTGATGATGGTGATGAGAACAATCCAGGTGATCCAGCCCATCTTGGTGTTGATGAAGCGGATGATGGAGTCCTTGTAGTAGCGGCCGTGGATGTAGCGACCGACGACAGTGCCGTTGATGGAACCCGAGATGAAGATGACGGGGAGGGCGATACCGAAGGCAATCTTGGAGACGGTGTGGCCAGCGGAGAGGAGAGCAGGGGACTTGACGTCCTGGCCAACGAAGGCGTAGATGGTGGCACCGGTGATGGTGTAGATGGCAATCTCCATGAGACCCAGGGCCCAGATGGACTTGACGTAGTCGGAGGGGGTGTGCATCTCATCCATGAAGGAGAACTGGCAGACGGCGAAGGAGTAAGCGAAAACAATGTTGGTGATGGCAATGAAGGCCTCGGTGAAGCTGAGGTCATCCTTGGGCCAGGCAGACCAGTTGACGCCAGCAAGACCAGCAGGGGAGTCGTGGGCCTGGACACCGGTGGCGACGATGGTGATGAAGACGGCGATGATGATGGAGACGAAATCAATGTAACCCAGGATGGCAACCTCGGCGAAAGAGGGAGGCAGCGCAATGACGAGCAGAATGATGGCGGAGACGACACCAAAGACGAGAGAGCAGGCGCCATTGTCGGTGAGGTTGAGGAAGGCGATTGTGCCGGTCAAGCAGTGAGAACCAACGAGGAAGATGAGCTGAAGGGAGAACATGACACCGACGAGTTCGTAACCGAACTTGCCCCAGATGAGCTGACCAGCATCGGCGTAGTGGGAGACGTGGGGGAACTTGAGCTTGACCTGACCGACAACGTGCGAGGTGTAGATGGCGATGAAGCCAAGACCGACAGTGAGGATGACACCGGCCACCATTCCCAGGGTGGCGAAGGCAGAGGGCAGAGACAGACAGCCGAGGGCGATGGCCTCGACAATGAGGACGACGGTCAATCGCTTCCAGCCGAGACGGTGGAAGTGGGCGTTACCCTCGGCAGCCTTCTGCTTCTCGAGGTCGGCGCGGGTGCGCTCGTCCAGGTCCGTCATCTCGCCGGCAGTGTTGTCGAACATGGCGTCGCGAGCGGGCATGTCGTCTACCTTTTCCGCATTCTTGTTGTCGGAGTAGTTTTGGTGTGCTGGAGTCGAAATGGAATCCATGGTTGCAGATCTCTCTTCAAGAGCTTAAATCACAAACCAGTGTGAAGTGTATTTTGTGGTGTTTGATGTATATGTAAGAGGGGGAAAAGAAGAAGGTAGAGGAAAGGAGAAGGAGGAAGAGGAGGGGTTAATGAATGAGAGAGTGTGTTTCTGTATGTCAAGAGATTCTGTCATCAGAAGAGGGGGGGAGAAGGCTGGATAAATAGCCAAGAGAGAGGATGAGAGGGTTTGGACCCGAGAGTGAGGCCGAAGTTTAGGTGTAGAGTGCAGCGGGTGGGGCGAGGGCATACAGATCCACCGGCCATGGTCAGGATTGCCGCTTCGAGGAAGACTGGGAAACGCCCGAAGAGAAGGAGACTGGAGGAGGAAGGAGGGGTAGACCAGACTAGCAAGCAGGCACGGCATGGCATGGTGTGGCCGCGCTGCGATGCGGTGCGGTGCGGTGCGGTGCAACACGGAGAAACCCTGTTCTAGAGGGATTCTAGGCGAGTGGGCTGCGGGAGTGGAGGAGCAAGTGGATGTTGTCGGGGATTGCAAACCAGAGCCATGGTCTCTGGGTCTCTGTCTGGGTCTCTGTCTGGCTGTCTGCATGTGTCTGGGACAGAGGGAAAGAGCAAACCCCAGACTCCACCGGGTGAGGACCGATTGGGAAGGCAGGTGCTAAGCAAAGACGAGCACAATTACAGCAAGAGCAAGCATCATCAGCATCGACCGTGGCTGCTGATCCCTGGGCCCGGCAGGAGCACCAGCAGCACCAGCAGCAAGAGCAGCACCAGCAGAGCCTGGCCCCGTGCCGAAAAGCCGATGCCCATCAGAGACCAGGCGTCGTGATGCCATGGTGGATCGGCCATTGCAATTACCTAATGCGGGTCCGGCACTGCGACGACAGAGCCGCACGCGGGCCTCTGCTTGGCTGCTGGCCCTGTTGCTATGTGTCAACGAAAACGCCCAACGGGGGGCCCGCGCACGCCCAGAGCAACAGCATCGGCGCTTTGAGGCAAAAAAAAAAATGGGAATCCAACACGAATCAATCACGGATCCTCTTTTTTTTTTTTTTTTCCCTCTCGTTCGCTCCCCTAAACGAGGAGTGTTCCCCATTTTACCCTTTCCTCCCCGCAAGACCCAAACGTCGTAGATTGAGTTGGCCCAGCGTGGTAACTTTTACGTCAACATGCTGACCGGCTGAGACGCTCGAGCATTTTTTGGACGAGGGGAAACGGCGGACAGAGAAAGGGCAGCAGCTGGAGCCCCAGGTTTTTTTGCGGAGAGCAGGAAAATGCGGAGGCGAACACGTAAAAAGAGGAGAGGCGAAATCGCGGAGAAACATGGTCACGCACACAGGCGCGAAACAAGGCATGTCGTTCAAGCTCCGGCGCCGTCGTCGTGCTTGGCGGACGGAGCACCGGTGCTGGGCGTCATCGAAACAGGCAACATTCGGCCCACGCCAAGCCCGGAAGACCGACGTTGCATGAACGGGCGCCCAGAAAATTCTGACCGGGCTCACCGAGTGCGTATGTGTGCAGAGATAAGAAGACGGGAATTAGGATGGGGGCGGCGGGCGGTGCACTCACACACACACACGCACACCACACAGAGATAAGGGAAGGGGAGGGAGGCTTGACGCACATCATCTCGTCAGCCCTGGGCAGAGAAGTCTTCGAGAAGGTCGCTAGCCAGGGGCGTGTGCGGGGGGCGGACCACTGGGCAGACTGCGCATCCCTCCCCTGCTCATCAGATGAGAGAATGAGGTTGCGCATGCTTGCCCAAGGGTCGTGTGCGGTCCCCTTGTGCAGCAGGGACCACACGGCCAATGGACGGCGATGAGAATGCCCGGGATGCCGGGGTTTTCAGCATCCTGGGCGCATCTTGGCTTTGCCATCCGAAGCCAAAGTCATGTCCGGCGCGGCGGTCTTTTTTAGTTGCCTACCTACTTTACGCCCTTCACGCCTCGAGCAACTTAAACCCCGGCTCGGGGCAGTACACGCGCGCGCGCCCCAAGGCCTCTGAACCCGCGAATGGCTGCTTCTCGTCCTCTTTTTCATTATGTTATTTCTTACACCTTGGTCCCTCTGGAAATCAAGGTTGGCACTAGCTTCCTCGCTTCTCCGCACACCCAGCTTTCTCTTCTGTCAACCCCTCATCAACTCCGGCAAGCATCAAGGGGGGCCTGCTGGTTGTTGTCTCGTTTCCTCGCTCCCCCACCGCACCTGTCTCGCCCTCCCGCTCCATGTCGTGTCGTGTCGTGTCGTGTCTCTCAGTCAGCTTTTTGGGTCATCATGATGGTGTTGAATCATGTTGAACGGACGGCCAATGGCTACCTGCTTGCTCGTTCCCCACTCGGTCTGTCTGTCTGTCGCCCCCTCCTCCACCTCCACTCGCTCGCTGCCTCCCGCATGGTACGATTCCATCTTTCTGTTAGTGCCGCCAGCATGGATCGTCTCATCGCCTCGGTCGGCCTCTCATTCCCAATTCTGTTGATCTACACTCGACCATCACGACATCCCCGACTCTTCCCGTTCCACCCGCACCCGCCTAACTCGTCTAGGTAGGTCCTCTCGTCATCTTTTGCGCCCCGTGCGGTCTGCTTCCCGTAGCGCGTTTCCTCGTCGCCTTTGGTGTTGAGGGTACGGACACCGATTCACCTGCCGCCAATTGGGTTCGTTGCCTTACCTTGGCTTTTCTTTTTTTTTTCTCGCTCGCTGCCTCTTAGCGCGCCACCCAGCGAATGCAAGTTGATGACGGAGCTGTTTCTAGAAAACCCTCCCTCATCGACGCCAGTCCCAAACAAGCCACGCAACGTCGCATCAGGCGTGCTGCCGGCTTGCATCCAGCATGGCATGGCCGCCGCCACGGCCCGCCTTCTTTGCCTATTTACCGGAGACTGGCCGCCAGCCGAATGTCTTTTAGCCTGGTTTTAGGACGGCACACAGCGGGAATCGATGACCACGTCCCTTCTGCATTGAGCGTAGTACGCATGTGTCTATGTGTAATAGCTACGCACTCATTGCATTGTAGACCAGGGATTAGAGAGACAATCACAGACACGCACACGCATACACTTTGTAGACATACGTACTTGGACACAAAAACTCCGTCATTCGCACAGACGCAGAAAAAAGCAACATCATCCATCCATCCATCCGATATCCGGTCTTTGCCGGTTCAACGCCCGCGGACCGTTCTCTCTCACACTCGCTCACACAGCCGGCACTACCGACCAATTGTGGCACGACTCGCGCACAACGCACGTCTGATGGAGGCGAAAAAGCAAAGGTAAAACGGCCCCCGTCATCGACGCCAGGAATATCCCGCGCTCCTCTCTCCCCGTGGCGCGCTCGCCAATTCAATCCCAAAAATCTCATGTTGCCCAGTTGGCTGTACTCATAGCGTCCAGTCAAACGCGCGCGCTCCCATTGGTCCGCCCACGCGCCGACGTGGTGCCTATCGCGGGCACGGTGCGGTGCGGTGCGGTGCGGTGCGGGCTGCCAAGCATTATTGTCTTTACAGTGGGCTCCCTGCTCCTGTGGAGAGAGAGGCGGAGAATGGAGAGGCGAACCCAACAGATGCCAGATATCGGATCTCTGATACGATCTCGAATTTCTAATTCTCATTATGAGCCAGAAACTCGTCGACAGCGAATCTGCTGCCTCGACGGCCTCGAACCGTTGCAGTCGGCCCGCAACGCCGCCTGGGGCTCATCCCCGTCCACCCCTTGTGCCCATCTCCACCGAGTCTCCGCTGGCTGACGACCCCGTGCTTGCATTTAGTCATATAAACTGCCTTTAGCCTTCACATTGGCCTGCATCCCTGTGCGGCTTTCATCAATGCTTGCCTGCTCTCTTCGGGGAGTTTCCACTCTCTTGAAGGGGACCATGGGGGGTCCGCAAAAAAGCCCTTCCTTCGTCGTGCGACGTTTGCTACTGCCTATTATTAATCCCATGGAGAGAAACAGAGAGGGTCAACGACCGTTAAATATTTCCCGCCAACCGAACTCGCTGCTGGACCGGACAGAAGCCCGGTTGTCGGAGCGCCACCATGTGTAATCCGTTTCCAGTCGCGCATCCGCTATTCCCCGCGGGTCGAGACCGACCGCTTCAGATCAGCTCACCACACGGACGGGCCCGCTCGTCGTCACTTTCTTGTTTTAGTTTGTCGCCGTAGTTGCAATTGGAAAGGGTCCACGAGAACTGGCCATCTGCGCTGCAAATCTTCGCGACATGACTTCCGAAACGGACCCGCCAGAGTTGTATTGCATTGCACCCACTCCAACAGAGAGGAGAAGAGCGTACACCCGCGGGTTTCAGATTTTTTCTTCTTCCCAGGTACAGAAACGCGAAATCGGCTGTGGTTCCGGAGGCGTGGTTCACGGGAAATGGAGAATGCAATATTACATTACGACCATGTCCCGAGAAAAAAAAACCCTAAATAAATAAAAAAAACTTGACATCCCGCTCGCTCCACCCCTGCCAACATCATCCACAGCATCGATTTCGCCCTGCTGGAGACTAGGACTGCCCGGCTGAAACACCACGCTCACGGTCCATGATCTTAACAAACTTTTCGAGGGTTGCGATAAAGAAGTAGCATCATCCTTTCGGTACTGCCGGGCTAACGAGACGCCTGTTCAACTAAGCTTTTGCGGGGGCACGCAGCGTAGATCATCATGTGCATATACAGACAAGTTCTGGATCCCGTCCTGCCAGCAACGCGATCCAACTGGCACTACGGCATTTTTTTGCCGTCCCCAAACTTTACCCCAAATTATACTGATAACAGGATGGGTGACATTCTTATCGCCGAAATGGCCTTCACCTCGGCGTGAAACCATGACGAAAATCATCCAAAAAAAAAGAATATCCATTGCGCTCCGTTTTTTTCTTCTTTGGCTTCCATCTTGCATCGTATTTCACCGTCACCTAGGCCAAACTAACACCGACAAAGATGATCCCCATTTCAACCGGTCACTTTCTGACGAGTTTTCCATGTTTTTAGGTTACACATCATTTCACTTATCAGTGAATCCTTCGTATATCTATTCCTATCGCAGTACGAAAACAAAACTCAACCCAGAAAAGACGTGGTCGCGTGACGTGGCCTGTCAAGTTGGGCTGGTGAGATTAATTTACCCCCCATTGCTGTTGTAATCAAACGTAGATGGCGAGGCATAGTTTGAAAAAAAAATCAGGTTCGTTCTAATCATGGAAATAACTTTAAATTCGAAGCCAATCTAAACACGCCCTACACGCCCATTCACGCCCTTGACGTGACATGTTTTATTTTGGCTAGGGGGGACTCCTGGTGCCTGCGTTTCCTGGCTAGCGGCATGCACATCATGGCCCCAAACGCCCAGCTTGTCTACGGGGCCATCCCTGTTTCCAATGGATTCATTGTCTTCTGGAAGCCTGCTGGTTCCGGACTTGGCCGTTCGCAGGATTTAAGGGGGGTGCATGTCAATGCTGATAAGGATATGATTAGATTACCCTATAGAAGTTGCAAATCACGTTCTTGACCGTGTCAAACCTGCGCCAATTCCAAGGTTGAAAAAAAACATCAGAAACTGGTCAAGTGGTTGGATTGTATTCGCAGAAACAAGGATTAATACATAAATAGATGTGTGGTTGCAACTCGAATCCGCCAAGAGATATAGCGATGAAGTAACTTTTCGGATTAACGATCTACGAAAGCATTCACGCAAATCCCCCGATGCCAAGATGCTACCGCCCTAGAGTCTTGGCTGCCAAGGAACATCGCTATCGCAATGTATTCTCGGATAAGTCTTGCCTGCATGGCCAGGTGGCGGACAAATTTACTGACCCCGCATTATATTCTTATGTTGCCTGCAAGACGTGCTGCGATAACATAATAGCTTGTTGAACAGGTAAACGGATTGAAATGTATGACAACGCCGCAAACGCATTGCATTTTCAGTGTTGTATCTAGAAGAAGTGCGTCCGATCGATATCATATACAAGTGATTTATAGCTACCTTGTCTCTGTGAAGCGTAGATGTTGCCAAGCCTTTCTTCCTCTCATAGTGCTGCAAACAGGTGCTTGGCTACAACATTGCACTTTTTGCATTTGTAAAATATCATTGTTTCTGGAAAGAATAGTTATATTTAGAACTTGACTAAACAAGAGCTCATGTGCACTGCTTTTTTAGTGTCTGGAAAGCATATTCGCCGGGTTAGTAATCAGATGCAGCTGCTAAGAACTGCGCTTTGGTTTGGACAAGGTACAATCATAATTGCCAGTGTAGTGAAAACTACGTTTTTATCCTCAGCGAACAGCATTCATCACGTCAACCTCATTTGAAAATATGTTAGCATCTTAATCAATAAATACACAAACTATAACTTACCATGTAATAACCAAAATAGATGGGCATGTCGCACATTCACTTTTCTCACTCGCAGGTGATAATTCCAGTGTAGGGTAACCACAGTCTTCTTATCAAGCTTATCGGTTGCTATCTTATCGCACGAAAAAAGTCTGCCCCGCGATCAACACCACAGAATTTCACAATGTTCGTCTAACCCCCACATCCGCATCGAGTCCAAACATCCACTCACACAAAACCGATTAACGATTTTTGACGCCATTCCAACGGTCGCAACCAAAGGCGCCCCTACTTGAAACAGAAGCGAGCCGGCTTCAGCAAATATTAGTCCGCTCTGCTGGATAATTTGCCCATCATGGCAACCACCCAGCCCGATGCGCCCCCCAAGCCCATCCACAGTCTCGTGCTCGACACAGGCCCGCTGATCAAGAACGACCCTCCCGCAAACACACTGCGCGCCAAGGCCGAGCAGCTCTTCACCCTCCCCTGCATCATCTCCGAAATCCGCGATGCCGCGACCCGATCCCGAGTGGAAACCACCCTGCTCCCCTTCATCACCCTGCGATCCCCCAAACCAGAGAGCATCAAGTTTGTGCAGGGCTTCGCGAGGAGGACGGGTGATTTGGCTGTGCTGAGCAGGCCCGATATTGAGGTGCTGGCCCTGGGATACGAGCTAGAATGCGAGCGCAACGGAAGCGACTGGAGACTGAGAAACACACCCGGTCAAAAGGGACTGAACGGAAAGCCGCCCCAGAAGGAGGAGGATGGTTCGGCGACCAAGACTGAGGATGCTGCTACACCTGCGACAGGTGAACAGCCGCCAGTAGAGACCGAAACAGCCACAGAAGAAAAGCCAGCGGAAGAGACGCCGGCCGAGGAGAAGCCTACAGAGAATTCTACAGAGGAGAAGCTCACAGAGGAAAAGGCAACTGAGGACAAGGCTGCAGAGGAGAAACCTACAGAGGAAAAGGCAACTGAGGAAAAGGCAGTCGAGGATAAGCCTGCTGAGACGCCAGCCGCAACTGAAGAGAAGCCTCTTGAGGAGAGCGTACAAAACCTATCAATCGAGTCCGGGGCTGGCGAGACATCAGACAAGACGCAGCCCGCAGCCGAAACCACAGAAACAGATTCCGCGGAAGAGTCCTTTGTCAAGATTGAGGCCGAGGAAGTGGAAGAAGAAGAGGAAGACGATGGCGAGGCCTCTGACGACGACGGCGGCTGGATTACGCCGTCGAACCTCAAGAAGCACCAGCACAAGGACACTGCGTCGGCGACGCCCACGCAGCCGACGCAGCGGGTTCTCCAAGCGGCGGTGCTGACGTCCGACTACGCCATGCAGAACGTGGCGCTGCGGATGAACCTCAACCTGGTGGCGCCGTCGCTGGCGCGCATCACGCAGCTCAAGAGCTGGGTGCTGCGGTGCCACGGGTGCTTTACCATCTGCAAGGACATGGACAAGCAGTTCTGCCCGTCGTGCGGGCAGCCGACGCTGATGCGCACGAGCTGCTCGACCGACGACCGCGGCAACTTCCGCGTCCACCTCAAGAAGAACTTCCAGTGGAACAACCGCGGCAACGTCTACAGCGTGCCCAAGCCCGTCCACGGCACCTCCAACGGCCGCCTCCCGCGCAACGCCGCCGGCAAGGGCAACTGGGGCAACGACCTCATCCTCGCCGAGGACCAGAAGGAGTTCTCGCGCGCCCTCGACGAGCAGCGCCGCACCCGCAAGAAGGACCTCATGGACCAGGACTACCTGCCCGACCTGCTGAGCGGCCACCGCGCCTCGTCGGGCGGCAAGATTCGCGTCGGAGCTGGACGCCGCGTGAATTCCAAAAAGAAGCACTAAACGAGAAAAAAACAGATATAAACAAAGAATACTGGACAAAAAAAGGAAAAGGAAAATGGGCTAGGAAGACGGGTATATAGGCATCGGTTCACGGTGGGAATGGAAAGTAAAAAAAACAAACAATATATAGTCAGAAACAACCGACTGAATTTGTCATGTAACTGTGCTTCACATTTCTGATCCGCGTGCCAAAATAGAAAAAACGCCTATTCGTGTCGTGTGATGTGACCTAAAAAAACGCCAATCCACTTGTCCCTCCTCGACTTTTTTATTCTTGTCGCTCCCGTCATCTTCCCAGCACTCTCCCTCTAATAACGTATTCGTTTCGGTGGTGCTCCCCCTCCCCCCTTGTGTGGTTCTGGGTGCATTGCTCCTCCCTTTTGTTTGCGTCCACAGTTTAGAAGTTTACATGGGCTCTTCCTCTGTTTCGCAAGCCAATTAGCACCGAGACGCTGCGAGATTCGCGCGGGAACCACGAGGCCGAGAAGGAAAAGACTCACTCTGCTGGGTCAACAGGAGACCGAAGCGGCGCTTGACGGTGACTCGCTGGCGCGACCACTTGTCGTCAGGGGAGAAGCGCGCGGGGTGGGCAGACTTGGTGACCTGGCCGTGGGCAACCTTCTTGAGGGTGTAGAGGCGGTTGCCATTGGCGTCGAGGGTGTACATCAGATGCATGGTGGGCAGAGTATTCGTGCTTTGAACCTTCCGTAGATTTTGGTGATGGTTGCTTGATGCTTGCCAGAGCTCGCAGGAAAAAAAATTTGGATCGTGATGGGTCCATGGTCACGTGTCACAGCTTCTTATCGTTATCGCGCTACAGAAGCACAAAGTTGCATGGAGGCTAGTTGTGGCGCTTGGACCACCGCCACCGACATATTGCTCCTGCAGATCACAACGGTCCGTTCAAACTGCCATTTGCCACGTCTTACGTCACATATTTAGAGTCTTGATTATTGGTCATGTTTATTGTTTGAGGCATCAAAGGAGTGAATTTCGTATTGATAAAATCAATGTTAAAATACTATATAAATTGCATCACGATGCACAGAGAACAGCGCAGCAGTGGCGCTATTCAATGAGCCGATCACAGAAACATAGCTGTTGATAGAGTAGATCCGATTTCTCAGGTCAAAAGGAGTGTCCCACACTCGAAAAACAAAACTAGCATCACTCAAGCGAAAAAGAGAAAAGAAACAAGCAATTGACGACAACAACCTGATTCCGAATTGGAAGCCCTGTAAAAGTCCTCCCCTTACATGGGCTCACCAACTCGGGCAGTCTTGCCGCCAGCCCATCCCTCTCGCTCGTAGAAGCGGAAGACAAGATCGTAGTCCTCGAAATCGTGGACGATGCGATCAATTCGTCGGTATCCGCGGATGGGGTCAACCAGCCTGTTGGAAGCCCAAGACTTGGTCTCGTCGGAGCCCATGCCGTAGGGGTTGGCCGACTGGGCCTTGTCTTGGAACAGAGTGACGCTGAATCGACCAGGACGGAAGATGTTGACGACATGCTCGATGATCTCAGTGGTGGTGCGCTTGTTCTGACCGCCGGGGACGTTGGTCTCGAAGGAAGCAAACGAGCACTCGGGCTCTGGGGTCACATGAACGGTGAAGTAGTGCTCAGACTTGGCCTGGTTGCCCTCAGTCTGTGCAGCAGGGGGAGGTGGGATGACACCGTTGGCAGAGAACCCGCAGGGGCTGAAGAGATACGCATCGACGCGAGCATCGGGGTACTCGCTGGTGGGGTAGACGCTGGAGAGGCCGCAACTCTCCGAGACGACGGTGCCCAGAGCGTGACCTTCGGTGGTCAGCTCCTCGATGGAATCGAGCATGTTGGAATCGAGATCGGATTCGATCCCGTTGCTGAAGACGTCCACTTCGTCCGGTGTGTCAGCAAGCCCGCCGAGGCTGTGAATAGCCTTCTTGCGGGCCTCCTGAGCCTCAGCAGCAAGCTTGTCACTCGCGACCGCACTCGCGTGTTCCAAGTAAAACTGCTTCGCATTCTCAGGATCGAGATCTGTCATCAAAATCTCAAGAGTCTCGTCTTGCTGGCCATTGGGGGCAGTCCCAAACGTGCCTGTTCCGACGGGAATCCTGGTGATGGGCCCCAGCTCCCCATCATTCTCGGACTGGGGAGTCCGGGGAGGGGTCAGGGCCTGCTGGTTCGGGGACGTGAGGTACAGGTACCAGTGATCCCCGTTCATCTTGCCCACCATGTAGGCGCTGCCTCCGTCAAACATGTCGTCAAGGTACTTGACCTCCTGCTTCCAGCTGCGGTGAGGGCCCTTTTGCCTGTCGGGGAAGAGGAAGTTCTTGCGACTGTAAAAGACACGGTAGGGGGTGGCCGCGGCGCGAATGTCGTTGACCGAGGTGGCATTGTGGAAGGGGAAGCCAGCGTGGACAGCGGCAATGTGGAGCATGCGCTGGAGTCCGAGGAGGAGAGTCGTAGTTCCGCACGTCTTCAAGATGAGCTTGTGGGGGAAGACGAACATGCTGGACTCGGACAGTAGGTATGCATCCATGTTGTCGGACTCGAGGACGGAAAGAATCTTGCAGTTGACCATGTCAAGCATTCCGACCCAGGTGTCAGCGGGGACAGCCTTTAGGCCATTGGATGGCGCAGTGGGAGGCAGGGTGGTAGGGCTCGGGGCGAACCAAACCTCGAGAAGCTTCTCAGGTCCTGTTGTTGGTGGTGGTCAGCACTTTGTAATGACGTGAGAAGCGGGAATGGCGGGAGCGGGAGCGGCTGGCGGGAGGGGATCTAAGACATACCTTCAAAGGCACCAGTGGAATCTAGATCGGCAGCCACATCATGGTTGATAGTCAGATGGGGGGTGGCCGAGGAAGGAGAGAAGGTGTAGTTGGTGGGGACGTCGTTGCTGAACATCATCCTTGTGGATTGGGATGTGGGTTGGCGATAGTTCGGGTCGGAGAGTCTCAGTGGGACAGCACAGCGGCAAGGGTGGCGAATTGATTTTCTTTGCCCGAATGGCAGAGTCCGCGGAGCACTAGCTGCCGCTCAAACAGACTATGCGGCGTCTGTTTGAGAGAGTAGGCCCACAGGATTGGGGACTTTAGCAAATGCTGGCGGAGCCAGCAGCAATACGGTCTATGCGGGAACAGCTAACGTCTCTCGAGGGGACGTTAAGGAGGTCGGAGGCGGAAGCTGTGAGAAAATCGGACTCGCGGCGAAATGCTGTACGTTGGATGATGGGCCGAGACTGCAGGTTGCGGAATCGATCCAGGGTGGTTGCGGTTGGGTGGTGGTGGGTTGTTGTCGTTTACGACTGAAATCTTATGGTGCCTTTCTTTAAAGGGGTGCTATCGGGGCCTGCAGGTTGGATTGCGCGTTAGATGGTGATGGCCATGATGTAGAGGCTGCATCGCGGGCAAACGGAGACATACTTGGAAGGTCGGGAGAAGAGGAAGCGCAGGAGATCTGTCGGTCGCATAGAAGACCCGGGAGAAGAACCAGAGGCGGGGTTTGTCGACGGTCGAGAGTTACGGCCGTCGAGATGTCTTTTGGACAGTGGAGAGAGTTAGACTGGTATATTCTTCATCGAATTGCGCAGGCTGGGCAGATGCTCTGAAGGCGCAGAAGCGATTTGGTCGCGTGAGAGGATGGGAGCGATGGATGAGTCGCTGGGGAGCAGTAAGTAGCTGATGGATGGCTTGTTGCGTTGCTTTGGCGGGGTCGCGGTCGCGAGTAAGCGGCTACGACGTTCAAGGCGAGCGGGCGAGGACGGGCAGATGCGAGAAGCTCCTTTGGCGAGCAAGAAGGTTGCAAGTTTGAATGGGAGAGTCGGTGAGAGAATTTTGAGCTTTTTGAGGGGTTGTGCTGTGGCAGTGGAGGTCAGGTTCAGGTACCTGGACTGAGATGGACGAGTGCGCGAAGTAAATTTCGATCCAAAGGTAGGTTAGGTGCGACGGGCGGGTGGGATCCGTGCTGTACAGAGTACAATGGCCTCGAGTGGTACCCCAGTGGCCCCCGGTGGCACTTAGTGGCCCCCGGGGCCAGGGCCAGGACCAGTCACAGGCCGCAACCCCGGCGCTGCTTGTTTTCGTTCCCTGCTGAGGTGCCTGCCTAAGACGGGGAGGTGCATTTTTTTTCTGCAACCCACGCTAAGAGAAAAAAATATGCACTGGCAAGTGGCCACTGACCGACAGCAGCGGGGCTCTGGCTGAGCAGGCTTGGTGGGGTAGGGCAGGTCTCGGCTTGGGCCATGAGGGATTCCGGACCATTGGCCCTGGTTTTATTTCGTCATTTGTATTTCTTGGTGTCGACTTTATTGGAGCATCTAGGGCAAATCCGCAAGCACGCAACGTGCAGAGACTGTACCGATACAAGAATAGTCCTGCCCATGCAGCCCACACCTAGGTATCGCCGTACTGTACATCATGTATCCGACACACTGCGAAGCACAGCCGCGAGAAATTTTGCGCCCACTAGAGAGGCCGGGGGACCGACGCTTGATTTCCGTTGCAGCACCGGTACCTGGTACACCTGGGTGACAATGGCAGTGCGTGCGACGACAAATGTGACGCACCGGCGACGAGACATCTCGATCCCTTGCATCGCTCGCGTGCGTGCGCCCTTTGCTTTGCTTTGCTTTGTTTTCTGTTTTGTTGTTTTGTTTTGTTTTTGTCTTTTCCCTTCTTCTGGATCCTTTTCGCCTTGTTGCCGCCCACCCGAGAATACGACGAGTAATAAAGCTCATGTGCGCCATGTGTCTCGCGTAGAACCGCCGTTGCCGGCCCATGACTTCACCACACCACCATTGTCCTTTTTTTTTTTAGGCCAGCTAGCCATTGCGTTGCGTTGATGCTTGGTGGAGAACACCTGACAACCACCTCCCTGGCACTCACCAGTCGGTGTGCCCCCCCTGCCCCCAACTGGAGCTCCCCCTTGTGCTCTGCTTCTTCTTCAAAAGAGCTACAACTTTATCGTGACGTGGGCGAACCTGTGAGCGACGGCCCGCGACGGAAGCGGTCATGCGGAGCGCCCACTTTTTGTCTGACGCCGTCCAAGCTCGGGAATGACACATGCGATTCCTGTCTGCCGTTGGCTCGCTCGTGTTCATTCACGCTTCATGACTGTACCTTTTCCACCACCTTGGCCGTAATTTCTTCAAAGACATGGGCCAGTGAGCAGTCGCGGTACTTGGTGACCAAGTCCTCAACCCCGGTTTCCGCGCCTGCAGCGTTGACCGTTGCACTCGTGCCGGAAAGGTCCTTGCCGTTAATTTGTGTCCCCGCCGGATAGCTTGGCCTGCGACCCTCCTCGATCAATGTGATGAACTGGGCATCCATGGGCACAGCTCCTAGAAACGGCACCTTGAATTCCTCAGCCATCGACTTTCCGCCTCCCGACCCGAAAATGTCGGTGCACTCGGAGCAGTGCGGGCAAACGTAGCCGCTCATGTTTTCCACGACGCCGAGGACCCGGATGCTCGTCTTGGTGCAAAAGTTGAGCTCCTTGCGCACATCCGCGGTTGCGACGGCCTGGGGAGTGGTGACCACGACGGCGCCGGCAACTTGGCCGGGCCTGGCCTCCCGCTGCAGCGTCTCAGCAAGCGAAATGTGCTCGTCGCTAGTTCCCGGCGGCGTGTCGATCAGCAAATAATCAGTCTCATCCCACAGCACATCCTTGAGAAATTGTCTGATCATGGCCGTCTTCTTGGGCCCTCTCCAGACCACGGCGTCGCCCCGCTTGGGCAGCAGGAACCCCAGACTCATGGCATGGAGGCTGCCCAGTCCCTGGCTGACATCTGCGTCGTGCACTTTGACGGGCGCCCAGCCTCCGGGTACCTGCGTGACTTTGGACTCTTCAATAGACAGCATGCGCGGCATCGACGGGCCCGTGAGGTCGACGTCGAGGATGCCGACCGAGTGGCCCGCGAGAGTGAGCGAGAGGGCGAGCTGCGTCGTGACGGACGACTTGCCAACTCCACCCTTGCCCGACAAGACCTGAGAGAAAGAGACCCCATGTTAGTTGGGGACGTGCCGACGAAAAAAGAAAAAAAAATCTACAAATTCAAATTGTACGCACCAGGACTACGTGCTTAACTTTTTGCAAGCCCATGATTGACGTTAAGTGAGGGGAGATACAAATGTTCGGGTGAGAAGAGGGACCACGGTGAGAGGATGCCGGTGTCGGATGTAGGCAATCTCGACCTCAAAGCCGCAGTAACCACGGCAGCAACCAGAAGAAGTTTGACCAAGTCCGTCCGAGGCGAGTAGGATACAAGGCGAAGTAAGGTTCCGGATGTTCAGGTTGAGTCGTTGAATTGTCTGCGGAGGGCACGCAGCCGCTGATTGGAGAGATTAGAAATGATGTCTTTGCTGCTTAGCAAGCGTCTTTTTTTTACTAAGCGTGTAGAGGGATTGGCTGCTTGAGAATTTTCCCAGTGCCCCTCACGAGCCACCAAACGGGCTAGTTGGGGGAAGTGAGGGGAATGACGGCGTGACGGCGGGGTGATGCTCGCCACTGACGAAAAATTCGCTTACAAGCGCACTTCACCACTTGCCCCTCTGAGAGCAACTGTGGCACGCCCTGCCACAGTGGGTAGCCCCGCTAGGTTCGTTTCAAACAGGCGCTGTAACAAGACACTCAGTTTGAAACGGTCCAAGTCGGCCAGCACGCGCAATAGTCTGGACGGACCCTCAGCCCAATCTAAATTGCCATCTTTAACGGGCTCGTCCGAGAAGATTCCGGGTATCACGCACGGATGATTGTAGATCCCTTATCTACTAGTCTGAGCTTGCAATACTCGTGCCAAATCAGATGCAACGTGCCATGGATGGTTGTATGCGACGAGTCGGGGCCAGCGCCTGTCTGCAGAGACGATTGTCAATGCAAGTAACCGTTTTAGCGCAAGGGGGTAGGGCTACCCTGAACCCGCCGCGCGAGAAATGATGATAGTAATCATAGTATACACATCTACATGCAGTAAAAAAAAAACGTAAATAATTATGACATTAGTATTGGTTACCCTATACCAATTACTTGGATTTACACTGTTCGATGGCCATGGGAGAAAATTGCCTGTAGTTTGGTTGTGTAGTGTAGAATGAGGTCTCGTTGCAATTCAACAACACACACTATGGCGCACACATCAAACATGAGAAGGCGGAATTCCCATGTCTGTTGCATTAAATATTTTAATTTGAACCGCTGAGCCAATGAGTCTTGGCGTCTAATGCTAACCAATGCCACTGCGCCCAGTAGGCCCGGTGCATACAGCAGTCGTGGTTGAGGCGTAGTCGAGCAAGACTCTGCTCTTATTGCCGGCGACATGGTCACGGCAGACTAGGGGGTCAAATCATTGGGCATCCATAATCGAGCCCCAAGTGGCGGCGCCCTCTATCAAGGGATCCATCTTATCATGCGTAATATTATCTCCGGCTTACATGCTGTGGAAACCATATCATCGGATTTAAGGTGCTAAAAAAAAATCGACGGCAGGCAGTTCCGGGACTCTTGGCTTTTTTTTTCTTTTTGCCTCCGGGGGTTGTTTATCGAAATACTGGAGCTGGCATAGTTGAGGCTTATGCATAAAGTCGTTTAGCGCCTTCGCTTCAGGGTTATGGATCGCCGCTCACACCTTCACAGGATAAGCGCTTCGGCTGGGGCCTGCCGCCTAGTTTGCAGCTACTACTGGGCAATGGACACAGCAAAGGCAAGGGGGGGCGATTAGCTTCGGACAGTTTCCATCGTTGTCGCTCGGGATGTTATCGCATCTATTCTCCGTTTGCGCGGCGCGCGGGCGGGAGTGCTCGGGTGATCTTCTTGCAAGTCCTTTTTCGTTGCGCTCGGACGAAAGCCTCATACAATAGGTTCGGCCGAATTCGCCCCCCTGCAACCCCTAGATCGGGACTATTCTCAAACGCACCGGCAGGGGATTTTGACAAACGATCCAGGGTGCTAAGCGGATGGAGGGGTTCAAAGCTGGACGGTTTCAGAATTTCACGTTTTTTTTTTTACGAGCAGGGCTGAGTTTGAGAGTAAACACGATCAACTTTTATTTTTTAAAATACAAGACAATAAAAAACTAAATATTAAGCAGGTGGTGTAAAATGAGAGAGAGCGGAGACTTTTGGGTGTCGAAGAATACAGAGGTACTTGTCAAGCTCGAGGCGACAGGCCATCGAGCAAAAGAAAGACGAGAAAAGAAATGTGAAAAAAACAAGAAGAAGACCAAGAACAAGAACAATATGACTTGCACTGTAAATATGCGTGCATTGGTCATTCTGTACGATTGCGTCATGAAGGGCGCATCAAAGCTGATGGCTCATGGGCGTGCTGGTACGGTCCACGAGGGGTGCTGTAATCCACTCCGGGCGGACGCTTCACAGAAACCGTTTGCCTGAGCGCCCGGTCCAACCCTGCTGGGCGTCGCACTTGAGGCTCATGCAGCCAGCTCGCCACCCTTTGCGCCGTGAGCGACGAGTCACTGGAAGGCGGGAAGGGTGGGAGGCGGCTGGCTGCGTGACGCAACGAGCGTCTATGTGGTGGTTGAGTGCGTTGTGGTGGGACGCAGGTGTGCACCAAGACGGCGTCTTGGGTGGGTATCATTGTTACTGGTCTGGCAAACGGGGCGTTGTGGATGTTGGCTGGGAGGTCTGGAACTTTCAGGGCGCAGTCGGTCGGCGGCGATGAAGGAGATGTGTGCGTGGGAGAGAGAGCGGAGAGTGGCCATGTTGCGTGCGCAAGAGGCTCTAAGCGCGAGAAGATCCAGAAAGGAGGTATGACGTTGCCTTTGAGTCTATCAAAGTGTCATTTCTAGAACCGACTGTTAGTGGCTTGTCTTATAAGAAGGCTGCAGAGGAACAAGTACGTACCAGAGCTGGATATCTCTAAGCGGTTTCCTCTCCAGTCAAGACCTGGATTCAGGTAGTGTTTGGAGTGGAGGGGGTATGTTGGTGAGCAACCCTGTTGCTTTGGTTGTAGAACACTCATGCGGCGATCTTGATCTCCTTCTTGTCGTTGGGACTGGGGATCCTGGCCGCAGGGCGAGGTGGCTCAATCATGAGCCGGATGGCGTCCCGCTGGCAAATGACCAGGGGCTTGCTGTCTTCACTGTACCCAAGGAGCCGAGCATGGTTGGGCAATGGGTCAGGAACTGAGTTTGTGAATCGGATGATGGGGCCGCCTTCAATGGTGAAGCCGATGACTTCAGCACGGAACTCCTCATCATCCTCATCATCCTCAGGGTTAACTTGGATGGTGTTTCTTTTCGAGTTGTTAGCAAGTCAGGTCAAGACGAGGATAAGCAGTCAGTGAGATGGGGAGTACTTACGCTTGACTCATGGGAGGACCACCGGCTTCCTTCTCGAGGTCCATCCTCTTCTTGTTGAGCTTCTTGCTGACCTTGCGCTTGAGGACATCGTGGAAGAAGTGCAGGAAACCGGCAATGACAAGCACGGGAGTTCCAAGAGCGAGAGCCCACGGGCTTCAAGAGAGTTAGTCAAGGAAGATTGCAGATGATGCTGGGTTGCTTACGGGTGACGTCGGTTGCTGAGAGAGTGAAGGAGAGCAAGGATGATGCCGACCATGGCAATCAACGAGCCGACCTGGACCATGGTCCAAGTGGACCAGTACAGAGAGATGAGGTCTTCACCGTCACAGAACTGGAGAGCCATGATGGCGTAGGCCTCCATGATGACAATGACGGTGGACACGGCGACACATCCTAGACAGAGGAAGATGGATTGTCGAAGACGTTTGGAACGTTTGGAAGAGTGCTGGCTGAATCGATCGAGAGCGGCTTGTCCTCTGGGGTTCGGCCGTGTTAGTGGATATGAGAGAGACGGGGACTGAATGAGAGCTTACCTTGTGTAGGTCCATGAGGCTAGGAATAGGACAAATAAATTTGTGAAGAACAGGGTCCAGTAGATGATCTTGAACTGCCACCTGCTCATGTGAGAGGCGAACTGAGCATACTTCTCGCACAACTCGGGGTCGACGGTGGCACGGGCGAATAGAGAAGCCATTTTGTCGGAGAGGAGGGTCGAGAGAGGGCTGGCCTTTGATGTTGATCTCGATTTGATCTCCAGATTGCTGGGGGACACGAGCATCTATATGCCAAAATGATGGCGACGCTCCCTTGTGGATTTAAAGCCGGGCGAGGATAGCAAGGGCCGGGCGTGTCGACTAGCTGGAGCTGGTCGACCCGACCCTGTTTCGGAACGCGCTGCTGCTGCACCGCACACCTTGGCTTGCTCCGCCCCATGGTGTACGACCATCCAGAGCCGACCCGCAACTGCATTGCCGGGGGGCGCGGACTGTGCTATGAGTCGTACGTGATGCTGTATAGCATGTCATTGCCGCGACGTATACGCAATGGGCGGGAAGCTGTGCACTCCGCCAAGAGGGCCCGGCGGCGGCGATCATCCTTGGAGGAGGAGAGCCTCTTTGGAAGCTTGCAGAAGTGGGACCCCGGGGAAAAGCAACGAACGAGGGAGGGAGGAGAGAAAAAACCAAGAAAAAGAAAAAAGGTTCCCCAGCGGGCGCCGTTCATTACGGTTTCCTGCTTGTGTAAGCCCCTTGGCTGGTGTTTGCTAGTGCAGGCTAGTTCTCGCTACTCTTGTTTTTCTTTCCTCCCTCCGTCCCGCTATCTTGTGGCCGGACGACTAAAGGAGAGGGACCCCCAATCCTTGCGCACCCCCGTCGTTTATGACATCTGATAGCCATGGTTGGGCAGTAAAACTGTCTAAGAATTACGGATACACGCGCTACCTATAAAACAATTAAAACAAGAGGCAACATAGACCACCGGGGGTGCCGGTCCACGAGGGCAGCGGCGGGCTGCGATTGGCCTCTGTCCGCCACCGGGGCGCTGAAAAAGAAAAAAGCCCGGCGACAAAGGATTGGTGCCCCGGGTCCGTCCGTCCAAGAGAAGAGTTTTCTTCCTCCTTCCCTGCCCTGGCACGGATCTCAGATTCGATGTTGCACCAAAAAGCAACAGAGGTGAGATCGGGCACCAGTCAATCTCGCAGCCGCCACCACCATACCACGCCTCGGGCCAGAGGGCGGGCGCCTAGGGGAGGAGGGAGGACCCCCCCGGGGCCCTTAGCGCGCGTCCGCCAAGCATGGCCATGACATGGGGGGCACAGGCTGGTGTTCCCCTTGGGGAAATGAAGCCATACGCATCTGGGCTTCTGGCAACGCTCCCAAGACAGGAAGAAAGCTCGTCCCCCCACTCACCGAGCAAGATGCCAAGTCGGGGAGCTGGTCCCCCCTGCGCTGCATTGGCACACCTCGTCGCCATGGGATGCCTGCTCGGGCCATTGCCACCCTCCCGCGGCCGGCCATGGAATCTCGACCCAACCGCACGGGTACGGGCTTGCAATTAAACAGCCCCTTGGTGCCATCAAGGGTCCGGACCGCCTTAGGGCTGTAGCTCGCCGTGTTTCTTGCTTTTGGAAATGCCCTTTTCTTCCCCTTCCTTCCTTCTGCTCCTGTGAGAGGGCAGAAAAAGTGAAAAATCCCATGGGCACGGCCAGTGCACCGGCCAACTCGAACCATTTCCCATGGCTCAGAGTCAACGTTGGGCACACATGTGCTGCAAGGATTGGTTTGGATTGACTCTTGCTTGCGCGCGCAACCTCCGCCGGCGCCATGCCATGTCGTCGTGTCCATATCTTCGGCTCCGTCTGGCTCTCCCCTTGCTTTCGCTTTGCCGGATTGAACGAGATAAATGGCCAGCTAGGGCTCGCTTGTGGCTGCATTGGCACGCATCCGGGCACTTTTTTTTTTCTCCTAAAAAATACATGGTTGAAAAAGGAAAGACAGATGATACATATCAACGAGCACAAGCGTGTTACACAGCCCACACACTTACGCCCGTCACCCCGTCACCTATCACTCCCATCACGCGGGAGTCTTGATAGGAGGGCAAAACGTTATCGACACCGACCCTTGCCAAGCCCTCATCAGCCTCAACGCGGCGCTCTGCCAAGAAGGTGGATCCCGGCACTTGGCCTCTAGCTCCGCCAGGCCAAGCAATCAGGGGAAAGCCAGGGCCTATGCCTCAGGGCTCCCAGTGGGCTCTCACCGCGATCTGCAGCCTTACGGACGTCGCGGAGGGGAGCGCCCAGGTGAGGGCATCCGCCGCCTTGCCTCTAAGCCACCACCTCACCTGCGACCGGCAGCGAAAATCGCTGCTTGGTGCTTACATAGTTAATCCGTCCCGCGTCAATCAATTGCCCGTCTCGTCTGTGCCATCAAACAAAAACGCTCCTGTTCGTCCGTTGCACGAACCGAGCCGGTGCAACACCTCGCGCCGCGTCATCTGGCTTCCATGACGAAATATCTGCAAAGAGGGCGCCACAGGAAACGAGGCCAACCCTCCCCTCCCCACTGCGCCCCTCCCCTCCCCACTGCGCCCCTCCCCTCCCTCCCGTGGCAATGTGTATGATATGTATGAGGCCCAGAACAGGCCTAGGCCCTACATAGGTGCAGCCATGGTGGGAGGATTGGCAAGCCCGCAGCCTTTAGCCTAAAGAGGCCAATCGGCACCAAAGGGCGCCAGCGGCTGTTGTGCTCTGGGCAACCCAACCTGCCTGCTGCGCGCATACACACACATACACAAGGAATAAGTCTATCGATAACCTTAAACCAGCCCCGGACCCGAAGCCTCCTCGCCTGTCGTCCACTCACCACCCGCCATGCATGCTTCTTCTATCGGTCCGTCTCGTTGCTAAACCGTGGCGCAGCCATCATGCTGCTCGCTCGCTCGCGCGCAGCCGTGGCCCAGAGTTGACGACATTCCAAGCACGCTCTTGGCGCACCGATATGCGTCTGCCAAGCAACACCAACGACTCTGGGGGAATCTCGTCGAAATCTCACCCTCCCCTCATGGTTCGTTCCCTGCCGGCGCTGATGTCATTCCGGATCGACAAAAACGACTGTGGTTCCCGAACCTACCGCCGCCTTATCGTGATCGTCGTCGTCGTTGGCTTGGCGCTGTCGACGGTCTTTTTACATGATACTATTAAGTGGCGAGTCAGGCATCCGTGCCGATCATCCTGGGGTTTGATAAGCGAAACATTTTTTTTTTCAATCGCATTAACGGTTGGTAAGCATTAGCATCTCATCTTCGCTTGGACGATCTGAGCAAGGAGAAAAAAAAAACTTCATCGAGATACTGTTGGCATGTCTCAGACACTTGGCACGATCAACTGAGTTGAGACAGTTGGTAGCTTATCTGGACACACACACCATTCCCACGTCCCCGTTTTTGCTGCGTGCAACAAACGTGGTCCATTTTGCGAATTCCTACTTGCTGGCCCATCCTCTCTCTCTCCTGCTCTCGCTTGGAGCTCACCGCTACAGACGCCCCAGGAGTCGTGGAGCACTCTGCAGCAGCCGCTCGCTTGCGTCTTCTCTTTCCGGCGAACAAAAGGCCCTGCACTTGAATTCTGAGGACTGCCACGACACGATATACCTTTAGCGGGGGTTGGTCGGGATAGTCTCACCAGATGCTGTCGCGAGCCTAAACAGTAGTGTGACTCACGAGGCAAGGGAAGGGGGGCGTCTGTAACTGTGACTTAGCACGCGTTGGGCTGGCATCCAGTCCTTCCCTCTCGTCTTACCCCGTGATCAGTGTGACGGGTACGGACCGAGACACGAGCCTGCTCGCAAGTTGAGGGCGTGTTGCTCTGGAAGCGCACGAGACGCGGCAGGGGCATCTTTTCGATACCCCCAGTCGCAGCACGGGGAGCGATCTGCACTTTGCCTACGTAGTGAAATGCCCAGGAATTAAATGGTCACGGGGTCTCTCTTGGCTAAAACTGCCAAGACATTTTTCTCTCTCTTCCAACATTATTATTTTCAGCTTCAGTCGCACTGCCGGATGCGAGAGGTGGGGGGGTCTTATTTAAAGGGTGCGTCAAAGCTCTGACACCGAAAGAAGAAGAAGAAGAATTCCAGGTTTTTTTAAGGTCGCGTCCCGGGGGGGCGTGTTTCATGCGAAATAAGAGATTGGCTGGCTTGAGGTCCGAGCTGATCAAACTGATAAGATGGAGTGAGTGAGTGTGCGAGAGAGAGGCCCATGCTGCAGATAGGCTCATGCCAAAATATGCTCCTGCCAGACTTGTCTGGGCCAATGTGGCTGCAGAGGTTAGCGGGAGGCTAGCATCTTGAGACACAGCAGTCGCGACGCCTTGCATTGCATCATGCAGCTAAATACGTTGAGAGAAGCGAAAGACGACTACCTCGAATACTATGAGGAAATAGAAACCCATGGCGGGCTAATGTCTCAGTCGTGACAATCGGTGAGTTGGTATTCGACAAGACGTTTTCTTTTCTTTCCTTCCTTCTGCGTTATAGTCAGTGGGCCAATCGCGCAGAGCTGTGCTCTTGGTTTCTCGCCAAGACACGTGCCAAGAAACATGCATAAGTTCGTACCAAAGCAGTTGTGCAGTGTCACGACCTATTTATTCCTTTTTTTGATAAAGGGTCCGAGCCTAATTGGTTTTTTCGTCATTGCCATCGGACCTGAAATCGAAGCTACCACCAAAAGATACCTTATCGCTATCCTATCGCCAGGCTTTAGCAAAACCACGTGGGTGCTTGTTTCATCTTTTTTACATCAAATTTCAACTCTGCCACCACCCTAGTCTGGTCATGAGACGTAAGCTTAAATCATAAGAGCCTGGTGTGATGCTACCAAGGAAGGCTACCTTACCAACCGGGAGTTTGTAGCCAAAAGAAAAGAACAGCCAAGCCTCACCCCTCCCCCGCTTGTTCTGACTGCATCGTCTGTCCAACGAAATAGGTCCATCGTTTTCGTACGTGTCGTGTGTCAGCTGATCGTAATATGGCGGTCAGGTGTGCGAAACTACTATGCCACCGTTTGGAGGGTCTAAACTAGGGGGATACATGGGGGGTCGAATTAAGCGAAATGGGAGGGTGCTTTTTTGTTTTTGAATTCATCTTAAAATACTTAAGCATGATCTGCGATCTGATTACTAGGCGACCAAAAGCAATTTCGTGCGGGGGTTTGCCATGCCGTTGCGCGGGAGAACTGGTTTCCCGAGAACGGTGGCCGTCCGTCTGTCCGTCCGTCAACGATTGGTAAGCCGGGTTTTTTCAAAACGCGGGTTTTGTCGGCTGTAACCCTCCGGCCGTCAGCGCTTTTCCGCATGGAGTACTCCGGGTGCCGAAGTATGGATGGCTATGTTTCGGATGACGAATAGATCAACCGGACTATGCGTGGCTCAGCAGCCCGTAGTTTATGCCAGCTTGGCTGCGGCTCTTGGAGGGCCCCGTTTTTGATCTCCGCACCATCCGTGGCTAGGGGGTGCGGTCCCCACATTCGGAGGATTCCATAATCAAGGACTCCGAAAACCCGCTCGCAAGATGGATATGTCGGAGGGGAAGGAATTGCATGAATTGTATGGATCGCGTGGGGCCATTGATTCCATGGTGGAAGAGATTGCCGGTCCGACCAATCTTTCAAAATGCACTCAAACGGATAGCGCTCTAGTAGGCTCGGCATGTTTCAAATCTAGATGGGAAATCTTGTAGACTCATATCAGTCCACTCCTTGCATGCCGCTTTGAATCAAGTGATTCCACCGAGATTGGGACTCGATAGAGTAGATTTGATCGACTGTGGATGCAAAGAGTCTGATGGTATTATGAGACCAAACTCAAGCGACACGTGACCGAGCATGGATTGCCGTTTTTATAATCCATTACTCGCTGGCTTGACTTCGGCTCATCTATTTATCAGCCCCAATCAGCCTTCATCATCAGACTCCATTAGCTCTGCTCATCTTTGTGATGGGGGAATACCCCGATTACTGGTTTAGGTCCCATTTCCAGGCCCTTTACCTTGGATCTTTACCTTGTCCTACCTTACTGGTGAACAAGTAAGGCAGGGTGGGATGTGGGGTACGGTGACAATCTTGTTGTGGCTTGACACGCTCTCATGGCAGACAGCTTGACTAGGAAAGCAACTGGAATATGTAGCTAAATACACAATATCGAGAGATGTTTCATATTTGCATCATACAAACTTCGCAAAGACTAACTACTCCCATTCACGCTTTTACATCGGTGCTGTTTTCTCCTACTTTTAAGTTTCCTGGCCGAATTATCGCCGACAAGATTTCTTCAAGATCCCCCCTTGGATCGAGGTTACATTCTTGACTCCCGATGGCTTGATATCGACAGATAATGCAAATGTAATAGAAGCGCCTGGTCTCAATCTTTTATACTTTCTAAGAGACCAGAGCGTTGAAACATTCTTCCTCAAAGCTTCAGTTCAAGCCATCCGCTCAGAAGGGACTTGATCACCTCGATGCGTTCGCACGCTATGATTAGCGCCTTTTCCTGCCCGTGTCGGTTTCTGCGGCAATGGAAAGCCTCGTATTTAAATGTCTTCCACCTTGATATATTAGTATCAGATGATAAAATGCGCCAGGCGCCCAGATATATCGACAACAATCTCAAGTCCAAGAGTTTGTTCTAAGATACGTATAATGTTCCTTTGTATTCCATTAATGTCGCTCCATATCTAAACTTCTACTTCAAAAGTCCCCCGGACTACTTGGCCACACGTCAACATCTTCATCGGCAAAATTAAAAACATCTGCTACCACTGCAGCAGCTTCATCCATGCGGAATGCATCAGGCCACCCATGCTCCCTGTACACTTGCCGGACATATTGTACATCCAAGTCAGTGCGGCCGTCTCTTTGCTGCGCAACAACCTCCTCTGCAGTGATGTATCTATCTGCGTCTTCCACGTGCTCTACTTCCCACATTCTCCTTCCGGGGCATGGGATAAGCTTAAGGGTCCGGAACTTCTCCTTGAGCTCCCGGAGAAAGTATTTTGCTTCGTCGGGGCCAAGCAAAGCCCAGGCTACTGAATAGTCAAGAACCTCTCCTTCCCTGACATTTAGCCATATTTCGCGACCGCTTTGGGTGCGGGCTTGCACGAGACAAACAAAATCAGCGCCATCAATGACTCCGCCATGTTCGTTGGAGTAAAACTCGATTCCCCATTCGTCCCTTTTTTTCATTTCCTGAAAGTCTTCGCCGCTAAAAGAGGAGTAGTCAACGACCGCGGATGCGGGGAATACGTTGGCTGTACTTCGCTTATCAAAGTAGGGCAAGTGGCGCAGAACTTCGAGGACAAGATCCGACTTGAAGTCTCCGCAAGTTTCTCGTGTTATATTCGGCCATCCCTCTGGCGGAGGGATTTTGAGGTCCACTTCGTCAAAGTGGAGAGTGGCTAGAAACTTATAAAAGTCGAGAAACATCTCTCTGAGTTGCTTAAGCGTGTAGGGTGGTTCGTCTTCGGAGCCCGACTCGTCCGAGTCCATCTCCTCCTCCTCTGGTTCAGGCGAGGAGTCTTCGAGCGTCTGCCTAGCATCCATAGATGTGACGTTTCGCTGTAAGAAGGCTAGTTTGGGGTTTTGTGATGGTTGAGTTGTTGGTTGCCTTTGAACAGAGTGAGAAAAGGTGGGAGAGCTCGTGGCGTTCTTGATGGACCAACAACACCTTTTATACTCAGATGTACGACTTAGTCAGCTGTCTGTGCGAAAATCTCCACCATAGCACAAGCATAAGTATATGGATAAAATATGGCTAACTTGGAGCTAAAATGCCGCCACGGCATTCAGCATCTTGGCACAAGGCCTACTTTCGGGCCTGGTCTCGAATGATTATTAATGCCTTACAAAAAGACCGGCAAATAGCGACAGCTACATTGTTTTATTGACTCCCAATGGAAACATAGTCTTCATTTGATTTTGCCGGGGCAAGTTATGATTCCAATTCTCCCCTGCATGAGAGATGAGGCAAAACACCCACAGCGATAAGATATTCATTCTCTATTATTAGTACCTTCAAACTAAACTTGTGTGTTGCATTTGAGTAAGAAACTGAATAAAAGATCAAGGTTAAGTTTACAGAAGGACTTGTAGAGGTAATCTGTCGTCCCATTCTTTCCCTTCACTACATATCCCCCCACATATTGCCTTCATCTACAGCCAGCATCTCGCCTACCAAAAATAGTCCACCAAACAACCCAGAGGAGTCATCTTTCAGTCTCCATTCTGACCTTGTACGTATCGCTGGGCGTAGTTCCACCTTTGTCTTTGCCCGTTTGGTCCCTGCGGATTCTTATCATACCATTCGTCAATCTCGAGAAGTGCAAACCCTGGATCACCCGCCGCAATTCCGTCGGGCCAGCATGGATTATCCCACAGGCCGGCTTCCATTGGTGGGTTGGCTTCGTGCTCATAAGTCATGGAAAACTCGGGTACGACATCAACCGTGATTCCCATGAAGACCTTTTCGTAGTTGGACCGTACGATGTCTCTTCGTCGTCCGTTGCCATTTGCCATGCGAGATTGCAGAGCTGCATTTGACAGAGCATTCAGTGGAGTTTTGAAGCAAAAGCTCGTCCACAGGGAGGCAGCTCCGGCATTTTCCGATCCAGGTAGGAATCGAACGCGTTGGCCTCTTTTATCTATCCCAACATACATCCATTCTGGGTGTTGGTCTGTTAGAAGGTAGATAGGTGGAAACTCATCGGCATTGCAATTGGGTTCGCTTCGATGGCTTTTGTCTAGCCAGTCCGCCCTGCGTCCTGCTCTATACGCAGCCACTGCGGGAGCGGGATTGGGACGGGGCTTTTTGGTGACTGCAGCAGCCGGTGGGCAAGTCAACGTCTCCCAGCGTGGGTTCTCCTTGATGGCAGAACTGTAGTGATAACAGGCTTGGCTCCATTTCTGCAAACATTCAGTTGTGACGGCAGTGGGCTTTGCATTCGGTGCGTATGTCAATGTGGTGACGATATAGTCAGTTGTATGAGTTTTGTCATTTTTGCATGACAAGAGTCGAAGTGTGTTTGACTGGCCGCCCACCCGTGAAGTTTTCTTACTGGGGAGGATGTTGCATTTTGGCTTGGATCGGCCTGTGCCACCCTTGCTTCCTCCTCCTGTTGTGCGGACGCGGCCTCTGGTATTGTCTGGGTTTCCTTCGTCGCCCTTCTTGCCGCTGCCTTTCCTGATGTCATTGGGGGGCTTGAAGCTCGATTTCCCCGTGGGTATCATGCCGAGAATGTCAAAGACTCGCTTGACCTCCTCCGGCACCAAATCAGTTCCGCCGCATGGACTCAACCACCACGAAAAGGCATCTTCGGGTTTTTCGCCCTCGGGATAAATGTAGTTCGCCATTTCCGCGGCCGTGGTCAACATGTCTATCCCGGACATTAGCATGGGAGACCACAAAGGTTGGAGGTTATACTGTGAACAGCTTACCTACGGCACCATCGAGCGCCCTTCCTACTCCTCTAGTGGCAAACTCCATTCCAATATCAAGAATAAACTTGAAGGATGACATGAGAATATAGCAGGAAATCTATTACTGTTAGCGACGAAATTACCAACATGACAAACCCGTTAGTTAACATACCTGGGCAATTATGGGCATCGCCTCAAGGACAGTCGTCGCAAGTTCATTGAGAAGCACATTGTCGCAGTTGCATTCACCAGCAGCAACCAACTTATGGTTATATGGGTCCTTTCTCCATGGAATGTCTTCGTTGAGCGGAAATCGACCTACGCAGCCGTAATTTGAAATCCTTCCCTCCGCTTCCGCCTTGTCGAGCAACGGTTTGCAAAATCTCTTGCAGGTATCCAGGTTGTCGTCGCCCTGGTTGATCTCCTTGTAGATGAAGCATTTGTTGGCATTTTGGAATCTTGCGTCGTTGTAGTCGTACCCTGCAACGTCCTCCTCGATTGGTTCCACAGCATCATCGTCGTCCAATTCCGATTCTTCCGGTATGCAAATCGCATCCGGACAGTAGCCATACTTGCAAGCGAATTTGCAGAGGCGGCTGAAGTCAACATCGAGACTATCTGCCATGACTTTGGTGTTTTTGTTTTCAGCGGGAAGCTTTTTCAGTGTGCCTGTACTGAAGCACTCGCAAAGAGATTCCGGACAGAATCCATACGAGCAGGAGAACGCGCAAAGCTCCAACGTATCGCCACTCAGGTCTATCCCAGCGATGCACCCTTCCCCAGATGCTGGTCGATCAGGAGGAGCATCGAAATCGGCCTTCGTGAATCCTTGCAAGTCCACTGCCCAGTCAATACTACCAGCGAAGTTGAATCCTTTCCACTCCTCACGCCGCTTATCCTTGGTGGCGGGGGTCATGTAACTGACATAGTCTCCTAATAATGTTGGTGAGCCTTTGTGTGAGAAAAGAAAGGCGTCTGAACCCATGTGGAGTATTACCTTTGTACAGGATAATATCTGAATCGGAGTCTGAATCGGGTACCCTTCGAACACCATCGCCCTTTTCAAGAAGCTCTAAAATCTCTGCGTACGCAAGATAGCCTCCTGTGTTGGTGCACCGCCCAGGATTCGCCGTGGATTCGGTTTTGGAGCCTGTGAACTCGCACATTGGACCCCAACAACCATCCTGGGCCATCCGGAAAGATCGTCCGTAGCTGGCCTCTCCAACGAAAATCTTGTTATTAGCCACACCAGCCTTGGTGACTACACAATCCTGCGTTAGCAAATTCTCACCAATAGCACCAGAAAATCCTCAGACGTACTCATGGCAAGGGCATTTCTTGTTTCCGTGATATTGACTACAGGCAAAATGAAGAGATCAGCAAAACAAATCCCATGTGCTCTTGAGATTGACAATATTTTACTCACTGTGACTTCGGATACATTTACCAGAGGGGCACATGTCATATGCATTAGGGTTACCATAGTCCCATTGGCCATGCAAGTCATACGTCATGTAGACAATGTAGTCAATGACCTCGGCGATCTTGTCAATGGGGAAAGCTTTTAGATACCAATAAGATGCTGGCGCTGCAATAGAAACCGACTTTGATGAGTCCAGCTTCTCTCTAAGCACGGTAAGAAACCTAAGATATCTGAGACCATCGGTCTTTTCGCCAATTGGTTTGCCACCAACCAGGATGTCAGGTGCCTATCAAAATACCAGAGGTTAGGACAATTCGTGATAAAAGCCACCGCGAGAAAAGCATAAACCAAAATGACTTACTCCAGGGTATTCCCAATCAATGTCAATTCCGTCAATACCTTCATCCTCGGCAAACTGGGCCAAGTTGGCGGCAAAGGTATCTCGATGGTCAATAATAGCAGAGCGGATGATGTGGTACTTGTCAGGCTCTGTAGAGTCGGCCCAGCCACCGAAGGACACAATGCGCTTCACGTTGAGCTTTTTGAAATCAGCCCATTCCTTCTTGCCCTCAGTTATCACTGGCTTCCATGTGTTGGGATCAATTGAAGCAAAAGCCCAGTGGACGTGAGTGTAGGTGCCGTCTGTATTGGCATCTTTGACATTCATCCACAGACACTTGCGTCCGAAGTTATATGCTTCATAGTAACCGATTCGTTGGAAGGAAGATGGCGCTCCAGAATTCTCCTTTATCTTATTCCCGCAATTGGAAATGCATGTGTTTTGGAACCCCTTCTTTTTAGTGCCTGGGCCGCCCCCCTCGGGCGCATTGATAGTACAATGGCCGGGAAACACACCGCAAAAGCCCCAGTTGCTGCAGCAAGCATTAAGGGGACACGGGTTCAAATCTGCCAGGGACGCAGAGCTGTCTGTAGGCGGCTTCGTGCCAGGGACCAAGGGGCCGCACTCAGTTCCTTGCTGGGGCGGCGGCATGGGAGCCGATCCAGGACTAAGACACATGTTGTAACCAACAAGCATATCTTTGCATTCGGTCCAAGCCCACGTCTTGTTTACGTTCCAATTCTCGATATCCTTGATAGTAATGCCATTGACCTCAGCCAGGCTATCGCACGAGTCTCCATTGTCAATGAGGTGAGTCGCACAAGTACCATCGGCATTTGGCTTGGGCGCGTCAGGCTTCGGAGGCGTGTACGGGTCACCGGCTGAGCAGCAGACATAGTCTCCAGGTTTCAAGTTAGAGCAAAGATTCGTCTTCGGGTTGTACTTGGTAAAGTCAGAACCGCGGATTCCACACTTCGCAGCAAGCGTTTGGCAACTGTCTCCGTCAACAGCCTGGATGTAACGGCAGGTAGCACGAGCATGGATTGTGCTTCCCTTCCTATGCTCATCATGCTTACCATGGCTTAAAAGCCGAGAGACCCGTTTCTCCTTAGTTGACGGGGTTTCATTCTTGCTTAGTGTGCCGTTGCCTGCGAGGTCAAATACCTCAAAGCCAGCCAGGTTGCCTATAGCACGGATCTTGTCATTGATGGCACAACCACCTATGCTCCATTGCAGAGCCGCTTTCTGAACAGATGCAAGATTGCCGGTCGTATCAATGGCAATACCAAAGACCTGTTCCGCCTTACGCTGTGTCCCACAGAGCTCAGTAATCGTGTGGTTAGAAACAGCGTCGGTGGTCTGAATATGTTTTGCAAAGACCTCGAGGGCTGACTTTGCAGTGGGCTTGCCAAGTCCAGCACCAATATAGATACTGGCAACAGTCTGTTGGTGATATGCAAAAAGAAACTTTTCATTGCAGTTATCCTCTGCCTCGAAGAACTTCTCCATACCCTTCAACAAGTTGACAGAGTTTGCAACGAGTGTCTTGTTGCCGGTTTCATCCCCGCTTGTGCCCAACTGAAGCCTAGATTTGATCGGCGAGCCTTTGAGTTCACAAGCAGGAGACACCTTGAGACTTCCTCCTTGGAAGAGATTCTTTGCCTTCTTAGGATTCTCCACGGGCTCCCCAGTGGCCACATCTTCGGCCGAGGAGTTGGATCCTAGAGAACAGGAACGGATGAGAACAGTGGAGTCGGGGTCATCTAGAGGCTGAGAGACCGAAAGCTGTAGCAGCATCGGCGCCTGGCAACGCCGAAGGCGCTCAACCGAGAAGTACGTGATCCAACTGTGCTGATTTGCGTAATCCACGCAAGGAAGCGGGCAGTCATGTTGCTCGGGTTGATAGGTATCAATACCGCTGACAATCCCGATATCATCCTCCGTTAGAGTGCTATCAGCCGTCGAGTTGTCTTGGCCAACGGCAAAATGCACGAGGCTCGCCCCCAATAGGAAGGGGGCCACCGTGAACCTCATGGTCTGTAATGTGGTGCCTTTCTATACCAGGAAGAAAGAAGAAAAAAGAGAACGAGTAAGTAAAAAGGAGACAGATAGAGATAGAGGGTGAATGCTTTGTGGGTTGATGATTCAAACGAGAGTATCGACAACGAACGTAGATGGGGTAATGGGAGACAAGATCGACTGATTACTTAACAAAAGCCGAGCCTGCTTCGGTTCCCAAAGGTAACTATATACTATATCTTGACAACTTGGATTCTACAGAGATCAACACGGAGAGGCTCATACGACCAACACAATTTCTCACGAATATTGCTTTGCAATGAAACCGCCAAGCTTGCCCAGAGACACCAGGCCGAAGCCACACGCCGGTTCAAACCTGAAGAGTTTCTCACATGATCGGAAAGTGATTGGGATTCCTCCTGCATTAGCTCTTCGGCAAAATCCTCGACATCAAAATTATCAGAACAACCAACGACCACAGCGCAATGTTGAAAGATTCACATTGTTCTGAGTCATTTGCCTCTGTACGCGCTCACACTGTGTGGGTTGACACACGGTTGATCTCCCGCCCGCTCAAGCGCCTTAGCAAAGCAACTATGACCCATGAAAACAGGGGTAAGAAGCAGCTCAAGGTCGCATAGGGGAATGGGGGTTTCCAAGACCATTTTCCATGTGTGACCGCCTTGGGTGTGCATGGGTCATAACAGTTATACCTTGTTAATACAAAATCATAATAATAAATTCAACCCATATAGCCCTAAAAAATTTAAAAATAGCTAAATACTTTAATTTATTTGATTAGTTCTTATATTCAGGATAAGTTAAATTCAATCGCTGGTTTTGTAGATTGAATTGATTGAATTGTAATTCAGTTAATGTGGATTGGATTGTCCGTAGCCTTGAACATAGTCAAGGAACCAATACTAATTTGGAAACGACCGAGCAATGATCAAAGCGTGAGTATTTCCAGGGTCACTGAGCGGCTCCACCTGATGCTTCTTTCTAAGCTTAAGCGCCAAGACACTTAACGGCGATCGGACATTACACAGCATTTCTCAGTTAAGTCCCTTCTTTGGCTCGAGAGGGCCGCATTTGCCAAGCCACCTGAACCACCGTAGCATTCATCACCAACATGCTTTGCTAGCTGAATCTTGAACCCACAAAGTTGCCACCCATCAGGCACAACATGCAGGGTAAGGGGTACAGAAACTTGACAACTTGGGTAAAGACGGAGAGAGGAAAACTAGGAAACTGATAAAAGTCACAATCATAAATATCCAAAACTAAATTACGCTTGTTAAACATACATGGCATTGATGCTTCTGTAATCGAGAAACTAACAGCAAAAGACTGTAAAAAGTTTACCATATATTGTTCTATGGAGTAAGCGTATTTGGCGATGTTTCGTCGTAGCGCTTTCGCTCCTCGTTCATGTTGTTGGCTGTTAGTTTGGGATGCCAAGAGCCCAATCTGGTTCTAGCCTAGAGGCCAAATGGGTTCCTTTAGTCCAATCTAGGAAGTGATCTGATCAGATCCGTCTCATGATTGCATTGCACGTCTTGGCTGCTGGAATCTAAATTGACTAGACGAGAGCGAACCAACAACACACGGCAAAAATGAGCTAAAAAGCGCCGAGTGGAGTGTCGGAGTTCGGGTGCTCGGCCGCTAAGGGCACGACTAGTGGACGGGTCAGCAGATTGCTCCGATCCCCTTGCATGAATACGAGAGGGAAGTGGACAGCGCAATATTGTCTTTGGTTAGGTTCAGGGGGCCAAGTTCGAGGATGGCTGCCATGGCTGTTACAACATAAGAGCAAAATACATCTTCCTAAGACCATCCGATTCACGCGTCGCTTAATCTTTGGAAAATTGCTTCCTCAAAACCACAATAACCACAACACTGTTCTTTTTCTCTAACCAGTCTTTTCCGTCATCATTATGAAGGCCACAACAGCGATCATTATGCTACACGCTGCGGCTGCTTCTGCGTCCCTCTTTGACACTATTTTGCCCACAACTAGGGGAACCATTACGCGTGATCCCTGGGACTGCGCTACTAAGATCTTGGAGTCTTATTTTGATGTTCCGCTGCCAACTGGGAAGGTTGAAGATGCAATCTACTCGTACGGCGGGAAGCTACACGAGGGCTGTCAGGAGACAATGACCGACGCCATGGGCATCTATGTATGCACCTTTCCCCCACGTGAGGATTGGTGCGCCATCACGGACAATATGCCAGCCACGCTCTTGAACGACTACTCCTCGTACGGGAGCATTGCCTCTTCGTGGTGGGCCGAACACAGCTCTGCCGCAGTCTCGGAAGCCAAAAACTGCCCCGTAAAGTGGTTCACAGCCATGAATGCACTGCCCGCTGGTTCTGGATGGCTCAACACCACCATTGCCTTTGCTGGGTGCCATGAGCTGGCCAAGAGTGAAGCGCACACCACCTTGAAATCTGCCACCGCTACCAAGGCACCCACTGCAGCGGCCGGCTCGGGAGCGACGAACTCTGCTCCCACGGCGACATCCACGACAACCAGGTCCGGCGCCGTTGTTGGCCGAGCTGGTAATGCTGAAATGTGGGTGATTGCTGGCACCGGACTGGCCGTTGTCGTCGCTAACACGTTGCTGTAGACGAGCTATTTGATGTTAAGGTTGGAATAGACATGTTGCATGGTTAGATTAGTATTCTTAGTGTCTTTCAGGAAGACGTGAGCAATTGGAAATACAAATCATCTATGGTAGATAGTACGGAATCAGATGCCTGCTCATGTTCCTCAATGGCGGCTCTTTCTTTCAATAGTAGATTAGTATTAAACTCTGTAGTGTTTTCCAACTAGTGTAATGCGAGTACCGATATCCCAGTAAACCTATGCTGCCTTTAGCCGTGTTGACGGAGAACCACCACAAAGTCCGGAACCGACAAATCAAGTAACCGACGTGAAGCGAAGATCACTGTTAGTCATTTCTTTGTCAACTTTTCAGCTTACTAGTAGATATGCTGGTGGCTAACCGCCCGAACTGTTTCCGAGCCCCGCTACTAACTAGACTGTCTAACCAACAGCAAAACATTACCGGTATTCCTGCAAAATGGTTTATAGCGGGCAGCTAAGCCTCGTTATTTAGTCGCGTGTCCTTGTCATGCAGGGTCCGTCACATTGTCTCCATATCTCTTTATAAAGGATGGCTGGTGTGCGCCACACACTCCTCCCATCAGATCAGGTGCCATAGCCTAGCTAGGTCAAAAGTAATTAAGTCGGAGCCATGGCTAACTGCAGAAATCATTGCGCTTCAATATGCAAACTACCCGTACATCACTAATAGTTTGTCGGGTAGCTTCGCTTTCTTAATTCACTCAGCGAAATTGGGGACATCACCACACTAGTATAGACTACTCAGAGCGCGTATTGAAACGTTACAGTAGGTCTTGGCTCATGTTGGCCGATCATGAGGCTTTTGTTGGTTGTTGCTTCCGAATTCTTCAGCCCTAGCAAAGAGTCTAAGAGCTACTTCGCCAGGGCAGCCTTCATGCCAAGAGACTTTAGAGCCACTAAAATGTGATATCTTCCACAGCGCAGACGTTAAGCAAAATAAGCGTCGCCTGAATGACCCCGCACTAATGTCGGGTCGGATCCGAGACGGCATGTGCCCGTAGAGATTGCTTCTAGTACTGTGTGGAGGCTCTGTTCACCGCAAGCAGCTTCATTGAGACCAACCTTCACACATCACTGCCTAGCTACTGAACCTCAGCCATGAGGAAATTACTAACAAGGCTTTACCGCTGCCGCCGATAGCGCTGCTAATGATCAAGGCCGCCTACATTACATCGCAAACAGGTTTTGATCTAGACGAACACCCACAATTCATCAGGTGCTTAAGATGTCTGTATTACCACGGCCAGGTATCTTGTCTTCATTTCACTTCACTCTGTGTACCATCAATCGTCTCTCTGCCTAGGGCACTTCACTAGATATAGGCTAATCACGATGACGTTGCTCAAGCAGTCTTTGTTTCTTCTAGCCGCAACTCATCTGGCCCTCGGCCTTGGAAATGGTAGAGCTCACCGACGAGCATCCATGCCCAAGAATCCCCACGATGCAAATACAACACCTTATTGTACCTGGTGGCATGACTACGATTCGATCATGTCCATCGATGATTTGGTAGAGGAGAACATGATTACTATCACGCAGTTTATGAGATGGGTAAGTGCCAAACAGTGAAATCCTAATCCGCCTCGTCTAAAGTCGCCTAATGCTAATGGGGTTTTCACAGAATCCAAGTGTCTCGAGTGCATCCACTCAGCTGACCATTGGCCGTTCCTACTGCGTGGAGGCTGCGTTTGAACCTGAACTGGAGCCCAGCACCGAGACTACGACTACCTCAACAACATCGACTTCAGCAAGCCCGAAGCCTACTAAAACTTCCAATGGTAAGCATTTTTATAGCCTATAAGTGATTCATTCTAATGTAGTGTTTTCATCAAGGCATTGAAACCCCAATCCCCGTCCAGCCCAATATGGTCGACAACTGCGATGCTTTCTATCTCGTCCGACAGGGGGACAGCTGTGCAAGCATTGCCTCCAGGCATGTAATTACCACTTCTCAGTTCCTGGAATGGAACAGTAACATCGGAAGCAACTGTAACGGCTTGTGGGCCGATGCCCACGCTTGCGTGTCCATCATCGGCCATGAGCCTTCAAGTTCCAATACGAGTCCAACATCAACTGCGACTTCTAACGGGTAAGTACAAAAAACGGCTAGTCAATTGAACATGGCTTATTTACTGACCATGGACTTTTTCCAGTGTCCAAACTCCTACGCCACTTCAGCCCAACGTGGTGGACAACTGCAACAAGTTTTACTTTGTGCAGACAGGGGAGAGCTGCGCTGCCATCGCATCCAAGAATAGCATCACAGTCGCAGAGTTTGTGAAATGGAACCCATCTGTTGGTTCAACTTGCGGTGGCCTCTGGGCCGAAGCACATGCCTGTGTGTCCGTCATCGGCCATACTCCCACCAAGCCAAGCAATGGCATCACCACCCCGACTCCAACGCAGCCTGACATTGTCGACAACTGTGACAAATTTCACCTCGTTCAGTCAGGCGAGAAGTGCTCGACTGTCGCAAATCTAAACGGGATTTCGATTCCAGAGTTTCTCGAATGGAACCCCAAGGCTGGGTCAGGATGTACCGGCCTGAAGACCAACGCATACGCCTGTGTCTCCATTATTGGCCACACTGCCACTAAACCCAGCAATGGGATTATCACGCCCACCCCGACTCAGCCCGATATTGTGGACAACTGCGACAAGTTCCACCTCGTCCAGTCTGGCGAGAAGTGTTCAACTGTAGCCAACAAGAACGGCATTACCATCCCGCAGTTCCTTGAATGGAACCCCAGGGCTGGATCAGGCTGCACTGGTCTATTTACAAACGCATATGCCTGTGTGTCAATCATCGGCCACACGCCGACCAAGCCAGATAACGGTATCAGCACGCCGACTCCGGTACAGCCTAACATCGTGGACAACTGCAGCAAGTTTCACCTCGTGCAGCCAGGACAGAAGTGCTCGACAGTAGCCAACGCCAACGGCATTTCAATTCCCGATTTTCTTGAATGGAACCCAGAGGCCGGAACTGGATGCACAGGGCTGAAGACTAATGCATACGCATGCGTGTGGACAATTGACTATAAACCGTACCCTACTCAACCTGGTATTACTACAAGCTGCAAACGATATCACTTCGTTGCCAAGGGTCAAACCTGCGAGGCCGTTCAAACGAAATACAGTGTCACTCTTGCCAATTTGTACAAGTGGAATCCTGGTGTCGGAAGGGATTGCAGCAGTATGTGGGTTGAGGCCTATCTCTGTGTTAGTGCCTAGAATTTCGTTGTGTAATTTAATACAGAATATTCTTGTTTTCAATTATATAAATGGACGAATGACATTTTAGCTATGTGTGATTGTGCATCTCCTTGCAGCCTACCGCCCAAATCGCAATCAACTCACCCTCTTGTCGTCCGTCCACCCAAGTGAATAGTCATAGTATTGCAATAATTATTGATCAACACATTCCGGGTTTGGTATTGCATTTCAGAATACGGACTTGATGGAGCCTGGATACACAGCCCTGGATCTGATATATCCATTTCTGCCAAGTTTGAAATGGAGTGTCTGCGATTCTAGATATCCACTCCCCATGATATCTTGTCTAGATCCATTGATAAAGCAATCCATATGCCAGTCTATCTGGGACAATGAGGATGAGACTTCAATAGATGGCGCAGGATTCGCATTCAAAAGTGACGTGGGCGCTAAGCTCCGCTAGCGCAAGTTTTCTAGTATGCACTGTCAGCGAGGAAAAACATTCGCAACATGTTCCGAGTCAGTCTAGACCATATTCAAGCTAAGGAAACGTGAACTGAACCAATTCAAGACTAAGACGAACGTGCTGGCACATGAATAAGCTAAAATTGGGACAAAACAAGGCCATAAGAGATTGGGGTTGAAATTTAAACTTGGACTCTGATAAATCGAATCACGGCAGTGTAAGATCAAATAACAACGACGGGCCGGAATGTACGACTGTCTATTGGATGTCTCGGTACAGGCTTGATGAAACTAAATATAGCGAGGCGTAGTCTTTTTATTGGTAACTGAACATTACAGTCTCTCATACGGCTGATGAATCGGATCGGCCTCCTAATTGACTTCACTCGAGTAATTTCTTTAAATCCTCCCTTTGTTCCAACTCCTTGAGCATGTTGGAAAAGTCTTCAAGACCCTTTTCGCTCATCTCTTTGATATACGGCAGCTGCTCCTTCAGCCATCCACCCTCGTGACCAGCCTCTGGAATGACCATCCCGCCCTCGCGCACAGTTATCATGGGAATGAAGGTGACTTTGATCAGCCTCTTTCTTTCATCAAAAACCTGAGCCGCTTGCTCAGGGCCATTGATTGCACTGTACCACGCGTCCTCAATCTTGGCGGCAAGCGTGTCAAAGTCGGATTTGGTGCGAGCCGGAGACACGCGCACATTTCCAACAATGCGATTCGAGTTGACAGTGCGCGGCTTTCCTGCTAAAAAGTACGTACGGTCATCAACCTCGTGCTTGAAAAATTGCATGTGCACGAAGAAGGAGGGTGTGGTAAAAGTGGTACAGTGCAACTTGGTTATGGACTGCGCCATAGACTCCATTTGCTCATGGGTCAAAGCATGAGAGTGATGTATTTCGTAGAAAGGCATGATGACGCGGCCTTGGCTAGCCAGAGTGTGTGATTTGGAGGGTGTGATGGTGAGCACGTCAGACAAAGCAACGGAGGAGTGGCTCGAAATGCAGCAAGGTGTGGATGGTCAAGGGCCGATGATTATATCATTGCCTTGGGGATGTGAAAATAAAAAAGAAAAAAAAGAGGGAAAGAAAAAGAAAAAGAAAAAAGGAAAAATACACGCAGATGGCAAAATAAATACATTCCTAACAGAGTGGGCGATCTTGGTCGACCGAGGATGGAAAATGGAGTGCTCCGTAGTTTCAGCCGAAAGGAGACGTCCGGACGTTGGTGCTCACCTGTAACACCACGCGGTGCAGTCGTCACCTCAAGGTGTGATTTGATGATGGCTAGTCAAACTAAACTTGTCATACAATTAGCAAGCGTTTAAGTTTGGCGGAGGTGTTATTTGAACATGCCGGACGAATTGCCTTCTGCTGCTAACGTGAGATTGCCAAGCAGCTCTTAAATATAAATACTTGTTTCCTGACGCGTCTATCTGAATCTGCAGCTATCGAGGCTTTCTCCTTCAAAAAAGCTTGATACAGTTTCGATACATCTACCCTTTCCTGACCGACAACTACCACGATGGCTTCTCTCACTGTCAAACTCCAGACACCTGTCACAGGCCCTTACCAGCAGCCTATTGGCCTGTCAGTGCTCCACTTGAACTCCTCGCTTACCATATGACCAAAGAAGCTGTCCAACTAACCCAAACTTGTATGAACAGGTTTATCAACGGCGAATGGGTCGAGAGTGTCGACAGGAAGAAGCTGGAAGTTATAAACCCTTCAACCGAGGAGGTCATCACCTCGATTTTTGAGGGCACCGAAAAGGACGTCGACCTTGCCGTTTCCGCCGCCCGGAAGGCCTTTGAAGGCATCTGGAGGACCAAGACTCCCCAGGAGCGAGGACGCCTTCTGTACAAGCTCGCCGATATCGCCGAGGAAAACAACGAGTTGCTTGCTGCTGTCGAATCGTTGGACAATGGAAAGTCCATCAACAGCGCTCGTGGAGACGTGGCTGCTGTTATCGACTGTCTGCGATACTACGCTGGCTGGGCAGACAAGATTGACGGCAAAACGATTGACATTTCTCCCGACATGTTTCACTACACGCGGTCTGAACCAGTGAGTTGCCACATCGCTACGCTACCATTGTCCAGCTATGCCTTGCTAACAACGTGTTAGATTGGCGTTTGTGGCCAGATTATCCCTTGGAACTTTCCTCTCATGATGTTTGCATGGAAGATTGGCCCTGCCCTTGCAACGGGAAATACAGTCGTGATGAAGACGGCCGAACAGACCCCTCTGTCTGGTCTGGTATTTACACAATTCATACACCAAGCAGGCTTTCCTCCAGGAGTCTTCAATCTCATTAGCGGGGTAGGCAAGGTCGCCGGGGCAGCCATTTCCGCTCACATGGATGTGGACAAAATTGCCTTTACGGGCTCGACCGTGGTCGGCCGCCAGATCATGAAGGCAGCGGCTGCGTCCAACCTCAAGAAGGTGACGCTCGAACTCGGCGGCAAGTCTCCCAACATTGTTTTCAGCGACGCCAAGATCGACGAAGCGATTGACTGGGCCAATTTGGGCATCTACTATAACCAAGGTCAGATGTGCAGCGCCGGGAGCCGCATCTTTGTCCACGAGGACATTTACGACAGCTTCCTCGAGGCCTTCAAGAAGCGGACGCAGCAAAACAAGGTCGGCGACCCGTTTGAAGAGGAGACGTTCCAGGGCCCGCAGGTGAGCAAGCTGCAGTACGACCGCATCATGAGCTACATCGAATCCGGAAAGGCGGACGGCGCCACGGTCATCACGGGCGGCGATCGCCACGGCAACAAGGGCTATTTCATCCAGCCGACCATCTTCTCGGACGCCCGCCCTGATATGAAGATTATGCGGGAAGAGATATTCGGTCCCGTCTGCGTCATTGCAAAGTTCAAAACCGAGGACGAGGTCATCCAACTTGCCAATGACACCAATTACGGCTTGGCCGCAGCTGTTCACACCCAGGACCTGAACACGGCCATCCGGGTTTCCAACGCAATTAAAGCAGGGACTGTCTGGGTCAATTGTTTCAATGCATTCAGTCACCAGCTTCCGTTTGGAGGATACAAGGAATCAGGAATTGGCCGAGAGCTCGGGGAGGCTGCACTCGCCAATTATACCCAAAACAAGTCGGTTGCCATCCGTTTACGCCAGGGTTAGGGTTATCTATGGAGGATCGAGACAGGGAGCTATCTTTATATAGTTTGGCATTTGTGACTCTTGCTGGCTTTTCACAAGTTATTCAATATGGTTCTTTCAGATGGCCATTTAGTAACAAGAAATCGAATTGTTCCCAAGCCCATTAAAAGTCTGATTTGCAGTAATCCCGTGTTCCCTTTGATCGATATCCGTAGGATGCCAACACTGCGCCACTCGTATCAAGCACCAAACCCACCCGTATCAGGCCAAAGCATTTGGGGCTCAGCCCACTGATCTACACCAAAGGCCATTTCCAGGATGTTCTGCCAAGATGCCCTGTCCATTTCATCCAGTCCAAGGTCAGGTTCTGCCGAATCCACTGAAGCAGATTCGCCTAGGACCAAGGTCTCTGCGTCTGGTACTAGGGCGTTGGAGGAAGACTCATGGGCACTGCCGTTGTTGCTGGTGGTGGCAGCCTGTGTTCCCGACCTTTGACGTGCGACTAGATTGATCTTGGTGCGAAGCTGGCGAACGACATTGGCAGCCTTTGCCGCAACCGCAAAGCTTTCTCCAAAGATATCCAGGACAGCTATGGATGTGTCTATGCTTTTATCTGCAGCTATAGCTGCTGTCGTCGCTCCCTGGGGGTCGGCTAGCACAAAGCCAACAAGCGTCATGGCCGCGTTCCATTGCCATTGAAAGGCTTCCTGCCAACCGGTCAAAATGGCGGTCGAAGAGAGAACTTGGTGTAAAATATTGGTCAAGGTAATGGCGTGCATCGCACACTTTGTAGCAGTTTGAGCCGCAACGGTGGATTCGGAAGCTAGCGCAAAGGAGATGAAGGGGCGATACATGTATGTGCAAATGTTGTGGTACATTAGCTCCAATAGGAGGCGCTGGCGCTGCAGCCAGAGAGGCGCGAATGGCTCTATATTAAGGGAATATCCGTCTGTTGAGAGTGAGCGACCAGGACTCACCCGGTTTGTTCTAAGAACGCTGGGGACAGATTTGGCCCATTCCTCGGTCTCTCTCATACAGTTGTTGAGGAGCTTAGCTTGGGCTTCCAAGGAGCCTCCATCACCCTTGTTATAAAATTCTGTGTAGGCAGTTCGACTTGCCAGAAAAAGTTTGGTTTGCTCATGGTGAAAGCTCAGCCAGCTCAGATTGCCTCCAAGGGGAGCAAAGCTAGATCCTGCTTGTAACGCAGCCTCAAGGTCTTGGCTGGGCAGCTTTGGCAGGGGGCTGGAGTGGTATAGAAGAAATGGACGCCCGTACTTTATACCGATTTTGCTATCTAGGATATATACCGCCCACCACAAGCGCTTCCGTACTTCACGCTCTTTCGGCGGCATGGTGTCAGGGGGGTCCAAGTGCAGGCCCAGCATGTAAGCTGTACGAATCACCAGCCCACAGGCATGGTCTGACATGTTTTGGAAAGTAGCACAGCAAAGGTAAACAGAACATAGTAGCTGGCATTGAAGCGTTGATATACCAGGGCTCTCCATTTCGTATGCTAGAAGCCTCTGACATCGGAGGTAGTATCGGCGGCCAGCAACCGTCGCGTCACTGCCTGCGGCAATGAGACCCTGCCTCGATGTTGGCAGCATGGAAACACCAAATTGCATGGACATGGCAACCACAATGTCGACAAGCGAGGAGGGCTTCCTCGTATTCCCGTGTGTTGTCCACAAAGACCGGTAATGGTCTCTAAATTCAGCTTCGTTTATGATTGGGAATGTTGATGTGTGATAGGACTGCCAATAGAGCTCGAGGAAGTATTCCTCTTGGGTGGGGCTCAAAAACTCCACGGCCAAGTCTGAAGGAGAGCGGCTGTGTTCCAGGGGATCTGACAAGCTATGCTCGACGATACTTGGTGATGTAACACTTGTCGGCTCATCAAGGAGCGTGGTTGCCGGGTTCGAACCCAGCATATCGTCAGATGGGTGTGTTTGAGGAAAGGCTGAGCTTAGAAATGTCGAAACACGCCCAATAAAGTGGAACAAGGACGATGGACCGTACCAAGTCTCATTTGGCGAGTTCCCAGCTCTAACACGAATGCCTTCTCGGACGTTTTGTGGGTTCCCATAGCGGTGGTCCGTAGCTTGAGCCAGCACCGTCTTAGGCTTGCTTCGCTCATTCTGGAGCTCCAACTCGAGCCCTTGGATTTTGCGCCTGAGACGTTCAATTTCGAGATGCGCCTGGGGGAGCGTGATGGATTGGGCCGAGGCGTTGCTGCATTGGGTGCCTCTCTCCTTGCAACCGGAACATGGGATGCTATTGTCGCATTTGATGCGGTATTGTCTACATGAATCGCAGGCTCTCACAACTTGAGCCCGCTTCTGCCGAATGCGAGGGATCTGGGCCTTTAGAGACCTGGCATCAATACTGTCGCTCCTAACCGGACTCAGATCGTGGAGTGCTCCGGACATGTTGATATGCCTGTAGATGGCAGTGGGAAAGCAATTTGGAAGTTTGATTCAAAGTGACCGACATGTGTGGATGTGGATCAAAACAGAACCGTCAATCGGTGAGATGACGGAATGTCAGGCAAAGTCTGGATAATCAGTCTGACCAAAGATGTTAGTCTGATTATTTGATTATTGATCAACCTTCTTTGGTTGCTGGAGTTCTCCTGATTGGCAGACCAAGAGCTGGACCCCGCATTTCTAACCCATCTTCTATCAGGCGGATTTCATCGCACAGGGACTGACACTCAGGACAATCAATCACGATTGATTCATATTCGGAATGATCAGATATTATTTCACAGAACATTGGGGACTCACACTAGGCTATAAAACATGAGCGCAATCACGAAACAGATATTTGGTTTCAACATCAAATCTCAACGAGACTGAATGTGACCTATAACACACCGACCGTCTCTAAGATAACCGAGCAAAAGGAAGCGGGCCGGGGAAGACGAAAAAAGGGCCAATGATAACCGTATATTGGAAGTAGTCAAAAGGGGAGTGACTCATAACGTTTGGCGTTTTCGAGTCAGAGCCAGCGAGTGACACGTATCGAACTATTTGCGATAAATGTACGGATCAACTTACTTGGTCTGGGATAGACGACCAGCCTTGATGTCGTTATTAGAATATCTAAAGCCGCAATCTTGCAGTTTTTCTGTCCAGAATATCAAATATACTGACAAGATTAAGCCTATTTCAGTATCGAGGTATTTTGCCATAGACCCTTTCTGAAAAATCCACCTCGTCACCTCAGGCTTGGTGCCAAAGAGACTTTGTAGGGCGCTGCTCACTCCGAGTGGCATAGGGCTTGGGATAGCAACCATGCTCCCATCCAAGCCAACGTCGCTAACAACCCATAACAGAGCAAACGAACGCCAAAACCCACACCCTAGACCTCAAACCCGCTGTGAACGAAAATCATAAAAGAGGAAAAATACGAAACATGCCAAGCCGAGGCGATTGCTTGAGAAACGGGCCAGCCTGGTAAATGCTTCATGACCACTTATGATGGCTGATAGCAACTGCTTCTGGCTATAATCGTCTCTGAGCTTGAAATCTGCAACCCTATTGAGAAGCATCTTGATGACCATCCCAAAACCTCCAGGCATCCAAAGGAGTGGCATCCATATCGCAAAATGCCGCAGCCTGAGATAGAATCCTTTGTCAAGCAGTAACTTGAGGATTGCCTTGTTCCTATTCTTGGCAGCCCAAAATAATGGTGTTTGACTGGGCCTCTTTTCTGGAGGTGTAGTGCTAACGTGGTTCTGGAGAAGATGTTTAGCGACTGCCTCGTGCCCATTCTTTGTTGCAAAGAGTAGAGATGCATGTCCACTATCGTCTGGTGCATCGCGCTCGGCGCCTTTATCAAGCAGCAGCTTGACAACTGCCCCGTGGCCATTCCTTGCAGCATAGAATAATGGAGTTTGGTCATTCACATCTCTGCAGTCAATATCAACGCCCTTTTCAAGTAATAGATGAACGATTGCTTCGTGTCCATCTGCTGCGGCATCTAACAGCAGCGCCTGACCACTCTTTTCTTCGAAATCGAGATCGGCGCCTTTCCTAAGCAACAGTTTAACAATCTCCGCTTGTCCATTTTCTACAGCATAGCCCAGTGGCGTTGTCCCACTCTTATCTCTGGTCGCAATGTTGGCTCCCTGCTGGACTAGAAATGCGGCGGCTGTCCCGTGCTTATTTTTTACAGCACACAGGAGCGGCGTTTGGCCATAGTTGTCCTTGGACTCGATATCAGCGCCAGTTTCAACCAACATCTCGACGATGGAAGTGTGTCCATTTTCCGAAGCACACAAGAGAAGTGTTTGGCCGTTGGCGTATTGGTGTTTCAAATCTGCACCTCTTTCAATCAGTTCTCTGATGATCGTTTCCTGTCCTCCTGTTGTTGCTGACAGCAGCACACTTTGAATATATGCCACTTCAATGCCCTTGGAATTATGGCTGTTTCCAAAAGGGGACTCTTTCTTTACTGCCTCAAGTTCTTTCTCGATATAGTGAAAAATATCGGCATCACTGATATCTGTCAACAGCATCCTCTCTCGCAAACATTGGGCGTCTTCAAAGTGACTCCAGAAGTCAATGTGGCTTTCATCCCTGATGATCTTCTGAGTGGCCTCGAAAAACACGTCAGCTGCAGTTTTGGAGTAATCAATAGGTATTGCTCCAGAGCTCCGAACCAAACTGAGTAGGCCATAAACCTTGTCGCGCACGTCTGCACATTCCAACCCTGCAAAGGTGCTCAGGACGTAGCTCAACCTTCGATCCGGGGTTTTGAATTCGCTCCATTCCTCGAAAATGTGTTCTTTGTCGAAAGAGCTTTTTTCCTCAATCAGAGATAAAACATCCTCTCCAATTTCCACGGGGTATGTCCAGTGTCTACTGGCAGGCGGCCTATGCGGGACAAAGAGGGTGTACAGTCTGTCCCAGCTAAATTTCCGGTCGCCACACAAAACCAGGATTCTTTTGCCCATGAGAATTTCTTGGAGGACCCAGAGCCTACTCCAATATGGCCTTCTAAACAGGGCCTGCATTGACAGCTTTTCCAAGTGCGTTGGAAGAAGACCAGATCTGATGGCCGCCATCGCCATGTCACTCCCATCAGCCCTGGGTCCGAGCCATATCAAAACTTGGGCCGCCTTTGAGAAAATGCTCGCCATGAGGCTGACTTGGTGGTTTCGCTCGTCCACCGCGGACTGGTCGATGCAAATCTGGTCAATCCACAGCCAAGCATCGCCATGGTGGCGGGCAACTTGCAAGAACCGCCATAAATTCTCACGAACAGGGAAACTTTTTCCGTCAAGAGAAATCTCTCTGACCGGAGAAGGAGGCCCCCACGTGTAAGAAATAGCCCTGTACCTGGGACAGTGTTCAAAGCTGTAAATTGCAATTCTCCCTGTCGGGATATCGTTGCACTTGTTCGGTATCAGCTGAAAGAGGCGGATTTGAGTCTTTTCAAGGTCAAGGGGGGTATGTTTGAAGGACCTGAGGGCCATCTCCACAATGCTAGATGGGGCATCAGGGCGCACTCATTCATAGACCAGCAAAGGTCGAATTGGTAATGCCCAGGTAAGAAGGAATGCCGAGGAGAGACAACGCCACAAGGCGGGGGCACGTGAAAGGCTGACCTTTTAGCACCACCCGGTCTGCCATACTTGACACTGACCCAGCTTGTAATAGCTAGATCGCGACGTATCTTAGTCTTCTCCTCAAGCATTGTCCAAGCTACTTGTAAATTCCCTACTTCCTACGCCTCGGAGCTACTCAGCGCTAAATACAAACATGTACAATTTTCCAGCGAGTCTTGGTTGTATAGTGCAAATTCAATGCTCATTTCATACACCCACTCATCTGGAAAGACATGCAGGAGGAAGCAATTAAAACCACATGTTTAGCTCCGTCGAGCATGTTCTGGAAGGGCATGCCCCACTTCTGCGATCACCCTTACCCCGGACCCGGAGAAACATGGCTGCCGCCGGCCTTGCCCCACCTCCACACCACGACGGTGCCACTTCATCGTAGGCCTGTGGCCACCAAACGCTCAACCCTACCGTGATACCCTTTTATCCCTGCGCGGCCTCTCTCGAGTCGACTCTCTGCCGCCATGGTTCTTCAAGACCTTGGACGCCGCATCAATGCGGCCGTCTCCAATTTGACGCGCGAGCAAAACCTCGACGAAAAGGCGAGTCGCGGCCGAGAGCAAGCCTCGCCCCCCGCCACCATGGCTAACCGTTGTCGCAGGCCTTTGATAGCATGCTCAAGGAGATTTGCGCCGCCCTGCTCGAAGCCGATGTCAACGTCAAACTAGTCGGACAGCTCCGAAAATCCATCCGCACCACGGTCAACTTCAAAGACATACCCCCCGCCGTCAACAAGAAGCGCTTGATCCAGAAGGCCGTTTTCGATGAGCTGGTGAAGCTGGTCGATCCCCACGCCGAATCGTTCCGACCGAAGAAGGGAAAGACCAGCGTCATCATGTTTGTCGGTCTGCAGGGTGCCGGAAAGACGACGACGTGTACCAAGCTGGCGCGACACTACCAGACGCGAGGTTTCCGCAGCTGTCTAGTGTGCGCCGATACCTTCCGAGCTGGTGCTTTCGATCAGCTGAAGCAGAACGCCACCAAGGCCAAGATCCCCTACTACGGTTCCCTGACGGAGACGGACCCTGCCGTGGTGGCACGCGCAGGTGTGGAGCAGTTCAAGAAGGAACGCTTCGAGGTCATCATTGTCGATACATCTGGTCGCCATCGTCAAGAGTCGGCCCTGTTCCAAGAAATGATTGACATTCAAGAGGCCATCACGCCCGACGAGACAATCATGGTTCTGGATGCCTCAATTGGTCAGCAAGCAGAGTCGCAAGCCAAGGCGTTCAAGGAGGCAGCCGACTTTGGAGCCATCATCATCACAAAGACGGACGGTCACGCGCACGGTGGTGGTGCCATCTCTGCTGTCGCAGCAACACACACACCAATTGTCTTCATTGGTACCGGAGAACACATGCTGGATCTCGAGCGATTCGCCCCGCAACAGTTTGTCCAGAAGCTGCTAGGCATGGGTGACATGGCAGGTTTGATGGAGCACGTGCAGAGCCTCAACCTCAACCAAAAGGACACAATCAAGCACATTCAGGAGGGTATTTTTACCGTGCGTGATCTCCGCGACCAGCTCTCCAACATCATGAAGATGGGACCCCTTTCCAAGATGGCTGGCATGATTCCCGGCATGAGCAACATGATGCAGGGTATGGACGACGAGGAGGGAGGAGCCAAGCTGAAGCGCATGATCTACATTTGCGATTCTATGACGGAAAAGGAGCTTGACTCTGACGGAAAGATTCTCATCGACCAACCGACGAGAATGACACGAATTGCGCGCGGTTCAGGAACATCGGTGCGAGAGGTGGAAGACCTCTTGACGCAGCAGCGCATGATGGCGGGCATGGCCAAGAAGATGGGTGGAAACATGAAGAACATGCAGAGAGCACAGCAAGCCATGGGCGGCGGCAACAAGGCACAGCAGCTTGCCGCGATGCAGAAGCGCCTTCAGAGCATGGGTGGCGCTGGTGGCGCCGGAGGCATGCCAGATATGGGTAGCCTTATGAAGATGCTTGGCGGAGGTGGAGGTGGCGGTGGAGGCATGCCTGGTATGCCCGGGGGCATGGACATGCAGGCCATGATGCAGCAGATGCAGCAGATGGGAATGGGCGGCGGCATGCCGGGAATGGGAATGGGCATGCCCGGTGCTGGTGGCCGTGGCCGCGGCCGTAGATGAAGGAAATGAGCGGGGACTGGCGTTGACATTCGCCGTTGTTATTGTGATTGTGGCACTCTGCATGGGATTAGGCGTTCATGGCTACGTGACGAGCAAGAGGATGGATGGTCTCGAAACGAGACGAGATGAGGCACGACCGTAATGGGACAATGCCGAACTGCAGTGAACAAAACCTAAAGAATAAACAAGGACATGGTCATGATGCCGGATGCAACATGAGTTCCCAAAAGGTGCAATTTGCCGCCTAGCCTCTGTTCGTGGTCAGCGCTGGAGACGCGCACGTTGAGATTTGGCGTGGGCTTGGATCGCCGGCACCAAGATGCCGCGTACATCACAGATTCAGCCCTTTTGGCGAGCATAGGGCCAGTGCTGGGGGCGAAGGATCCGTTGCGACGGGTTTTTTGGCGAGCAAATGCGACGCCGGGCTCCTTTTATGGCGACGCGCCCAATCACAGCCCTTGCCTGGGGCTCCACAACTGCCATGACAGCCCTGCCAGGGCCAGGAGGAGCACAGACGCTATGGCGATTTGCGGCATCGCGCCGTCTCAGCCCAGTACTGCGGCTGTGCAGGGGCCGTGATCCGCCGAGTCGGTATTGTTAGTCTTGTAGATGGATAGATATAAATGTTTCCACGATGCCCTCTTAATCATGTTGCTCATCATCCAGCTCTTGCAGTCTCTCAGTCACACAGCCATCTCTCCCTCTCCTTCTCCCTTTTGCACTTAATCTCCAGCCCTTGCGAAACATGAAGGTGACTGCTTCACAACTACTCGTTGCCGGTCTGGCAACAGTTGACACAGCTTCTGCAGCTGCTGTCAACCCCATCACGGTCAAGTTTGACCGCAGAGCAGCCCCCTTCAAGCGATCTGCTGCCGTCGATGTCAAGTTGACAAACTGGTGGAACTACACCGACTACCAGTGGTACGGCAAAGTGTCTGTTGGCACGCCGCCTCAGGATTTGTAAGTGCCGAGTTGGACGACCCGTGCAAGCAGCACTAACACGATGCAGCAATGTCATCTTCGACACCGGCTCCACGGACCTGGTCATCCCCAACAAGGGCTGCACAACGTGCCGCAACTACACGCTCTTTGACTCTTCCAAGTCGAGCACCTTTTCCAAGAAGCCCAATGTTGCCTTCAATGTCTCCTTTGGCACAGCCAGCGACGCGCAGCCCCTCGAGGAGGACGCCACGGTTGTCGGGACGCTGCACTCGGACACCGTCACCATCGGCGACGTGTCCATCGCCAACCAGCCGTTCCTGCTGGCCGACGGGTACGAGAACATGGACTCGAACGCGCTCGGGGCCAACATTGAGGGCATCTTCGGCCTCGGCCCGCCCAACGCCTCCGTCTTCGGCGCGCAGCTGAACATGACGCTGCAGACGTCCTTCTGGGGCCTCTACTACGAGGGCAAGCTCCCCGAGCCCGTCTTCTCCCTGTACCTCAACGCGGGCGAGAACAGCGGCGCGTCGGGCGAGCTCACGCTGGGCGGCATCGACGACTCCAAGTACGACGGCGACATCACCTACGTCGACTTCAACCAGACGGGCATCGCCCTCATCGGCGAGTGGTACATTGACAACCCCAGCTTCTACGTCAACGGCAAGTCCGTCAAGAACTCCAAGACGGGCGAGGCCTTCCCCCAGGCCCTCACCCTGCTCGACTCGGGCACCTCGTACGTCATGACGCCCGACTACCAGACGGCCAAGGACATGTACGCCGCCATCAGCCCGGACATCAAGCAGCTCGACTCCCTGGGCGCGTGGGGCGCCGACTGCGACGTCATGGAGAAGCTCGCCCCCGAGGTCACCTTCACCGTCGGCTCCGGCGACCAGCTGCTCAACCTGACCATGCCCAAGGACGCCTTCAACGTCGGCGAGTCGGCCGCCCACCCCGGAAAGTGCCAGGGCGTCATCCTCAACTCGCCCGAGACCGTCAGCGACCTCGCCTCCGTCTGGGTCATTGGCGGCCCCGTGCTCAAGGGCTACTACACCGTCTGGAACGGCGAGAAGCTGCAGTTTGGCGCCGCCAAGCTCAAGGCCTCGGAAACCAGCACCGCCAGCTCCTCGTCCACCGGCACGCCTACTCCTTCTGCCAAGACTGCCGACGCTGGCTCTCTGGTCCCCGCCGCCTGGGGCGTTGCCGCTGTCGCTGTTGCTTTTGCGGCCTTGTTGTAAGATTGGTGGGGGGAATACCTAAGTAATGTCTAGACGGGGGATACCAGTGTACAATGATGATATTTTCGAGCCTGTAAAAGATGTAGCCGTTTTTATATACATATATAACATGTTTGAGCATTCTAAGAGCTTACTTTCTTTTGGTGATGGAGCCGCACTAACTATAGCAAGGGGACAGCAGTACAGCAATACTAGCATGGCACGTTTGCTGTAGGTATGTTTAATAGTTCAAACAAGGATGTAAATAATATAAACAGGACCTTTTATAATATATCGTAAACGTGAGAATCTCATTTTATCCTCATAAACTCAGTATACCATCTCATCTTGAGGGTCGGTCAAACACCACTCGGCGCTCCTTCGCTTGAGCCACCCGCCTTATTTTAAACCCACGCAAATGCATTTTGACATGAATTTATTCATCCACTGCCAAGAATTCAACTATTTGTAAACTGCTCTTCTGCTTCAGCTCCTCTTCTGATCGAACCGCACAACGGCCTGGGTCAAAACCTCGGCGCCAACGGAGCACTCCTCGGCCGTCGAAAACTCCTCGGGGTTGTGGCTGACGCCGCCCTTGCAGGGGATGAAGATCATGGTCGTCGGGCAGTGCATGTTGGTGTAGACGCTGTCGTGGCCCGCGCCGCTGGTGATGTCGACGGTGCCGTCGGCGACGCCCAGCACCGACTCGGCCGAGTCGCGGACCGCCTGGATGCAGTCCGGGTGGAACTTTGTGGCGGCGGAAACGGTGTCGGTCCGCCACGACAGGGAGAGCGGCAGGCTGGGCGTGCCGCCCTGCAGCAGGCCGCCGACGTCGACACCGCGCGCCAGGAGGTCAAAGTCGTGCTTCAACTGCTTCTCGACCTCCTCGACCGTCTCGTCGGCGGGCGACCGCACGTCAAGCGTGAAGCTGACGACGCCCGGGATCGTGTTTGTGCTTCCCGGCTGCAGCTTGAGGATGCCCGTGGACGCGAGAGCCTTGTGCTTGGTGGCCACGCGGTGCGAGTGGGTGATGAGGCGCGCGGCAAGGAGAAGAGCGTCGGCTCGGTCGGTGAAAGGGGTAGATCCCGTGTGCGCGTCTGCGGGAATGTAAGTAGTTGGCTCGCCATCTCGAGATGCTTCCCCGGTACTTGCCTCGTCCCTTGATGTCAACCGTGAACCACTTGTACGCTTGCACTCCCTGGACAACGCCAATCTTCTTGGACGCCCTCTCCAAAATGGGGCCCTGCTCGATGTGGAGCTCAAAGTGCGCGCCCATCGGCGTGGCTTCGTAGCTGGCGGGAATCTCGCCCAGGTATCCAATCCTCTCGAGCTCCGACTTGACCGTCGCAGGCCCGGCGACCTCCTGGCAGGAGTGAGCACGCTCAACAGGCGTCTTGCCGGCCCACACCCCGGAAGACATCATGCTAATGGGGAACCGGGCTCCCTCTTCGCTGCACGCGGCTCATCAGCACTGCCATTGGCGGGGCATTTGAGAGTGCTCTCACTTGGTCCAGTTCACCACGCCCACGGGGAACTCGGTCTCTACATTGTGCTCCTGGAGAATCTTGAGCATCTCGACTCCGGCCAAAACACCGAGAATGCCGTCGTACCGGCCGCCGGTGGGCTGGGTGTCCAGATGCGAACCCACAAAGGTGGGGGGCCCGTCGCGGCGGCCGGGACGGACCGCAAAGATGTTGCCCATGGCATCGACGCTGACTGTGCACCCGAGCGACTTGGTCGTCTCGACAAACCAGTCGCGGGCTTTTTTGTCGTCGTCGCTGAGAGTCAGCCGCGACATTCCCGTATCTGTGGGGTTGCTTTGAAGCGTCAGTTAGTTGGCCGGGCCTTGTCCCCTGGAGATGGTGACATGACAACCAACCTTCCCCATCTTGCTCCTGTGCCCCAATTGCACGTGTGGTGGAGCGTATCCATCATTCTGCTCTGGTCGACCTTGAGCTGCTTCATGTCGCTGCTGGTCATCTCACGGGTCGAAATACCCATCTTTTGGTGGTGCAAAACCGTCAGCGCCGCTCTGCTGAGCCCAGCTTGGGCAGCACTGAGGGGAAGCGAGTTCTTGGCGAGGGGTCTCATGGCGAACTGAGAATGGGCCCGGAGGCAATTGACGAATAAATGAGGATGGTTCATAATAAACAAGAGATTATAAGCTGCCTTTTTATTTACTCTTATCCTAGAGAATTTTCGCAATTCTTTTTGAGCGGGCCGAGCTGTAGTCGGAAGGTGTAGGATATCAGCGCCCTCTTATCGCAAACGACCCGCGCCCTGCGACGTGTCGGCTAACTTTCGGGATTCGGCTCACCATCCCCCCCAAAATGGGAGGCCGAATCCCATTGGAAAACGCGACGGCGCTGCAGATTCAGGCATCTTTATAGGCTTGATTCAGTGGTGGGTTGGTGGTGGCAGTGCGCTGTACTGTTGTTGACAACTTGATTAATCGGCGCATCTGATAGCGAAAAGGCATGCTGAAAATTCATGATATTGAGAAAATGCCACATTCATCCCCAACTAACTAATAATGCCCAACTACACTGCTTCTCTCTCAAGCACTAGGAACATTCTGCTGAAATAAAATGAATTGAAGAATTAGAATCTATAGCCATCATCTAATTACAAGTATAATCCTAAAAGAGTCGCATGTGACGCTATTAATTGCGCTTTGATTCGTGCCCACGGTCAGAGCGTCGTCCAGTTACACCAGCCGTGACTGCACCCTGTGCAGGCTGGCAATGGGCCCTCGAAGTTCCGCCCGTTGCGGCGGTGGCTCCTAAACCGGCTCCATTTCCCCAATCCGCTAGCCGCAGCATGTTCCATGGTTCTTCAGATGGTGTTGTACTCATCCAAGTCGACAGAGGGTGAACCAGGGTGGATGGAAATGATGGCGGAGAGTTTGTCCGCGAAATGGTGCAAGTAGACCACTGGCTCTCATGATAGGAGCCGCATTCTGCGACGCTCCATGAGTGTTCACTGCCGCGTCTCGGGGCGGAAGCTGAGGCGGAGAAATTGCCACGGGTGGATGAAATTGAGGCCGAATGATGAGAAGTATCAAAAGTTTGTGCATTTGGATTCCCCGAAGGCGCGGCTCTGCTATTGGAATTGCCCTGAGACTTTGACAACGTTGGTGCTGGGGATGGTTTGCTTGCTTTGTTGCCATTCATCTCTTATTAATGCTTTCCGGGGAATAATATTAAGGTTCGTGATTAAGAAACAAAGGTTGGTATTAGGAGCGTTTGGGGAGTAAATTCACTGGCCATACCAAATTAGACAGGATCTTGACAAGCGCGACGCTGTTGGCTTTAAGGAAAACTCCAGGGGCAAGAATCAGGCTGGGAATTCCCCTCGATTTTGCGTGAAACACCCAGAAACATTAACAACTACCTATTATGTTTCCTTTGGGGAAAGTTTCCGACAAAGCTACATTAGGGGTTCCCATTAGGGGTTCCCAAGACAGGAAATGTGCCGACCGCAGACAGTAACACAGGGCACACTCCGGTATAAAAGTGCACTTTGACAAACTTTTAACGCGGCTAATGAGTCCGCGGTGGGTAAAAAAAGCACTCTTGGCCCTGGAAATGCCGGCTATATCACCTGTTTGGGTTTAGCCAGATGGGTTGCATGCTCACGTAGTGATGCATACGCGCGCCATCATGTCTGGCTGTACGATTCAGCAAATGAAAGAAAGACAGACGCACGGCCTTCCAAGTGTGGATACGGATGCAAGTAGATCATGAGTTGTTGAGTCGGCATGCTGCAGTCGTGGGGCATGCTGTCGATCTGTATGCGCACTTCGCAATGGGCGCCGGTTGTGGACCTTGGCGTGACTGCCAACTGCCCGGGGCTCTGGATCAGGAATCAAGCATAACGTGAAACACACGCGATCACAGGCTTTGGGCACGAAATCAGACGAAAATCGCCACGCTAACTACAGGCCCAAGGCTGGCTGCAGCCAAGCTGGGCGAGTTTAGCTGCGTCAGCACGCCTCTCTTCCCCGACGAAAAAGACCCGTTTGAACCAATCATTCTCCCAAGCATGCCACCAAGAAAAAGATGGCTTTCTACTGCCAATGGAAGCAGGAGGGCGTCGGCAGCTAAGCGCCCGGCTCGCTCCCCTTGTAGGCGGCTAATGTTATCAAGCGCGTATTGGTTCACTCGCCAACCCGGGCTGATCAGCGTGCTGCAGGGAGCTGCTGCATATGGGCTGCAAACGTACGGGATGCAACCTGTCAATATGCGGGCTTTCGGACTTTGACAAGGTGGCGCTGTAGATGGTAGTCGATTGCACGATAGCGTGGACCGGTGAAGGCTCAGAGCAAGCGTGTTATAATGTCTGACCTTGCGTTTTATAAACGCCGCAGATAGTCGCCCGGGTGGTAAGGAACAGCGAATAACAGTGAGCCGGATTGATTTGGAGGGCTCGGAGCGGAAGCCGCGGGGCGCTTACGATGCCACGGCAAGAAATGCAACAGCTTGTTGGCCGCAAGTCGGCGCTTGAGACTCGTGCAGATATGACTTCTGTTGGTTTCAAAGGGAAAA
>NAJI01000159.1:0-51742 GCA_002179835.1 Calonectria leucothoes | reverse complement strand
CCTTTATTCAATCAGTTGATTTCTTGCCAATACCCACAAATGATGATACTCGGCAGTTCTTTAAGACTGGAGATTTAGTACGATATCTCAGTGATGGTACTATGGAATACCTTGGACGACGCGATACTCAAGTCAAGGTCCGCGGTTTCCGTGTGGAACTTGGCGAGATTGAGTACAATATCAAACACGCTCTACCAAAAGTATCCTATGCTGCAGTCGATGTCATCGACCGCGATTCAACACAGTCTCTCATTGCTTTCCTCTCATTCAATGATAACAAATCATCTCATGCTAATACGGACGATCTTTTGGACCTACTATTGCCATTGGATGATCAAATGAAGGAATCTCTCAACACACTCTCTGACGATCTCAAGCGAGTACTACCGCATTACATGGTTCCATCTCTCTTCTTGCCTTTGGAAGCCATGCCCTTTGGTGGTACTCTCAAACTTGATCGGAAGCGGTTGCGCACATTTGCTACAGGCTTATCTCAAGACGAACTCAATAGGTTTAACCTTGGTAATGCCGAAATGGTTGAGCCAACCACAGATATGGAATTCAAGCTTCGAGAGCTATGGGCTCAGGTCCTAAAAGTTTCACCGCAACAGATTGGCAAGAACGACAGCTTCCTCCAGATCGGCGGTGATTCCATTACCGCCATCCAACTTGTTTCTCTTGCTCAGCAGCATGCTATCAACCTCATGATGACCGACATATTTGACAATTCCCAACTTGCTCACATGGCTACTATTGCAACCAGTGTCAGACCAAGCTTCTCTTATGAGGCGGACCCTTTTGAGCTTCTCTCTATCGACAACATCGATTCTTTCAAATCTGAAGTTCAAGATGTGTGCAATCTCTCGAGTCAAGATCATATCCAAGACATATACCCTGCATCCAGCTTACAAGAAGGTCTTATGGCCTTGGGTGTAAAACAGCCCGGGTCTTACATTGTTAAGAATGTTTACCGTCTCGGTGATCATGTTGATACTGCCAAATTCATGAATGCCTGGGAACGTACTGTTGAAGTATGTGAAAATTTGCGCACCAGAATCCTTCTTCATAGTAGCGTTTCTTACCAAGCGATTGTTAATGAGGAGCCATCTTGGGAACCCACGGATGGCCTAAACTTGAACAGTGTCCTCAATACCTTGAGTATGATCAATATGGGCTATGGTGCTCCTCTTTGCCGCTTTGCTATTGTCAACGAAGATTTCAAGGCCAACTACTTCGTGTTAATGATCCACCACTCTATATTTGATGGTTGGAGTCTGAACATGGTTTTGGGCACACTTTACCAAATATACCGCGGCGAATCCTTTGAAACACCACAGCCATACTCAAGTTTCATCAAATACACCACACAAATTGACAAGGCTGCTGCGGTGACTTACTGGAGAGGCCAACTTCAAGGTGCCCAACCCGCCACCTTCCCGCGTGTAGAGCCGACTACTTCCAAAACTCTCAGCAACGTAACAAAGAAAACCATCGCTTTCCCCAAATCCCACGACAATTCAATCACACAGGCCACCATTTTGCGTGCTGCCTGGGCAATTGTGCTTGCACGCTACTGTGATTCCCATGATATCACTTTTGGTACCACAGTCTCTGGCCGACAAGCTCCTGTTGCAGGCCTCGATACCATGTCTGGCCCTGCTGTGGCCACTGTGCCAGTACGAGTTCGTATTGACAGTCAACGAACTATCTCAGGCTTCTTGCAGGATATTCAGCACCAAGCATCTGAAATGATCGCATATGAACAGTTCGGATTGAGAAATATCGCGGCCGTCAGTCCCGAGGCGAAAGAAGCTACCGAATTTTCAAGTCTGTTTGTCATCCAGCCAGTTCAAGGCTTGGTCTCTGGTACAACTAACGAGGCACCCATTCTCTCAGCTGCTCATGTGACTGGTCATACTGGCGAAGCCTATTTCAGCTACCCCCTTCTCCTCATGTGCTTTACGTACGATGACCACGTTGACTTTGAGTTCACATACCATAGCAACATTGTCTCCGAAGACCGCATCAATGCCATCTCTCACCACTTGGAGACTGTCATTTCCCAATTACGAGGAGGTGGCCAGATATCAATGGGGAATATTTCAGTAGCTGGACCCTGGGACGAGCAAAAGGCGCTCGAATGGAATGACGAAAATCTTGAAGTTATTGAGTCATGTGTCCATCAGCTCATAGAGCAGCAGGCTCGCGCCCGACCTCATAGTCCTGCCATATCAGCCTGGGACGGTGAGCTCACCTACCAGCAGCTTGATCAAGCCGCGAATAGCTTCGCACACCTCTTGGTGAATGATTATAATGTCAAGACAGGGGATCTCATCCAAGTTTGCTTCGAGAAATCCGTTTGGTATACTGTTGCAATTTTGGGGATCAACAAGGCTGGCGCTGCCTGGGTCCCCATTGATCCTACACATCCAACCTTCCGACACCAACAGATTGTCCAACAAACTCAAGCAAAGATTGCAGTAGCATCCCTTGCCACTGCAGACATTTGCGACAACCTTGTTCCCTATGTCATCAAGCTATCGCCATCTTTGATTGAGAAGCTTGCAGCCAGGTCCAGGGCCTGGAGCATTGATCCTCCTATCACAAATACCACACCCTCAGATGCTGCGTACGTACTTTTTACTTCTGGCACCACTGGTGTTCCTAAAGGTGTTGTCATTGAGCACCGATCTGTTTGTTCCAGTCAAGTGGCAATCAGCAAACGCCTTGGCATCACGCCAGAGGCTCGACTTTTGCAGTTTTCTGCATATGTTTTCGATGCTTTGATTGGCGAAATGATTGGTGCTCTAGTTTCTGGTGCCTGTGTCTGCGTTCCTTCAGAGCATGAACGCATGAACGGTCTCAGAGAGTTCATCAACAAGATGAAGATTAATTGTGCTTGGCTTACTCCTACTTTTGCACGCACAATCAAACCAGAAGACGTCCCCAGCCTCCAACTTCTTCTCCTAATTGGCGAGGCCGTTACAAGAGATGTATTTGAAATGTGGTTCGGCAAAGTACGCCTTGTTAATGCATGGGGCCCAGCCGAAACCTGTGTCCTTAGTGCTACGCATGAGTGGAAGTCACTTACTCAATCCTCCCTCACCATTGGACGACCTGTCGGTGGATTTGGCTACATTGTTGATCCCGAGAACCCCCGAACGCTAGCACCTGTCGGATGCATTGGCGAGATTGTTATACAAGGTCCAACTTTGCTCCGTGAGTACCTTTCTGATCCAGTTCAAACACGGGCTGCAACTGTTACTTCTCCTCCACTCTGGGCTCTCAAACGTACGTCTTCCAATTTCAATCGCTTTTATAAGACGGGTGATCTCGGCTTATACAACATGGATGGTACAATTGAGTATGTTGGGCGCAAGGATGCTCAGATCAAGATCCGCGGTCTGCGTGTTGAACTTGGTGATGTCGAACAACATATTCGAAATGCTCTTCTTGGCGTGAGACAGGTTGCAGTTGATGTTCTCAAATCTGATGCAGGATCCAATCTCGTTGCCTACTTCTCTTTCAGTGAAGAGAAACGAACGGGCATGGTTATTGCTGAAGATATGCTCGCCCCACTTACATCGGATGTGCAAAACCAGATCACTGGAGTCGTGGGGCAGCTCAACATTTCATTGCCTCGCTACATGATTCCAACAGCATTTATTCCCTGCAGCTATCTCCCTGTGATTACCTCGGGCAAATTAGACCGCAAGGGGCTGCGCACTTTGACCGACTCACTCACCCCCAGAATTTTGTCACAATATACACTAGCTGGTGCCAAGAAGATCGCCCCTAAGACTCCTATGGAAGCACGTCTTCAACAAATTTGGGCAAAGGTTCTTCAAATTCCGGCAGACTCCATCGGCCGGGATGACAGTTTTATGGGGCTTGGCGGCGACTCTATTACTGCCATTCAATTCGTTACGACTCTTCGCGATGAAGGTATGATGATTACTGTCAATGACATCTTCACTGATCCTCGACTCTCAGCTGTTGCTGCCACAGTCCTTGAGGCTGAGAACGCACCCGATTACACAGCCATGCCGTTTAGCATTTTGCCAAGCGACCAAATTGACCCTATCAAATCCCTCGTTTTGGAGTCTTGTGGCATTTCAAAGAGAGAGGACATCCAGGATGCCTACCCTTGCACAAGTCTTCAAGAAGGTCTCATAGCGCTTGCAGTCAAGCAGCCTGGTTCGTACATTGCCAAATATGTCTACCGACTGCCTCAGACCATCGACGCTGTCCGCTTCAAGAATGCTTGGGAGCGAACCGTTCAAACATGCCCCATTCTGCGCACGAGAATCGTTGCCAAAGATGGCGTTGCTATCCAAGCAGTACTTCGCGAAAATGCCAAATGGGAATGTACTGATGGGCTGGGCATGTCTGCCTTCATGGAAACAGCAAAGACTATTGAGATGCAGTACGGCTCACGGCTTAGTCGTTATGCGTACGTAAATGATGATAAGAGCGGCGATAGTTATTTCGTGCTTATTATGCACCACACCGTCTTTGATGGGTGGAGCTTAAACGTTCTCCTGGGCACGCTTGTTAATATCTACCAAGGGCAGGCCATCCTGGATCTGCAGCCATACTCGAGCTTTATCAACTACACTTCCCAGCTTAACCAATCTGCAGCTGTCGCATATTGGAAGGAACAGCTCGATGGTGCCCAGCGTGCCACATTCCCTCGACTCAATACCTCCCCTAACTACAAGCCCTCTACATCCATTATGAAATCCTCCATCCCGTTCCCCAAACTAGAGGACAATTCCATCACCAAGGCAACCGTTCTCCGTGCCGCCTGGGCTCTGGTCCTTGCGCGATATTGCGATGCCAAAGACGTGTGTTTTGGTACAACCGTCTCAGGCCGTCAAGCACCTGTTGCAGGAATTGAAATGATGGCCGGTCCTGCGATTACCACCATTCCTGTCCGCGTCCGTCTAGATAACCAAAAGGGCGTTTCTAGTTGGCTAAATGAGATGCAGCAGCAGGCTGCAGAAATGGTGGCGCACGAGCAATTCGGTCTTCGGAATATTTCAAAGGTCAGCGCCAACGCCAAGGAAGCATGCGACTTTTCGAGTTTGTTGGTTATTCAGCCCATGCAACATGCCGGAGCCGAGTCTCCTGGATCAGATGCCATTCTCAATGCAGCTGAGGACGATACATACAGCAATGAGCAAGCTGTAGAGGGTTACTTCAGCTACCCACTTGTCCTTCAATGCTTTGTTTATGAAAACCACGTTGATCTCTTCATCGTTTATGATTCCGGTATCCTCGGTGAATCTCAACTCAGCGGCGTCACTCAGCATTTTACTGAAGCTACACAACAATTGCTCAAGAAACGAGCTGCCAGAACGTTGAATCACAAGTCATCATCTCGATCTTTGAAGCATAAATCCTCATCCAAGTCACTGAGGCACAAATCGTCATCACGATCTTTATCCCGGAAGTCATCATCTCAGTCACTCGCTGATCAAGCTGCCTCCGAGGGCGAAGTGCCACCTCTGCCCAATCAATCACTGAGACACAAATCTTCCTCCAGAACACTGTCTCGCAAGTCATCATCCCGCTCACTGGCAAATACCGCAGCCTCTCAGGAAGACATGCCCCCGCCTCTTCCCAGTCGAACGTGGACATAAGCGCCAAACGGCTCAGCTCTGACATTACCTTTTTTTCCTTTTGATTCCAGTTTATAGCTTTATAGTTTTTTTTCTTCCATCCATTTCAGATGTTCAAAAAGGCCAAGGCCAATAAGGGTTCTGATTTCTAGATGTTTAGTATAGATTTGTTCACATTGTGTCAATACATTTCAATCAATCACCTTCTGCTGCACATAGATATGCGATTTGTCACAGGCGGTCTGTCCCTCAACTAACTTCAAGAGAAAAAAGCGCCAGTGTCCCTAGTCTTGTAGCTTGGCGGAGGCTGGGAAAACTCTTCTTCATACGAACATCATAACCTACTCTGCATTTCTTTTTTAAAACAAAACAAAGCTCACTGATTCTGATACAGAAATAATGCCAACACACATTGTACCTCTGTAAATGTGTGCCTTAAGCACCCTTGGAAGGCCTATATAAGCCCTTGACCAGGGTAGACAGACAATAATAAATCAACCTTCCTACTACATATCATTAAGACCCCCACTGTTCTAACCGCAGCGTATCAGATTCTTATGGTCCACATTCATTTCAAATGGTTAGAGCCTTCAAGTCATCTTAATCCATTCAAAGTTCCTAATTCCGTAGTGTTGGAATTATCTTACATGTAACAAGCGAGGTTGCATATCGAGGGAGCAGTGAGACAAAAGGGAGGACCTTGTATATATTCCACTCTGCCCTCAGAAGAACACTTGTTCCTTACACATAACAATACACTCTCTCTCTCTAACACGTAGGAACGGCTCAATATGGTCGGCCAAAGAGCTACAGACTTTGTAAACCTTCGGCACGATCGCCCTACCAAACTACCAACTATCAACTTAAACCTATGTATGATGAAAGCTTTGATAGAAGAACCTCTCACGATAAAAAGATAGCGTTCCAACGGCCAATTCCAAAGCGTGCATCCTAGCCCACAACAACAAAAACGACGAAATGATTTTCGCAAGGCGCATGATTTGAATGACGCGACACTCGACGAGGACAAAAGAACATCGGCCAGAAAGTACGTCAACGGGTCCTTCATGACATCTCCAGTCGCATTCATCAAGCAAATCAACAAGTACTTCGACGACAACACAAAAGACGCAGCTCAAATTATACAATACATAAATACAATAAAAGCGAATCTCAAACCCAAACTTCAACTGATCCCATCCGAAATCCGCACGTTCCAAAAATGACATATCATCAAGAAAAGCCAATGTAAAGATGATTAAAGAGGCAATAGAAAAATCAAGGTTCTATTAACAACCAATCTATCTTGTACGACCGACCTCTATGATTAGCATATGGATCTCATTGAATATATCAAGGTTGAGGAGGAATGAGGAGTGGCTAAAAGCGATCGTTCGATGACTCCGATCAATATTACACGCAATTCAATCTAGATATCTGAATCAAGTCCATAAAAGCAGCTACACAAAGTGATACGGTAAAAGGGCAATGGACATAGAGAGCACGAAGGACCTAAAGGCTGCTTTAGCAGGTGGATTGGTTGTATTGTGTATGATGTGGGATGAAGAGGGCAAATGACAAGAGTCCCAGGCCCTCATATATACGCCACTTCGCGTGACCCCCCTCAGGGGAATGAAACCGTATCGCACAAAAGTGCAAAACACGGTGAATTTCCATTATAAACCAATTGAGGGAGCCTCCAAGTCATCAAGTCGCATCTTCTGTTGCTTGCTAGGATGTGGCTCATGGATAAAAAGCGGTGTGAGATCAAGGTAAGAAAAGCCCAAAGATGTGATTTGAGCACCCTCGCTAAGTCCAGTTGGGAGTTTGATCATCTCTCAACGTGGTCAGTGCACTACATGCCATGCCCACACATCAACACACCAAGAACATATGTTCGATTGTCGTGATACAAAGCGTAATTCAACCCAAGGTGAGATTTCTTTTACCAATCGGAATCCCACTGATGAAAAACCATAAGTGCCCCATCCGACCTCGACAAAAAAGACAGAAAATAAATAGGACCTTGACCTTTCAAAAGAACCCTTGTACTCATTAAGCGAATTCAAATCATGCCGTCGTGATCTAGCGTCGAGGGACTAAGGATTAGTTATGTACATTATGCCGCCGCACGGATCGCTCGTTGTCGCCGAAATCTTAATCCGAGACACCCCAGGGCGCTAGTGACGAGAGGATCCACAAGAAGCGGAATTGAACACTTATCTGCATAATATGTAGGAGTTTATCTAATGTAGAAATATTATACAAAACAAGCGCTCCATTACTCCCACCCTCCATTTGAGGTTGCAGTAAAAATCAGTGTGTTTAGCCTTTTCCCAGCCGCCAGATTCAAGGAGTCGCCATGCCCACTCGATCTAGCTGACCTAGTCCGCTAGTCTCTTCGTTATTTTCTTTTTATTTTGGCCATGTACCCTAGCATTGTGTCAGGGTGACCATAACAAGAATTGTGGCTTACCAAAGCAGAGACATGTCTTATTTCATTCAAATAACTGAAACAAAAATGAAGAAAGTGGAATGGCAAGGTATTTTCGTGTTTGTTCTCCATAATCTGTACAGCAAAGCGTCAATATTGCACACCGAGCAGCAGATTTTTGGAACAAACCACCCAGGGATCATCTTGCTTCTTTAACAACATTTTATTTTTGATGGATCGATCACATGTAAGGCAGCTAGGGCGTCTGAGTTGTGTGGGTAGTGGGACGGTTTGGCTGACAACAGGCATCCCCTGAACTGTGGCGTGCGCTAATGTTAGGCAACCCAATCTTCTGGTTCTCTATTGGAGGTTATCTCGTTTGCGGGTTTCTCCTGACTTGTGCAATGTGCTGATCGTCCTCCCGAGAGCCAAATCATGGGTTGGGTTTCCCTTGCAAAATAGGTGTGAGGGGCGCCTGCACTCGTGCTCAAAAGGCGGCGGGCCTCCCGAAGTGACTATGAAGACGACACAGTTTCTACTACTCCACATCAAACCAAGCACAAGCCAGCCCAATTATATCACAAGAATTGGCAGATTACACGAGCTAACGATCAAAGAGCCCGTGGTAAAACGTTTCAGGCACAGGCGCATCGCAATCCACGTGTCTTCAAAGCGCTGTCTATCTAGGAATTTTCTCCCTGGTTTATCAATCATCGAGGACCACAGCTAATTGTATCTCAAACAGGACTGCTCGATCCTCTTTAAAAGTCATCTCCAACACGGGATGGCAATAGCAGAAGATGGGAAATGGGCTGTTGGTGTCATGTGGATGCTAACAGTACTGGTCCTTTTCTTCGTAATTTTGCGTATCTATACTCGGGTTGTATTGGTACATTCATTCGGCTCTGATGATGTTGCTTATATGGTGGCATTCGTAAGTCAACACATTGTTAGACGTCGTACTATTGTAAAACATACGTCTTCGAGCCTAACTAATGCCATCTATCAAGGTACTTCTAGTACTTGTCAGCACCATTATGACTGTCTCAGCATACTATGGGTTTGGGCAATCAAATAATCCAAACAACGGCGACACCGCGAATGCTCTCTTGTATGAAGCGATCGGAATAAATATTGTTGGTACAGGCATGATCATTGCAAAGTTATCTCTTGGGTTGTTCCTCCTCCGAATCGTTGAGGTTAGATGGCATATATTAGCCATATGGGCGGTGATGGGCCTTCTGGTAGTCGCATCAATCTCAACAATTGTCGTCTATTGGACACAGTGCGAGCCAGTTGCTTATATGTGGGATCGTCGAATAAAAGGAGGCCGGTGCACGAACAGGTTTGTTCCAGCAGCTTATGCTGTTACATGTAGGTAATACCTCTAACACCATGGTGTATATTTTACATCATATACATTCTTCCAATAGGCACTGTGGATGCTGATACCAATTGTCAGCTGTGTGTGTTTTCGCCGACTTTTTTTTTGTTTTATTCCCCTGGGTAATTATGTGGAAGCTGAACATCAATCGCCGGGACAAAATTCTTATTCTATCTAGTTTAAGCTTAGGTGTCATGTAAGCTCCTTTGCCCCGAATCTCCATCCACTATCATGGGAATCAACTACTTACTACAGTATAGCGCTGGAGCATGTGGGATTAAGCGAACGAGCGAGATAGGCGAGCTTTCAAAGCCTGACTTTCTGAGTATGCTCTGCCCAACAACAAACAAAAGTTTTGCTACTAATTAATTTTGATGAGTTGAAGAGGCGTCTGTACCTGCTGCAGTGTGGTCGATTGCAGAAATGGCGGTTACGATGATGTGTACTGGTGTTCCTGTATGCCTTCCATTCTTCATCAAATTATACGGCAAATGGTCATCAAAGGATCCTCGTGCTGGCAGTGGCATCAGCGAGTCCGGGGGAATACAGTACAGTAATAAAGTATCGGGATATGGCTCGTCTGGCCATACATCAACCTTGACAGAAATGGCACGCAAATTGGGCATGACCTGGACTGTCTTTGAAACGCATGTCGAGACAGGGCAGAATGAAGACGAGATCGCATTGCAGACATACAGAGAAGCAAATGGTAACCAAAACGAATCATTAGACGGAAATGGCAGTCGTATCATGGAAGAGTACGAAGTGATTGCCGAGGGAAGCGCAAATAGGCCAGACCCGTTGGTTTGAGAATACTACAATTTGGCTCATCATTTAGCGCACTGCGTTGAGAGCACCAGAATAAGAAGAATACATGGTATCGACACTTGCAATAATAAAATGTTCCGTCTCAGAAGTTGATATGTTGATACATGAACTCACTTAAGAGCAAAAATATGTGTGAATTTGGTTTATACTGCACAGATAGTTCGACTAGATTGTTACCTGGTGTAATAATAAGAGTAACAGGTTGCTGTGCAAAGTTAGTCAACAAAAAAACATAGAACGCAAACGTAGAGTTAATGCTAGAAGATGCAATGTATATTCTTGTCTTTGTTATCTAAAGGACAGGTGTTCTATCTGACGGGATATATAAATGATGTCTATCCATTGAGTTTATCTCTCATTTTGTCAGCTTCACTTGGTGCACAAAGGCAATTCCAACAGTTAAGATTTATCCTCTATTGTTAGAAAGAGAGTGCATTGTTATGTGTAAGGAACAAGTGTTCTTCTGAGGGCAGAGTGGAATATATACAAGGTCCTCCCTTTTGTCTCACTGCTCCCTTGATATGCAACCTCGCTTGTTACATGTAAGACAATTCCAACAGGCCCAAGCACAAGCTTGCGGCGGATGTTTATGGGCAAAGCTCGATAATAATCACATCGTCATGGGAAATAATACTTTATTCATATCAGTATGCTAATTCAACTCTACTGAACCTTTCCTCGCGAATCAAGAGACCATATTTCCACTATGATTCCGTTCAAATAAGCATAGTAAACATCATGCAGATTAATCGTGGGATCGATATGGCTCGGAATCATATGGATCCTGTCCCCGATTTCCAATGAAGGTGTCCCTTCATCCCAAACCAAAGAACCGTGTTCATCACCTCGAACACCGTGGACATAATGAGGATCGCTGCACTCCGACAAGCCACTATCAGTCGGCAGAGATTTGGGACTACTATCAATGGTAGCTTGGCGCTCGCCTCGCTTGCTCACAACCATGGATAGAATAGTGAGACTGTTGGAAAAGAAAGAGCCAACGGCGTTGCGGTAGTCAGTATCCATGAATATAAAAGATCCCGGCTGCAACTCAGTGACGCCAGGGACAGCGGCACAGAACTCGGCTGTTCCGGTGTCGCCGTTGTCACAACACTCATATCAAACCCTTCCCGGCGTAGAATATCGGCCGTATCTGTGAGGATCTTCATAGACGCAAGACATTGGGACTTGCGCTCCTCGGCGTCATGTATCTGCTGTAGGTGGCCCTCATAGCCTTGAATGCCAATAACACGCAGGTGTGGAAGTGTACCGAGGTGGCGTGCAAGTGCCAGAGCGGGCGCGCCTGGCACAACACCGGTGCGCGGGAGGCCGACGTCTAAGTCCACCAGAACTGCGATGGGTTCTGCAATACCGGACCCGGCTGGCGCATTGTTGATGGCCGTGGCCCCGATTTCACTATCCACCACGATACGAATCCCGCGGTACTTTCGAAACAACTCAACAAGTCTTTTGACCCCGACCAGCCCAATAATTTCGCAGGTGATGAGCAGGTCGTCAAACCCCGCAGCGGTAATGGCCTCGGCCTCACTAACCTTGGCCACACCTCCCCTTTTGCTCCTCCCTCCACCAGCGCATGGGCCAACACAGCACTCTTGGTCGGCTTAAGATGCGGTCGGATACTCAGGCCAGTCGGCAGTAGACGATCCATCAATTTGCTGATATTGCACTCCATAAGGTCCAAATCAACCACCATCGATGAAGTGTCGAGACTTTCCAACCTATCGCCAACCGCTGAAGCATACATGGTTCCCTTAGTTGTCCTTTTCATGAACAAAACTTTGATAAAATGTATCAATTACCATAGAACGAAAAAGAGGATAACTGAGTCACTAAGGCCCATGCATTCCGGCGTCCATATCTAGCTCCGTTATGCGCCAGTTTACCATATAACCTTGACAACCAAAGCGGGCCATTGGACCATTTGGGTATAGATCAACCGCCAACAGTTGCGGATGCGGGTTCTGGCTACCCTGCCCCCTTCCGGAATGAAAAAAGGGACGCCGGTCAACCCATATAAATTGTTGGTAAGGGCGGCACACTATTTTCCATTCCCAAACCCGCGTTCGATCCTCCCATGGGGATAAGTAAAGTATTTGCACTACTCTTACTGCTGCTAGATTCCATGCGGTTAAGGCAATGTTTAATGATACTACATGCTCTGGGTGCATCCTGCATGTATTGCAACCTAGCCATACATAGTCCTATGAAAAGCCGTGCAAAATATCGTAATCGCGCTGGATCCGGCGGCCAGTACAGCATCCATGGCGATAAACGGGTGGGGCTGGCCTTTCATGATGTTGATATCTACCTTGACTCCATGTTCTTCAAGCTTTTGTCCAAATTGCTCGCCTTCGCTGCGAATCACATCTAGCTCACCAAGCATCATGGTTGCTGGTAGCAGTTTAGTCGAGTCACCCGTCCAGAAGAGAGGGCTTGCCTCTGGGTTGGGCCAATCTCCTCTGGTGGGCAAATAATGATGAAGATATCAGAGCATCTTTAGTGCAGATAAGGCTGGTGCGAACTAGTTCTCTTTCCACGAAACATTATTACTGGCATCAGCAGTGTTGTCCATGACAGGCACCGAGAGCGACTGCAACGAGAATTCCGGCGAACCTTGAGTCACAGCGCGTTAGTATATAATGGCAGCTAGATTTGCAGCCGTTGATGAACCTCCTGTAGCCATCTTGCCTGTATCAAAACCAAGTATATTCCTACCTTCTCTTGTGACTCAGAGAACTGTCTCCCATGAGTCCAGCACAGCAGCGGGGAAAGGGTTCTCCGAGGCAAGTCTATTGGGTGTGAAACTATTAAAACAAACCTCTACACAGTAGCGCCCAATGTTGGAGGTGCCGTCATGTTGCTCATTCTTGCTTTCAGTTCGGATCTACTCCGCATTCGGTTTCCGTTTATCATGCTAGGTTTCACCTTTACTTTCATCGGATTCATCATTTACGCTACTATTGTTCATGTTCAAGCTCAGCTGAAATTGGCTCATTTTGCGTGTTTCATGATGGTCTGGAGCACTTTAGCGCCTTCTGTCATTTTATCAACATGGTATAACAATACCCTCGCGCACGAAGACCGCCGAGTTCTTCATGCATCTGTCGGTGTTCCCTTAGCAAACGCAATGGGCCTTGTTTCGAGCAACATCTTCCGTCAGAAGGAGAAGCCCAAATACGAAACAGCGCCAATTACTACAGCCATTTTTGGGGCCGTTGGCTGTCCTACTGCGGGTTTGCTGGGCAGCTATATGCCTTTTGATAACTACAGGAGAATCGGTACGGCTGGAAAGGAAACTACGGCAGCTGTGTTCTAACTCAGAGACTCCGTGAAGGTCCCAGTGTTTCCGAAACTCGTGACCTTTGAATCAAGTTCTTGATCGCAAAATAGCTCGTTGCTTTAAATAGGAGTCAAACGGAGCCGCGTCGTCAACTCTAGGTAGTTAACACTGTCGCCTAGAAATATAGTCGCGCCATTGCATCATATTGTCATACACACGAGGATATCACGATAGAGGCTTGTTCAGACAGTGATCCTCAAAAAGGACCCAAATTAGCTAGAACGCACACAAAGAGTTCACTCAAGCGAACAAACTTTAGTTCTAGCATAAAATTTAACGGACTATTGCCTCGCTATCCGATCTTCTTCCTATGATGCTCACCTATTACACTTATCTAACTTTTGTGCTCAGAAACCCAGTTGCGACGAGTGTGTTGCAGGTCATTTTCTGGAATCGTGTCTAAACTTTGTGAAGATGGACGAGAAAAGGTGTGAATGCCAAAACGTAAATAAGTCAGGTAGGGTAAATTGAGGTTCTTTCAGAATACAAGACAAAAGCTTGGTCTTTCCTTTGACTGCTACTAGGTCCTAGTTTCAAGTCTCTTGATGCGTTACTATTGGATTAAGGCTTTCGGGGCTTTGGGCCTGAAGCCCTCGGGTGTGAATGGTGGTTGGAAATCCTGCGACCGGGTACGCAGATGCTTTGCGCAGATATTCCTCGCGAATGTTCTCAGTCTTGATAAAATAATGGAATCAGTAAAGTGGCAGAAGTCCAGCGGGGAAAGGGGGGCTTAGAGATCACCCACGGCAACTTCATTCTTCCATTTCATGCTTTCTTATAAAGTTCTAATGACTTGAAATACTTGACTAGGCTATCCCAAATGATAGTGCTGCGAGCAGCAAATGTTGTGATAGATGACATGCCATGATTTTCTGATTGACTCAGGCATCCCTACCTGATAGTTCTTCAAAAAAGAAAAAAGAAAAATGGGGAGAGGGGTGTTCATTTCAACATGAGGTGCATCCCCGATCATCAATCAGTATACATTCGTGTACAAAGCCAATGGTAGGAACAACAAATTAGAGTCCGCTTCGGGCTAGACGTCGAATTAGAAGCCGCTTTGACGGTTTTCTTTCTTTCCAAATGATGCATGTATGCTTTGCAGGTCAAAGACATACATACTGTGCCCAAGTCAACGTTACACGTTGCCACCCGAAAAGCGCGTTGGGTGGCGAACGCCCAAGCTTGGACGATGACGTTGCTGAATCTGGCCGTCCAAAATTTTCGGGCGAGCACGACGGCGAAAAAGAAGTCATCAGCGTCATTGAGGGTTCTAAATTTATCGCCACTCGTTAGTCAATACACTTTCAAGGACTCGGACACCACGCTACGAGCTAAGGTTGCGATGTGGCCGGATGGGAAGGAAACAGGCGGCGGCGCATCAGCGACGTGAAGAAATAGGGCATCTACCTCGCACGGTCAGTTCAACATTGACTTTGTGCTAACTAGTGCTCAGCGCTCTTAGTTGCGGTTTGGCTGATGTGCTAGCCAAGCGATTGTCGACTAACGGGCCGAGACGCCCTTTCCCTGTAAAAAAAACCCACCCTTCGAGTCATGTTTCATTTTGCACAATCTGCGCCAATCTACGGCAATCACCAATACGCGTCGGAGGCTCGCGCCCCAAATATAGCGCCGCCCCTGAAACGGCGCCCAGCTGGTCGACGGCTTGACACTTGACACACAATGGTTCGATGAAATGACATGTCATGCCCAAGCAATGATATGATGGCAAATGCCAGCATTAGTCTCCTCGAGATACCAACTGTTTAGCTCAACCATCTATTTATGAGGACACCAGATGCACTCTCATTTTACGCATCAGACGAGATGGTTGAAGGATGTACACGAACGACGGCACATTGTGGCGGTGGAAGCGCCGGCATTTCTCTTAGTCAGTGGGGGTTTTCCCGCCACCAGGTTGCAAGACGTTTTTTGTGATTGAGCAACCTGATAATGTATAACAATCAGTAGCTAGAGATGTCGCTGCTTCGTGGGAAGTAGCTATTCCCAATACCGAAAATGCTACGTTGATCAAGAAGCTTTTAAAGTAGCCTGGTTTGGCTACGTTTGGCGAGCATTAGCTTGTCCAAATATCGAAAGGCGTTGGAAAGCCGTCGCGCATTTCAAGATTAGGGGCTCCGTGGTTGGACCGCTTCGAGGCACTCGTTTCTGTCGAGCGGGATTCCTTCCAAGCAAGTGTCCCAGGGGGGGATCGTCAGCAAAATGATCGACACGCAGGGGCTAGGCGGGGTTCGCGACCCGGAACCCGCCATTCCCAACCAAGCGCAAACTGGCACGCGGGTGACAGAAAAAAGGGCCGGTGCTGCCAGCAAAATGCATATTGGGACCGGCCTTTTTTTCTGTCACCCTCGTGACTGGTTACCCTGAGATAGAAACTTTGTTAGACATAAGGTAAGTGAGCTCATCGTTTCCATGTCTGATGAACATGACACATAATCAAAAATAAGGGGGGAACAAACCCAGTCTAAATTCCTCATAGTCATTGCAAGGCCCACAAACGAATCCCAATCGCGGCCTTCCAGGAACACATCAGGCGGGGCCAAAGCATCACTACACCGTCGTAGTCTACGACCCAGTCTTAGTGTCAAACTTAGATAAATGCAGGCCTGAGCGACAAGGGCCGTTTCCAACGAAGGAATCTGAGCCGCCTAGCCAGGATGCATTACCGTCAATATATCAGGGGAAATTGACCAGGGCTCAGAGAAATAGCGTCGTTAGTTCGAGGTCCAAGCTCTGATCTGGAAGTGCCGTGTTCCAGTCCTGGCACAAGCCGATAAAATTTTACGAATGCCGAGATCTTTAATCCAATAAAGACAAAGCAGACCCCGCCCTCATTCATGCTCTTGAATCCCCTCGAAGCTTCGCCAAGACCATCTAACCCGTGTTTGAAAATACTCCATTCCGTGAAAGCCATGCTAACTTTACTTTCACCTAATTTTGTGCTTGAAGATGTCACGCAATACGACTTAATTGTTGCTTCCACTGCCTGGGGGTTTACTCTCGGCATTGGGTGGCTGACAACATGGACAGCTGCAAAGCAAACAGCAAGTGTCTATCGTCGGCGTGGCTTATTGGTGTTTCAAAATGCATATATATGGATGATTTGGCTCGAAATCTCCGTTTGTCTTGGCTTTGGTGTCATCTGCTTCATGTACCTTTTGGACGTGATACCCCCAAGGTGAGCAAAGCTTTTTCACACGAGCATGGATTATGACCTTTCTAATATTTCCATCCAGTTTTGCATTCTATTTCTGCATTTGTATGCTATCCCTCTATATTTAACACACCTCACCCCGGTTCTGAATTTTGACTGACTAACCACTATCTGAACAGTAACGCTCTGGGCGCTGCAGGTGAGTCTGATTTGAATATAACTGTCAGCTTGACGTATCTAACAGTGGAACAGGTTCAATTTTTACTCCAGATTATTGTCAATAGATGCGCAATCCTTGTCCACGACAAAAGGTTCATATGGAGGGTCAAATACGGAGTTGCCGCCCTCATCACAACCATCAATATTTCGGTCTACTGTATCTGGATACCTGCTAGATTGCAGGTTTCAGAAAGGTACATACATATCAACGATGTTTGGGATCGATGCGAGAAAGTCATCTACCTCGTCGTCGATGCCTGCCTCAACTTTCTGTTTATCCGGATCGTAAAGAAGAACTTGGTTGAATTGGGCCTGAGCAAATACGACAACGTTGTCAAATTTAACTTGTTCATCATTGGCTTCTCGCTAAGCATGGACGTCCTTATTGTATCAATGATGAGTTTGAAAAACACATTTGTGTAAGCGTCTCCCCAAATTCATATTTCAGCCATTAAGAGGTGCACGTGCATACTGACGAGATCATTCTACTTCTCAGATATATGCAGTTTCACCCACTTGCATACATTGTTAAACTCAATATTGAAATGTCAATGGCAAGATTGATTGCAAAGATTTCCAAGTCATCGGCCACCTCATCCGACTACGCAATGTCTCGATCTCGCGGGACTCGTGCAGCTGACAAGACTTGGGAGGAAAGAGCCGATGGGCGCGAAAATGCTAGAAACAAGGCATGGCCAACTGTGACGACTACAGTGGAGATGCATACACTTGAAGCACAACCCTCAGCCGCTCCTAAAGCACAGATCGGGTTCCACCCTAATGATACAGACGAACTGCTTCGCGAGTCCCTACCTTACTCTGTCCAGGTTCAAGCTGCATATGGCGCGTCTGCAAACACGTCTATGCATCATGGTAATCGATCGGCCAGTAGCAGCGAGTTCAGCGGTGTTGTTGGAGCAGCTCAGTGAATCAACTGCCGTCATCCTCTGGTTGACTAGGTTTTATAGTCCCTTTCATGCTGGTGTTCGCTTTTATTAGTTGAAAAAAAAATATTTTTCACTTTGATCAAGTCTCCTCAATTCGGTACGATGCATGTAAATAGAATGCTCCTTCATAGAGTCCATCAAAAGATACATGAATATCCCACAGACTGAGAGAGAGAGAGAGAGAAATAAAGAAAAAGAGAAAGAAGGGGGAAAAGAAGATTTGTTTGCGTAAGCTCTTGTTGTGGTTTTGCAAGTCAGGAAACAAGAAAATGTTTCGCCATCAAGCACTGGGGAAGCGGTTCATGGGGAGCAAGATGAGCAGAGATGTGTCGCTGAATTCTTCAGAGATCTTGGTGCCGCAGGAAGCTCATTAAGAACACATTGGCAAGAGAACTCGCCTGAAATAGGGTTTTATAAGCGGGAGGTGAGCAGTCCAATATGTACGCTGAAATGCTGTGCGGATCCGCAAAGGGGGCACGGACTGACTGATCCGGACGAAGGGGAACGGGCTTAATCATCAAGTGGGCGAGCAGACTTAACTGCGGATCCGCATTTCAGTGGAGCCAAGGAACTATTATTACAATGCCGAGTTGTACACGCTCAGAAATGACACTGACAAATGATAGTCTTACAAATTCAAACCTATACAAGGTCATGTACCATTTTCCCTCACTTGAACCGCAATGACTAGTAATTATGAGCACCGGATAGCCAGTAGCCTTGCGCTGGCATATCCTACCATCTTACCCTGTACATATCAGGCACCGTTCCGATATTAGACCTCGGTATAATTTCTGGTAAATAAACAGAAGAGTCCATGTATGGCGTAACTAATCGTCATGAACTTTGGTCACCGAAGCAGTGATGAGTTCTGAAACAAGCAGGACCTGATATTTCTAATCGTATTAGCACCCTGAATTTCAGGAAAGGCCAGTGCAATATAAAATCGGAAGCTGATTTTTCAGCACAGAATCCAGTGTTTATGGCCTAGACCCCATTTTAACCCGTGCCGGTAATTGTGAACATGGGGGCATTTAATTGATCTTTTAGTTTAGTGGTCAATTGACGCAATAAAAAGCAGAGACCTTTGCATCCATTCCTCTATATTGCGCTCAAACCGAATATTTTCAAATCATTCTCTCGAAGGTTTAAATAACGTGTCAAGTGTAATGGCAGAACAAGAATTCCCATCCTTCTCCACATTATTTTATTTAAGAGTGAAGGTCTCAAGACAAGTTTATCTTGTACATGCTTCTTTAAGTATTCCTAATTCATATAGTACCTAACTAACAAATCCAGAAAACCATTCGGATTGCGGCAATTTGGGTGATTCAAATGCCTGATGGGCTTATGCGTTGCCCTTCTGCCGTGGGCTCATTGGTGCAGATGTCTTTCGTCTCAGCATAAAGTCCCAAAGTGCAAGACCAGTCTCAGTGAGGTGGATAATGAAGAAGGGAATGAGATTATATTGCCAGCCCCTCATAAGTCGTAGGTGTTTCTCAATATCCCCTCTCGTTCCGTCATCGACCAGGTCAAGTTTTAAGAGGGCGGGAAACCAGTTTTGAGGGGTCCAGGAATCAACGTCATATTTCGCATTGTGTAAAATTGTTGCGTAACTCGCATCAATCACCTGATCCTTATGGTTGTTGGTGGCGACAAAAACGTAAATAAGGGCAGAGAAAGCGAGAAGGAGGCTGAGGATGTTGGTAACTAGCCAAGCGTTGTAAAACCCGATGATAAGCTTGTGGGGGTTTGGCCTCGAACGAAGCCAAAGAATGAGGAAGCCGCCGATGCCTATGGGGATGAAGGCTGTTCCTGCTGCGCCATTACTAGTGTGCCCTTGGTCGACAATGAAATTCTTGGGTTCTCCCTTCAAATCGTAATTTGAGCCTCCATATTGAAAGCCAAAAGAGCCACTGGCAGTGCTATGCAACCATCCGACCATGGCAGAAATGAAAGATAATTCAATGATTGATACAATCATCAAAAGGGTCAACGTGGAATAGAGCGCGATACGAGCTGTCATTTTGAAATTTTGGATGAAGGTGCAAAATTGAGGATGCAAAAGCAGAAGGGCCGCCAGCCAGGGATTTATTTCGAACCAAACCCACGACTTATCATCACTAGTGATAACTTCTAAGCGTGGCCCATATTCCATGTTAGCCTTATTAGTGCTGACAGCGCTGACGAGTGATGCTGCGCTACTGCGCTACGCTCACTCTCAGCTCAGTAAGCCAGTCACGCAGGCGACAGAAAAAAAGACTGGTCCTGGTATACAATTTCGTTACCGGCACCGGGCCTTTTTTCTGTCACCCGCGAACCAGGGCCCACCATTCAACAGCAGCGGCGACTTTAGTGCTCACTGAGCGACTCACTTAGACGCCACCGCTGGGACAACTGAACAGCTCTGAATAATGGTGGCCAATAACGGTGGAGGGATTGTTCCCTCTGGAGAGCTGACATTTCAATAGTCGCTCTCAGGTCCCCGTGTGTGTTGTGTGTTAAGACAAGTTCATCTGCCTAGCGTTTGAACGTACCGCTTCTACTCCCATCCCTCTTTTGGAATCAAGTAGATTGCGTGAGGGAATAATGCCTGGACAAAACATCAAATGCTATAGGATGGAACAAAACAGCGTTCACATGCTATGCCTCAGTTGGTCATTTTAGCCGTTTCTTATTTTTCAAAATGACCTCTTCCCTTCTCCCCGTCCCGCAAAGGCCTGCAAAGGCGCAAATATCGACTTCGATTCCAATGAGTTATTATTTTGGTAGGCCATCATTTCCACACATATGAGTGAAGTATGCAATCTCACGGAAACCTAGTTTGATCTGGGTTTATGCAAAAATGGCTGAGGCAGCTTTAAAATCTATCCGAGGCACGGATTGCTACCCTGACAGATCCCGATTGAATTTATGCTAGAGGATTCGATGTCTAACCCAATTCCATCTAATAATTACCAAATTTAGCATTATTCCTGGCTCATGATGCGACAAAGTACCGCAGGGGCTAGGAGAAGAGGAAGTGCGCAGGATCTATGGTTCCCTAAACGACTAGAATACTTCTGAAGGGCCTGAAAGGACCCAGGTACACCACGTCGCAAGCTTTTCCGAAGCTTCTGTTGATCAGCAGTACATCCGGGAGCATTTTCCACCATTAGCAATAGATTTCACTAAAGTTAATCTTTCAAAGGCCCAATTGTAGTGCGTAGACAGGTTCTATAAAGAGGCCAGCAAAACAAACCCAGCGTAGAGTGCACCTGGGACATTCCTAATTCCTGGCACCTTTCACACTTGTACAATGAGCATTCAAACTCGAATTTTTCCAAATTTGAAGGCTGATTTTGGTCGCGTAATCTAGGTTTTTCTGATCAAGACTTGCCCTTCAACAGTAGGTGAGAAGCTCGCGGCGACGCAATGTAAGATAAACCATACCAACTCAACTCTACCTGCTACTTTATGATTGAGATTTGATTTTAATTACATTAGTGATATAAACAAGAAAGTTCATGCTAAATATCTTATTCAGCGTGGGTATCGCAGAGTCAAGTATCAAAATGCATTCGCCGCTTCCTCCCCTCTTTGACCCCCCTCCCTGTCGTTTTACACCCATACCCATATGCTGTACATAATCGTAGGAATGAAAGGGCTGACAAAATTTTAGTTATCACCAAGTCCGCAATCCTCCTTGAACATAATCGCCAACTTAGCTAGCACATTTCTACGCTTCAGAGTTCCCCAGTCTTAGTATTTGCAGTTCCACTCTCAGTGACAAAATCAATCAACCACCCGAACCCGTATCAAAGCAATCTCCAGACTTGAGCTCTGTTTCGAACTCCATAAAAAAAACCCAACCATTCACCTGTTGGAATGTAATTGGGATTGAAGGGATAACGCCGCTTGAGGCCCTGAGGGGCCGGGCCGGAAGGCGGGGAAGGTGTTGGTCCGCTCACGTGACCGGATCGCGTCTCTCAACACCAAACATCCCTGCCCTAGCTGGTTGTGTGTGAATAGGGACAAGAACAACAAGAACGTCAGAAAACAACCACATTTGCAGCTGCTGATAGTTGTGACCTGACTGAACCCGGGACCTACCCACAGTGGGCTCAACCGGGTGTTCCAGGAACCAGGCCACAGCAGTAACAGTCTTGAACAATCAGCTCGGTCGTGTAAATTCTTTTTTGCCCTGACCAAAAGAACAATCAACTTAAACCTCCTTGTAGCCTAAAACGTGTCTTTATCCCCTCGGTACTTAAGATGGATACCCTGCCAAAACCGGTTGGCTCCAAAGCACGCCTCCAACCTAAGATCAAATCTCTCGCAATGTCAATCAAGCGTGAAGTAGCCGGAGATGGCGGAAATCCCAGTGCGCAGTCTTACAAACGAAGTTTCATTGGCGGTTTACTATGATTTTGGTGGGCCCATCCGCCACTTGTAAACATAGATACATGAGAATATATTTTAAAGCGTCTTACGTACGCTGTCTTTTGTTTTGATTACCGAGATGTAGTATATATATAGATTTATGTGTGCATGCAAGTGTGTGCCAGCTCTCGTTAATTGTGTGACCTTGCTTTGCCGCGAGTCGTTTCGACGTACTGATCGGCATATTTTCTAGTGACCAGGACTGAAGAAGGCGCAAGTATGGCGCAAAATCAAGCAGAATCGTACCTTGGCAGCCGCAGACCCAACGCTCCAATTACCGTAATTTTCCCCAGATTAAAAGATATTGATATATGTACACTGCGTATAGGGACACCTTTTCAGGTTAATTTTGCCACCTTCATTTCGTCGGCAACGTCCGAGGCCCTGTCGAAGCCCTTAAAAGCTAGCATAAGACCCTTATTGATGATGTGCAGACCGATGGCCAAGCCAATGGCACCGAGCCCGAACCATATCCACGGGCGCTCTCCAATCCACATGAGGGCCTGAGTGTCCCCATGGTGCCATGAGCTGGCCTCGAGGTCGGTGATATATGGTAACAACTCGGTCGCGTTGATGACTTGGACGGCTGGTGTCGGAAGGGACGGGAGTGTAAGGAGGTAGTTCTTCAAAGCCATGGTCAGGAAGAAGGGCCCAGAAGCAACCATGATGGTGGCGTGAGGCAGCAGCTGAGCCCACGAGCGGGTGATGTCGTTGAAGAAGACGATTTTAGATAGTACAGTCTTGAAGGCTGGGTGGCGTGGGGAGGAGATCATGAGGTCGTTGGACACGCCGGTGGGGGTCGTCGACTTGAAGACAGCGTGATGCTCTGTGCCATCGGCCTCGATCTGGTCAAAGGGGATCGTCCTATTGCAGAGGGTATCCATGTCGAGATAGATGCCACCAAAGTGGTAGAGGATGAAGTAGCGAATGGCATCGGCGCGCTGGATGGGGAATGCGTAGTTGTCCCAAGTGTCGAGAAACCAAGAGTATTTGGAGGCAATGAATTCGCGAGCAGTTTCGTCAGTCCAGTGCTGTGGTTGGGAACGGGTTAGCAAGCGAGCACATGGTAGCGGTGAGGATGCGCACCTTGTACTCAAAATCAGAATATGCGTCCTTGCAGCTCCTCTGCAAATCAACCCATTTGTCGGGAATTGTGGTTGTGGCGCTGGTCTGGTGCAGGATTCGGGGAATGGCGTGCACCTCGGAGCTGGGGACGGACGACGAGGCGTTGAGAGGCAAGCTAAGGCGGGCGCCAAACAGCTCTTCGTTTCGGCGCAGCAGGGTGATGAGGGGATCAAACGAGTGAACGAGGAAGGCCACGATCATCAGGTCGATGAGGAACAGGCACACGGCCATTTTGCGCAGCCTTGGGAAGCGCAGCTTCTTGGGCCATGTCGACCAGCGGGAGGCCTGAGGCCACTCGAGGCGCTCTGCGTCGAAGTCGTCGGATGATGTGGCCAGAAGGCTACGGCTTTGCGAAGGGGAATTCATGGCGGCAGATGGCACATTTGCGTTGAGCGGTGGGTTGACGAGAGACGGTTTTTGTGACGGATGAGCCAGCGCTAGAAGAGCGCTCTGGCTCCCCCTCTCGCTCGGTTTCGTTTTAGCCGGGAGCCCCTAAAAATTGTGCGCGCTGTGCTGTCATGCACCGTACCGTACCGCACCGCGCTGCGCTGCTCCGTGCTGGTGGGCGGGCTGTGCAACACAGTTTAGCGCAGAAGACCGCGTCACTGCACAATCTTTCTCTCTCAGCTCGGGGGTTCAGGAGAAGGATGCGCGTATCCCATCATGGCTCATTGGCCTGCGACGCATACGCTCCCCACCTTTTCGTATTTGGGGAAGGTATGCGCTAGTCTTCATCAAGGTAAGTTGACTTCCTGAAAATCGGTCCTCACGTCAGACCTAATCTGGGCGCCCGCCGCCATTGGCACCGCCCTGGAATTCAGGGGCTGTGCGTGTCCACCACTGAGCGAACAATTTGCGCTAGCAAGACAAGCATTGAGATGCCTTGACCCTTGACCATGCCGAGCCTCAGAGAGTCGTACCGGATGTTCTGGAGCACCGAGGGGGGGTGGTGATACGAAAACAAGCCAGTGCCAATCTCCTGCGACCTAGTGCCGTTTTGCGTCCTTTTTTTTTCCTTCTTTCCCGGTTCCATCGTCTTTACGCGCAACGCCTCATTCTCTATTTTTCATCTCCTCCGTTTACGCGCATCACACGTACGCCAACTGCATCCGGAATACGTTCCTAGCACGGCCTGCGCCATAAGACATGATACATATTTCACCATCCAACCAACGTCTACGCCAATAACCATCATCTCCAAATCATGGCTCAACCGGATTCGGATTTGGGCGCGCCCCAATTTGCCGCGCACGCCGTTGTAGAGCCCATCGTACGCATCATGGCCACCATAACCTTCTCACCCGAGAGCCACGACTAACCCGCGCGTTTAATCTAGTTTATTGTTGGCGTCATGGTGGCTTCTTGTTACTTCAACCGTCTACGAGGTTATCCGATCGTTCCGACGTCGAAACAGGACCAAGGTCTGCTCGGACTCGCAAAATTAGAGCCTCACGATGAGGACGATTTACTCGATGACGACTCCGACGACGAGCAAAAGAGACTGACGCTTCTCTCCGACACAACTCATGCCCCCAAGAAGCGATCGTGCTGCGGCACCGTTATCTACACGCCGAATACATCACGATACGCCAACTATTGGCACAGTCGCTTCATCCAAAAATTCCCCTTCCTCGTTGAAATGTTCTACTGGGCCGTCAACCTCCTCTTCTATGTCGGAATCAAAGCCGTCAGCGAACTAATCTTTGCCACCGACGGCGTGTGGAAGACTGCTGAGGGCCACGGCATCGCTGTCCTAGAGCTCGAGCACAACAGCGCTTTCAGCTTCCTCTTCCCAATGCGCGAGGTCGACGTCCAGAGCTTTTTCAGAAACGACCACCAGACCCTGCTGACCATTCTCAACCGAGCGTACTCGCTCATTCACATCCCCGTTACTGTCAGGTAAGCCCGTTTCGGTCACTCGCTCTCTCCCCGAGATGCCCCTCTGATCGCTCTCCAGCTTTCTCGCTTGGTACTACCATGCCGCGCCCACTCACGAGCAGTTCGCCGCCGCTCGCCGCATGATGACCTTCACCAACCTCTTCAGCTTCATCGTCTTCACCACCTATCCGTGCATGCCCCCGCGCCTGCTACCCGAAGAGTATGGCTTCTTTGACACAGTCCGTCGAGAGGACGCCGAGTCTATCTACGCTACGAACAAGTTCTTCAATCAGCTCGCCGCCTTTCCGTCACTGCACTTTGGCTACTCATTCTGTATCGGCACTGTCCTCCTGTACCACTCCGGCATCTTCCGCCGTCGCCTTGCTCCCCGTGAGAAGCGCATGTCCAAGCTTTGGCAAATCTTCTTTGCCACACTGAGTGTTGTTTACCCAGCCTTCGTTCTGACCATCATAGTAGCCACGGCCAACCATTACTGGCTTGATGCCATGGCTGCCACTGGTGTTGTGGCTGTAGCCTGGGCCTGTAACCGAGTGTTCCTCGCCTTGCTGCCACTAGAAGACCTCTTTCTTTGGTGTGTCAAGCTAGAGAAGCCAATCCCCACCACCGGTAACCGAAGATGGTAAGCTGTCACATGCCGACTTCGCAGCTTCCATCCATGCATATAGCTGAACCGCCTATATTTGTATAATAATATCTTAAGCCGATTATATTAGCATCGGCTCTAATAGGGTTCTGGCGTAGCCCTCAGGCTCCTGTCACTGTATCGATCCGCCAAGAGATCGAAAACAGAAGGCAAAACCTGTCTACTCGCACATGTTTTGGCTGAGTGCAGCCCGTCACATAAAAGAATAGCAACGCTGCGCGAATGGAGGACGATTGTTGCTCAAGAATGATGATGTTTGATACGGTCAAGGAATCTAGATACATGAATTTGATTAGAACCTCTAATAGAGTCAACAATTAACCAACACATGTCGCCCCGTCGATTTCCAACCCGAAACTATGAACTGCTGCATTGTTGAGCTACTCACAAGTGCTCATCAAGACCAGTGTCAAAATAGATCTGGAATGGCAAAGGCGCTAACTTGCATCCAATAGGCAGTGTGCAATGACGCAACAGTGGCGAACAGATTGGATATCCTGGTTTCTTTTCATCCTCTGGCATGGATCCCCCTCAATCCTTGCAGGCCGAAATTTAGGTTTGAATTTACCCACCAGGTCAAGTTAGGGGCCCCAACTGTGCCGCTGATTCCTCCCAGGTTCTCATGTCATTTCACTTTCAAACAAATTGGTCGACAATTCACCCTAGTAAATCTAACTCTTGCCGCAATAACGCTTGCTCCGATCTTTAATCGTACGGAGTGCCGGAACATCTCAGGACAAACAACTCCCAGTTTGCACTCATCCCAGTTTGGCGCATCAACTCGCCATTAGTAGCAGTCATTCCGAGACCTAAAGTAAGCTAAAAGTGAGTGGCAAATGTTATTCGCACGCCTTCTAATCACTTTGCGCACCAGGTGAAGCCATTTTGGGGATCAGTAACAAATTCTCCTGTTGGGCAACTCTATCGGCGAATGCAAGAACATGGCATCGCCACCGGCGTGAGCCGGAAAGCTCACCAGTCAGCATTTTCTGACGGACACTCCCTTAAGACTTTTGCGCTAAGGAAGCGGAATCCCCTTTTACAAAGTGGGGTTTTCTTTCTTGAATCAGCAAATGTCTGGGTGGCGAAAACGCCAAATCTTTTGGGACTGCATCACCCTCAAATTTCTACACGAATTTTATTATGGTTTCATTTTTTTTTTTCTTGGCATAATCAAAGAGTATAATTTCGGTCCCCAAAATTTTAAAGTTATCGAATGAGGATTCAACCAAGAACATCGATACAGGTTTCGAGCGACATAGTGTGTAGGGTAGGGGCTCTTCGCCCCGCAACACATCTCAGTTTGTCGAATTAGGAAAAGAGTGGGTGGAGAGCACTGGTAGGGTGTACAGTATGATCGAGATTGAGCGGTTCCTTCTGTAATGTGCCCAGTTGCTCGCAAAATTCTGTAACATTGATGAGACAACCGAAATTTGTCTTTTGGATGTCACGTGTCAGGAGCTCGCTCGGAACGCACCGGCTAGCCCTCCCATCTGCGGGGTAAGGAAATGTCGTGACATCAATGATGTACATACCGAGATCATTACCCAGATTCGGCTACCACTTGGGCTAGTGGAGTTAATAAATCCGTCTTCCTACATTGATTGGAATCATCTGATGCTCTGCGGTTAATCTGATTTTATCCGGCCCGCAGAGGTTGCCGACTCATCATCGCCCTTCCCACGTCGTGGTAGAACGCTGACCAAGATATCCCTCTTGCCATTTAATCAACAAATCCTCCTGCGATTGCCTTGTATACCCTGAAACCATGCGACTACTGATGGTACTGGCTTTCATTCCGACAGCAATCCAAATCCAAATACCTTTGGGTTTGGATGAAGTGTCTCACCCCGCTTCAGCCCCCCCGCTTGAGCACTGGGAGCACTTGGCGAAAGAACAGCACCGAAAGCTGTGTTACGTGAACCCGGGGGATGATGGCACTGATGACGCTGTAAAGATTGCGGATGCGCTGAATGGAGAATGCCATTCCAAGAGCCTTGTCGTTCTCCCCGGTTCGGAGTATCACATGAATTCGAACATCACCACAGTTGGGTTGGAGAATGTGCACATCCATCAATATGGCCGACTGCTTTGGAGCACAGACATAGATTACTGGCTCTCAGTATCCATGCCGGTTGGATTCCAGAATCAAAGCACCGTGTGGTACTTTGGCGGCGACAATGTGATTTGGGATGGCCATGGCAGAGGTACACTCGACGGCAATGGTCAGGTCTGGTATGATTGGGCGAGGGGAAGGGGTAACCTGCCTCGTCGTCCCATGATGATCAATTTTCGATCTCTTTCAAATTCAGTGGTGAGGAGAATGCGATTCGTACAGAGTCAGATGTGGACTATGGCCACCACCTGGTCCAAAAATGTTCTCTTTGAAGATATTTACGTCAACAACACCTCTTCTAGCAGCCACGGCACTCTCAATACTGACGGCGTGGATACCATATGGTCGGACAACATCACTTTCAATAGATGGGATGTGACATGTGGTGATGACAACATTGCTCTCAAAGGCAACTCGAGCAACATTTTTGTATACGACAGCATATTCCGTGGCGGCCAAGGGTTCGCTATCGGTTCCCTGGGCCAGTATAACGACCAATGGGAGTATATTGACACATTCTATGCCCGGAATATTACGATGTACAATACAAGATACGCCATATACCTAAAGACGTGGCCTGGTAAACAAGATGGATGGCCTCCGAACGGCGGCGGCGGCGGTTTGGGTTATGGCCGTAATATTGTTTTGGAAGACATTGAATTGCATGGTTCCCGAACAGCGCCCTTTTGGATATGGCAATGCGAACACTATGAAGGCCATATGGGTAAAGACTGCAACTCCTCCAAATTTACCTTTTCTGATATCGCATTTCGCAATGTCACGGGAACGATGCAGTCGAGCGTGACCCTCGCAGCATCATTCCGTTGCAGTGCTGCGGGAGGCTGTCGCAATATCGCGATCACGGATTTCTCGGTCACTGCAGAGGGTTCTAACGATGTCCTAAACGAATATCGCTGCTCGAATGTTAAGGACACGACTGGCTTCGAATGCAAACCATATACTTGAAGTGAAAACAGTTTTTACTTGCTCAATACGCACTTTCTATTTATTAGATATCAATTTCTAGGCCCTTAAATCAATGGAATAGACAGTGCATTTGCTCTCTTTGCTTTTGAGTGATATAGAAACGGGGGAGGCAGGCCCTGGTCGTTGCAACAAAACGTCTACCTGTGCCTCGGCTAAGAGTAACACGGGATATTGGGGTCTAGAACACAGATGCACGTATCATGGAGCCTCTAATTGGAAATAAAAGAAGAGGAAATATGTTTTATTCAGTGTCGGAGGTGTAAGAGCAAGTAAGTAGCGCACCTGTTGTTTCGTGCACAATTACCACAGTAAACAAATTTTATTATGGTTATTGAGCAACACAAAGAACCCACGGGTTCAAAGCTGATTTGAGTCCAGAAGAACAATACGAGGTGCTTGGGATATTTGAGATGCTTGGCATAATAGCCTTTTGAACCAAACCGAAACATTAATTGTAACTCTTATGTTGTGGTATTATGAGACGAAACTCAAGTGACTTCTTAGTCATCGACTCATCATTGATGGCCGCTTTTATGGTCTCCTCGAGTGTCGGGCCACCTTCGGCTCGGTCGCTCATCAGCCCTAACAACCCTCAGGCTGAACAGCCCGTATACCCTCTTGTTGATCCCATCAGAGAGAGGGATGCGCGTTAGCCATCCCCCTTGCTCTTCTGGCCCAATCCTATTGGTTTGGAAAGCAACTTCCATACTTCTCACGTATTTGCCATGCCTATCGCCTGATGCGTTTTATGCTTCTATCTAATATTAAACCCGCATCCATATTCCTCATTATTGCTATATTTCAAACCTTGCTATTCGGTGCAGATCCCAGAGCTAGTGTATGGAGTGACATAGCGTATATAGCTTTGAACTGATGGGGATAATAAAACCACCACTATAATGCGTGGGAAAATGTGATGTATTGCCTGTATTATCTTAAGGACAAGTGTTCTACCTGAAGGGATATCTATGTGATATCTATCCCTTGAGTTTGTCTCTCAAATAAACATTGGACAGAAGCTACGACATTTATGCTACCGATGTTGATGTGTGCATCTATGTTATAGACTCTAATACCCTATGTTACTCCCAACCGAGACACAGGTAGACCTTTTGGTGTAGCGGCTAGGGCCTACCTGCCCCATTTCTGTATCATCTTGACTAACCCTGTTCTTAGTTACCCAAACATTAAATCACCTCGAATAGAATGGCCACTAGATCTACAATAAAGTGGGAAATGTTTTCACCTGATCCACCACAGCCCGCCTGTTGGCCAGATCAAACTTGCAAGGGCTCTAGGGTGCTGTTGGGTGCTACCTATATACAGCGACTAATAGGAGAGTTATTATAAATGTAAATAAAATTCCGAAAGCAAACCGAGGGGCAAGTGGGTAGGAAGCAAAAACAATTGTCAACTGAAACCTATCGGAATGAGCCAACTTTTGCAAAGATTGCTGCTACTCCGATCACAACGTTGTGATCAATATTTTAGCCGCAGAACAGTTTGGGAATAATGAGAACTGTATTCGCATCAACTCTCCAAGTTGGAAATGGCATCAATACTAATGATTCGCTACATATTTTATAATCTCAAACCGGGTTTAAGAAACCAGCAACGTCTCTGATCCGTGTCTCAATAACATGGAGCCACTCCTACATATAATTAGTACAAGTTCTTAATAACGATGAAAGTAAAAGACATCATTTACCCGGGCTTCTGTTAAATTGCCAGACTGAAGACTGTTGGAAAGATGAGGAAACTCAAACCGACGCTGGTAGAAGTTATTTGGCGCATAGATCAGATGCCTGCCCTCGTGGCAGAATTGGCGATCAATTTGGATGTACTTTTGATTCACGCGCGCAAGTGTCTCTGCGTTTCCTGTTGGCACGATCGACGACGCGTAAGCATCCAAGGCGGTGCAGGCGTTGTGAAAAACTACTATGGCATCCTCAAGAGGCCGAAAATTAAGCGAAGTCGATGCTGGGATGTTTTCTTTGATATTCTCAAGATAGCCATACAGGGCGGCGGCCAAGTCAGTCGCCCTCATTTGCAGGGCGGGGCTTTCAGATAAGTATGCTGCCATCAGAGACCATATCTTTGCACTTGCGGTGTGGTGCTTCCATCCTGGGTCTCCAGTAGTGTTCATCCAAGTGAATGTGTCGAAATTTGAGTGATAGGGCCAATAGTGAGCCCCAAAGCTGAAATCAGACGCCGGCATACACGCCCGGGAGAAATAAACGGCATCACCCCCTCCGGCCCCATGCAACTCTCCTCCCCAGTGATCAAAGACTGTTCCTCCTCCTTGAGGAGAAGCGACTGCTTTTGTCGCTTTATGGATCACGTTTTGAAGGAGTGGGGTTCCTTTGACCTGAAATTCGGTCCCACCCGCTGCAACGACAACGTTTAGATACGCTACGGCAACCTTACGAAGCCAGGGGAGATGCGTATTGACCCAGTACCCAGCTCCAGCCTCTGAGTTTTCGTGGCCCTCCCAGCTGGCAAATATAATGGTTCGCCGAGGTCGCCAGCCAGCTTTGTACGCCACTCCAAAACTTCGTACGACTTCCATCAGAGCAGTAGTGCCACTACCTGAGTCCCCGGCCCCTGGTCCCCATGCGTCACGGTGATTGCCCAGCATGATGACCTCGTCCTGAAGGTAACCTTTAATGGTGCCTAATACTGAATGCATATCCTGGTGTGCTGGCTTCATTTGATTGTTCAAATTCAAGACGACATGTGATGGTGATGGACCGGTATGGTATTTGACTCCCCTGTGGTACAGGCCCCCTCCTACCCAATCGCTCCCCAAGCTAGCTGCCTGTGTGCCATGGCCATTGAGTGCTGTGAGGAGCGGTATGACATCGGCATAAGATGCGGGAATGGAGGGGATAAGGTTGCCAAGCAGAGTACCGTTGGGGGTTAATGTGGCTGATGGCACTAAGTCAAGACCAGAACAAGACATAAGTTTAAGACACCAGACTCACGTATAATTTGACCCCTTTCAATATAGGTTTCAGGTCGAGCTGGTCCATTTGGATAGGTCTTGTAACCATTCTGCTCTGTAATATTCCCATCCTGTTGTGGATCTGTATACAGCACGATGCCAACAAGGCCTCTTCCTGCCGCGATTGTCACTTTCTCACCGCGAAAGAGATTACCATATTTGACAATGGCAATTTTGCCTCTTACATCGACATTGTATTGCTCCAGATCATCGTAGTCCTTATCAAGTCCAAAGTTTGCATACACAAACTGCGCTGTTACATTACCGCTGGCAGAATTCCCATGAAAAGCGGGAATTCGAATCTTGGACGGGTCATTAGGCGGCAAATCTTCCATCAATTTGGCTTCATACATAACATTTACGGATGAAGATTCCGATTTATTGATCAGCGCCAATCTCTGATAGACGGGCTCGTTCGCGTGCCCAACATCGGAATATATCCCAGTCTCTGGTATACCGAATTCTTCCCATTTCTTCTTGGTCCAGAGAGCTTGCGCTTTGCCCTCGCCAGGTAAGTGGCTTTCGGAGGTATAATGGTGGCTCCATTCAGCAGCGCGCGACGTATCAAGCTCAGAGTGCAAGATGGTCTCCAAGTCTGAGAGCAAGAAACCGCCCTTTATTACCCGGTGAGCGAAGGGGTGGCGAAAGACCCACTGCGGAAACATCGAGAGTGCTACAAAAGCGCTCGTTGAACAGACCGTGATCAAAATCAACCATTGCTTCGTCGTTGCCCATCGAGATGCCTGTGCTGGAACATGATGGTCGTCACTATCTCGATCCCAAAGGTCTGTGGGCTTGACCTTTGTTAGACTCTGCGAGCCCAAAGGGCGTGACATGTTGATAATGCAAATTGAAAGGCAGAAAATCTCAGCGGGAACCGACGAGGGCGATGCACAGACTTGTGCGACCTTGCTATTTATTTGTAGGCGGGTGCTGGGGATGACGGTGTTCTTTGCGACAATGCCGCACAATAACGCGTGTCCAATCATACAACGACGTGGACCTAGTCTACGATTCTTTGAAAGTTGTCCTGAAAGATGTAATGAGCACAAATTACGTTTCGCTAATATCGTAGCCCGTGAGAATGTCAAGTTTTCCATGCTCCAATGTGACGATCTCCAGCCCCGAAAATCCATCACGGGTCGGGTGCGGAGCAAATTCCGGCACTATTGCTTGCTGGGCACCCATCTGATTTACCCTGCCGCTTTGTGTTATACCTATTTTGGTATGGTCCTATGCCCTGGGCGAGCGCTTGAGCCACGCTACTCTGCCGTGTTTTTTAACACTAACCAACCCCCTGCCTTGTGGATAGAAATCTGACCTGCTCAGTTGGGGACGCCAATCTGCACAACTGCAGCAGGAAAATACTAGGCTGACATCTGTGATACGGCATTACGAATACGAATTGCTTTCCTGGCGCTATCTGTTTCATCTCATTCTCGTTTGCATCTTTATTTCATGCACACTGCGAAAGGCTCTTCCCATACCCGAGGGTTAGTATTGATGCCGTAGGCGTGCTACTCCATGTAAAAACTAGCCAGTATCACCGTTCCTCATCCAAGTAGAATGGCTCGCTAGTCAGGGGATGTATGAGTTGTCCTAATGGTGGGTAAAGACGCAGTCTCGTTGATGACGCCGTTGAAAAATGAGAGTTGATTTAGATACTTAGCAGTGTAATCTACGAGCAGCTCATGTAGGATGTTTTCATATAGAAAATCCCCATCTGAGGAGGAAGTAGGATCAGACTGGAAGCTCAAGATCGACAGTAGTTGGGGCGGTGCTCAAGATATAGCATTATCCGAGACACCTGAGACATCTGCTTTTGGCTTTATCGTCCTGACAAGTCCGGATGAGCTTCAAACCACGCTAGATAAACGTGATTGATCTCATTGGCAGGTCTTTGACTGCAACGATGCTGGCACGGGGCGCGAGCACACAGCTCGCATAGGGTTATAACCCTAACCCTAAGATAAGTCAATAATCGCAATGCTCGCGATTACCGGTACGGACAACAGCTATTATGTAGGCTAGGTCATAACAGCTAGTATAATGCTATCACTATTTTCCCTTGAAATTCAATTTACTTCTCCTTAACTCATATAAAACGGCGCCTTGTGCACTTACTTTATACTCTATGTAATTATCTGTCGGCAAGTAAACTCAAAGTACTTTGGAATCACCAAGACTTCAAACCTAGTTGAGTTAGTCCGCAGGTGGTGTAACTAGCTTCGTCCTCCCACTATAATTCCTTTCTTTCTTCCATCCACCCAATGGCCGCATCCTCGAAGTCATCACGAGCTGCTCTAGCATCCATATACTTTATAAACAGGGCGATTCATCGGATTGAATTCCTCTTCGCTCGAGTCAATATTCAAGTTTAGATAAAGAAGAATAGGGTCAAATAGGACGAGGCAAACTTTGCAATAGTAGTTATTGGCACTATCCCACTGAACGTATACACCCAGATATATAAAAGGTCAGCCTCAATAGCCAGGTAGTTGGCGATTGTTATCTTTCGGCTACACTAGTTCGGGAAGTCCTTTACCTGTAGTGTTATATTGGGGCTCATTATCGGCGGCTCTGTTGTCCTCCTCCTTCTTCTCCTTCTTCTTTATAGCTGTATTAAGTTTGTTGATTGGGCTCCAGATAGTATTTTGAGTGCTTATTTCCCCACGGATACAATACATTCTTTAGCTATGGCGCTAGGCAGAAAAAGAATTTGCACCTAAAAGGGGGTAAGAACCATTGGAGGACAATCAAGGCCGTGACAAAATGGCTTCTGAATTAGACGTAGTCGCAGTACTGAGGTCTTTTCCAAGAAAGATCATGAAATAGATAAAAGTGGCAGCGATTTGAAAATGCTCGAGGACCTTGCATATTGAATATTATGATGGAAAATAGTATCAGCGTTTGCATCTATTCTAGACCTGGAAGAATAAAATTCACATAGCCAGCCAATTAATAAACTCACTGGTCATATACACGGTAACATGGATTGTAGCGTACAATATGCAGTTGGTTTTGTTGAAACTGATAGAAAAAGTTATCAGAGGCCAGGAGTCATTTTTTATTCAAAATTGTTCGTTTTTCGGACATCAAGATAATGCTTTCGTGTAATAAAATTGTGCTATAATCTTTAGCTATGAGTTTCCGACATCTTGGTGTTGAGTACTCGAGCTGTTCAAGTTTTCTCGTCCTCGGGTCTTTTTTTGAAGGCCCTCGTGCAGAAGGGTGGCGGGAGGCAGATGCTTGATTCGCTAGAAATGCCGTTTGCCTGCGGTGCTTGGGATTTTTGTGATTGCAAAATCCCAGTCTCTTGTACCTTCAGCAGCCAAAGGAGGTGAAAAATAGTGTGCCGCACTCACCTAACAATTTGTATGTGGTGGCCGGCATCCTATTCTTCACCCGGAGGGCAGTGTGCTGGCAAGCGTCTTGTGGTGCCAATAGCTAGCCTCCCAGCAATCGGCGTGCTTGGTGTCCCGTAATGTGCTGATTAATAAAAATGGTGAAGGAAATTTGTTCTTTAGCAGATCTTCGGGTAAGCCGGCGGGATAAGCTCAATGACGACAGGTGGTGGGTCATCGGTGGCGCTGTGACGAAACAGTGAACACTCAATGCCGCATTATCCGCCATCGGAACTTTCGGATCAGGCGTGAGATTGAATAAGTAAAAAGAAATCCTGAAATTTTGAGCATGGTCGGTTTTAGTCCCATGTATGAATGCACCGACGGCGTCGCCGAGTGCTTTAGAGATGTTGCCGAACAAGATTCCCGCATTTGAATGGCCAGGTCCCATTTGATGGATTTGTAGATTGCAAGTCTCATGATCAACAACCCTCGCCAATCGGGAGGGGCGGAGTAAATGATGGCACCTTGGTACAAAATGAGAATCAAACCACTCATCGAAGCGCGCCCGGTACCCTTTTCTATTCCGATCCTCTCCAACAGTTGATGACTACTTTGTGCTATCACCGATAGTCTACTCTTCTAACGATGCAAAAGGTTACAGCTGCTTTGCCGTCTTGGGGAACGACCAAAACACAGAGCAAAAAGGGCTTTGATAAAGTCTGGGGCTGGGCCGATAAGCTTGGAGCCCCCGTCAATAGACTCAGCAATCGCATCGGCAGTGAAGCCTTCTGGCCAACAACCCTGGACAAAGAGAGCGATAAAGCTGCTAGGATTCTAAGATCATTTTGTAGTGAGTCTGCATATACAAGCCCAACAACTTGGTCCAGTGCAATACGTGAGCATAGATCTGACAAATTCTCTTTCCAGAGGATGGCTTTTACACTGAAGAAGAGCTGCCGACCGAAGAAGCCGGCCCGAAACGGAAACAGCGGGTATTGAAAAAGATACCACAAAAAGTGATCCAAAATGCCGTTGGACTTGCCATATTCACTACAATGCGAACTGGCTTGTGGGTTTCCGGTGCCGGTGGTTCCGGCATCCTGGTTGCACGCACAGAGGATGGGTCATGGTCTCCCCCTTCCGGCATCATGCTGCATACGGCTGGGCTGGGGTTCTTGGTTGGCGTGGACATTTATGATTGCGTGCTCGTTATAAACAACAAAAAGGCTCTTGAGGCATTTTCCAAAATTCGAGCGACTTTAGGTGGCGAAGTCAGTGCGGTCGCTGGTCCAGTAGGACTTGGCGGAGTTCTCGAGAACGACGGCAAGTGGAAACAAACGAACAGACCAGTATTTACCTATCTTAAGTCTCGAGGATTCTACGCGGGTGTCCAGGTTGACGGCACAATTGTCATAGAACGCTCCGACGAGAACGCACGCTTTTACGGAGAGGAACTAAGTGTCGCTGATATTCTTGCTGGCAAGGCCCGCCACCCGCCACCAGAGATTAAGATGCTGATGGAAACACTCAAGGCTGCTGAGGGTCGCACAGATGTGGATTCTGATTTAATGGAAGAACTAGAAGAACAGCTTGCTCCTGGAGATCTCAATATTGATGCTCCAAATAGTGGCAAAGTATTTGGTATACCTCACGTGGATGACCCGGATCCATACGGAGTGCTGGCTTTGGAAAGGGAAGGGCTCGAAATCAGAGAAGCAGGGACTCATTCCAGGCCCTCCAGTCAACAATTCGAATACAGTCCAAGTCCTACCAGCCCTGTTTACAACATATCCCGGAGAAGCGGGGATACTTTCGGAACAAGAAGTAACCGTGAGAGTTACATGTCAACTACAAATACTTCGCTGAGATGGAGCGTGGATCGCTCTTACACGACATCTGAGGCTGGAACACAAACAGATGAAGTAACAGCACCGATCACCAGCCCCATTACAAGAAGTCCTGATCAAGCGAATCTTTCGAAGGGAAATGGGAAGAACGATGCTCAGAGTCCGACAGAAACAATATATACTGATATCGACCTTGGCTTGTATAACACCTCGGACGGCACTACGAAGAACCCAGAAATGTATGAAGCTGACGTTATCAAAATAAATGACCGCAAACCAAGCTTTGAATCATTACATGAGATAGACCAGGAATTCAAGATCACATCAGCAAGAGGTGGACTGCCGCATGTGTTTGATATCAACACTGCTGACAATATCCATCCACGAGTTCCGCCACCGCTGCCACCAAGAAATGTTTCTGAGATTTGAGGTATGGTTGTTTTATGACTTGAGTGTATTTAGTTGGTGGCAAAGTTTCAACGAAACATCAATGGAGTATTGAAAGGATATTTAATAGAAATCAAATTTCTGTGAGCTGCGCTTTCTTTTAGCATAATATTATGACGCTATTTGTGCGGTTATCAATATAGCCCACACTCGGGATTTCAAGCAGAGCCAGATTGAATATGTGACATCGTACTCTACTGCAACAATCTAACCACTCTAACGATGCAAGTAGTCAGAAATGAAGAGCGCCGAGGTCAAGCAGTAGAATCGCCACAGAAACGTAATGGAGGTCTCAATTGTTATTAACTGTTGAACTCTCTAATTCTTCCACCTCTGCAGTACCTTTATAGCAGCGCCAGTGGGTCGCCACTACCCAGCCCCTCCTGCCTCGTGAGGCCTGCACATGTAAAGTATAGATGATGAATGACATACGCGAATAAAATAAACACACGAGTGATCAGTAACCATGAGGCACAGTATCCTAAGAGTGACCATAGTTAACATAATAAGCTCTACACAGCAAACCCAGTAGCTAGGCTGCAATAGTCTTATTATAGCCTTTCACTCTATACCGAAAATATCTCCAAGCATTTTACATATTAAAATCACTGAGAAACATTTCTCCCAAATCATATCCAGGCGCGAATCCCAAATTTGTCATGAATTGCAAATTTGTGTCCGTCAGATTGGCATATGATATTGATCCGAGTTCATCCAAGATTGCGTCATCGTCCATCCCATGCGCTTCGGTCACCGCAGTTACATTCTCATTACCGGAAGTCGAAGAAGTCAAAGTGACTGGTAGATTTCCAATGTGTCGAGGAGATCTTAGTCCCCTGATATTGGCTGAGATGCCTTCATCCGAGGCCATCGGTGACATTTGTCTTTCATCCAGTAAAAAGCATTCTCTGTTTCCAGCATGAGCCACCAAGTTTCCTGGGTGACTGCTTCCGCTGGTCATTAGGTCATCATCGCTATCGACCAACGAATTTGAACCGTTGTTGGAGCCCGCTTGGGTTTCTGTAATGCGGTTTCTGGCACAGGAACCATTTATTGATCCATCAAGTCTCCACACATTTTCGAGGGATTCCAGCGCCGACTTCCACCTGGCTTTTTCATCCACATTAATGCGTTCGCTGCGTCCGGACTGGCGAACTATTTTCATCAATATGATTAATAGTGGAGGAACGCCACAAGGCCCAAGCGTTCCGATACATAATTCCACAAGTTCCAAAAGGTTCAAAGATAACGCTGGCCGCGGCGAGGGTGCGAGGCACAATGTTATTGTTAAAAGAATCGCCTGTATAATGAATGCTGATGGAATTCCTGGGATTGAACCTCCAAAAATGAGAGAGTTGCAGAATGAGAATTGTGGATCTAGATTGCTCAATAATTCCTCTGGCGTGGTCGTTTTGGTTTTCGAACTCTGCACCCAAAGCCGACAAAAGACATATAATTGTCGGAATGTAGCGAAATCTCTGATATGACTGCCGCTGTTGGTTTCCTCGGAATTGAGAATGGGAACCCAATTTTCGACTGCCTCCACAGATTTGATAAATATATTAGGAGGCAAAGATGGGCCCCCAGATCCAGCCATACTTGGGTGTCCAAGATAAACTGAGACTAACGTATCCAGAATAAATGAAGCAACAAAGAGTAGGTGTATTTGACGGGACTCGGGTTTGTCTTCTCTTTCAGTTGAGCTGCGGGAGGTTGCAACAGACAAAATGCTAAGAGACAATCGCGATGCTTTGCCAATAAGTAACCACCCTTCCACTTCTTTTCTTTGGCTTATTTTTAATAGAGCTTGGAGTAATATTGATGATATATAAGATGCTTCAAATATCTCATTGTCGGTAGTACTCAAGTTGTGAGCAATCGAATAAATTTGATCGGAAGAGAGGCTCCCAGTAGGCGTTGTTGGGCAGGCTGCATCCTGAAATGACGCCACTGCCAAAACAGACCACAACTGGATGTGTAATGAAGATATACCGTGTATTCCAACATCCAGGCCTTCATCAGTGTATAAAGCTGCTGTTCTTGTGATAGAATCTCGTTCAATAATTGGGAGCCAGCAGCCAGTGTAAGCAAAATACACTTTGACAAGGTGCTTCCAGTTTGAAGGTAGGGTCAATCGCATAGGCTTCGGCGTCACGGCCTGTATCGTACCATCCAAATGAGTGGATAAAGCATCAAGTGGAATAAAAGCATCTGATGCGTAAATACTGGGTTCTGCGGATCTAAGAGAGTGTATGGCCCTTGTGTCGGTATTCTCTCGCATCTCCGGTTCATTTACTGGCTCATCTGCCTGCAATGCTTCTTTACCAGAAACTAATCTGTTGATGTCCCGATAAACAGAACTATTGTTCCATCGTTGACGAAATCGGCCACCAGCCTCATTCGCGAGGATTTGGGCCCCATGTTCCTCATTGTTTTGGGTTAATACTTGATGAAGTGTAGCTTCAGAGTCTGGATAGTGCTCAAAAAGCCAGCCCATGGCCACCTCCATCGACCTCAAATATCCTGTAGGTACACCTCTCTTACGAGCTGTATTAGTGTACGAACAATTCTTACTCTGAAGAAGACATGTCCCACATTGTGGACGATCTCCATCGCATTTTGACTTTGCCATGCGACACAGGTCGCAAGCAACAGACACCCTCTGTCGTTTGGAAGAAGTCGACGGAACCAAGGCTGAAGGCTCCTCATAATCACTGGGGTTTCTGGTTTTCCTGCGTCCCATCATTAAGGAAGGGTAAAGGATCAGGGAAGCGATGTAGACTGTAGTGCGCCGGTAGACTCTCTTGGCAGTAACAAAATGTGTTTGAGGAATGAGTTTCCTTCCTCTCGCTCAGGTATGGTGTAGGGTAGGGCGCCGGCGAGTTTTTCCGGTGTTGCGTGGGGCGTTGGTGCTCCTGGCCTTTTTCGGGCTTGGCGGGATCCTCCGAACCTGGTAGTGTTCCTAGCCCTAGTCGCGGCCTCCACAATTACCGGCTAAAAGTGTAGCCGGGAATGCATGACCAGGTCAGAGTGGGGTCAAGACTGTTAGAGGACGAGTTTCGACTTATCAACACTTCTTCCCTCTTTTCATGGCGTCAAAAGCTCAAGATAAGTGAGAATTTGACAAGCCAATAACTCCACTAATGGCTGGCGTCAAGAGGTCGACTCAGACTTGCTTTTCGGAGAAAGAGCCTCCACTCACGCGTTGCAGAAGAGGTCGCATTGGGGATGACCTTGATGAATCAGACTCAGGGCCAGCGTCTCCAGGCGTTGAGTCAAAAGATAGCGTCAAGCAGATCCGGCCCAAACTTCTGTCAATGACCGAGAATATGGTCTCTAAATTTAATCCAGAGTCCTCGATGGTGCTTGTCGGCATGCGCGGCGCTGGCAAGTCGACACTTGCCATCATGGCGTCCTCGGCTATGAGCAGAAGAGTCATCGACCTTGAAACAGCATTTCAATCTGCCATGGGTACCTCCAGCACCGATTACAAGATGAATCATGGCACAAAGGAATGCTGTGAACAACAAGCAAAGATTTTGCAAAATATCCTTGCTCGCCATCCCAACGGCTATGTTCTCGTTTGTTTTTGGGTCAATGGCCAAATCCAGAATCTGCTTCAAAGATTCTCTGAAACGCATCCCGTTATACTTATTGTTCGAGATATTGAGGCGATCAGCAACCTTTTCGATATCAAAGACATTGGCAAAGCACGGAATCTGCTCCGCGTAAGCAGCGAATTTTTTAGAAATTGTGCCAACTTTGAATTCTTCAACCTCTCAGAGAAGGGCGTTCCACACCACGGGTGTTCTCCTGGGTCAGCCAGCCTGGGAACGATGATACCTCGATACTTGACATTAAAACGTACAGAAAATGCTTTTTTGTCACTCTTATCGTCAATTTACCCTTTTGGCACATTTTCCTTTACTGATCCTGCATTTCCGCTGGCTAAAATTGCAATTGAGGAGCGACAGTTCACCTATGCCGCTTCAATTTCGCTTTCGAACGTTTTGGAACCGGATATCGATATAGAAAAACGTATCATAGGCGCAGATTGCATCCAAATCACAGTAGATGACCTCAACAAGAAACTGGACGAATGCGAAAGGACATCAAAATTAATCGATTCTCATATTGCTAAACTAGCTGATGACATTACGAAAGGAATAGGGAAAACCCGAAGAAGCACGATATTGCCCATCATGGTTCATATTCCTCTTTTGGAAGCGTTTGAAGAGCATACGGTCAGACTCTATCTCAACCTTATTCACCACGCTATTCGTCTCGCTCCGGAAATGGTAACAATCGACCTGCGGATAGACGAATATTTCATCTCCCAACTGCTGGATTCGTGCAAACGGACAAAAGTGATTGGTAACTGTTTTATAGAAGCGGATCCTCCGCCCTGGGATTCGCCAATATGGCTTTCTTGGTATAATAAAGCCAATAGATTAGGTTGCTATGTTGCACGCTTACTTCGTCCGGCATTGTCATTCGAAGACAACTTTGCAATCGGGCACCTGAGATCGTCCGTTGCTGCAATAAATGAGCCCAAGATACCATTGACAGCATATAACACAGGTATCCTGGGCCGAACTTCAGCTACATTTAATAATGTCCTCACTGTCGTTGAAGCCGATTCGTCTCCGACACCCGCGGGGGAAGAAAAAACGCCTCCCACGCCGTCAATTACTGCATTACAAGCGACTCAAGCTTTGTGTTCCTGCTTCGTATATGAAGCTCTAAAATTCTATGTCTTCGGCGTGCAGGTAGATTATAGCTTATCCCCGGCTATGCTCAAATCTGGGTTTAAAGCATGTGGGTTATTTCACGACTACGAACCTTTTTCTTCATCCTCGCTTCGAGAGGTTCACAATCTTATCAATGATCCACATTTTGGTGGTGCTTCAGTTGGGTTTCCGTACAAGCTCGAGATTGTGAACTTGACGCATGCGTTAAGCAGCCATGCTGAGGCGATTGGTGCGGTTAACACTTTGATTCCAATACGTCATCTCAACCCAGATAGTTCAATTCCCCAAGGAGCGGAATTCTTCCGATTCGTCAACCGTTCGGGCCCTATCAAGGCAATTTATGGCGAGAATACCGATTGGATTGGTATTCGAGCTTGCATTAGAAAGGGACTATCACCCGCCAATGCAGTCACATCTAACACTTGTGGTTTAGTGATTGGGGCGGGAGGTATGGCTCGAGCTACCATCTACGCCATGCTCCGATTGGGAATCGATAACATCGTCATATACAACCGGACATTGGAGAACGCAGAAAAGATCATATCACATTTCAAAGAACTCTTGCGCCAAAGGAAATCACGATTTTTGAAGTCCGACATGATTCAGTTCTATTCAATGAAATCTCTCGACGAGAACTGGCCGAGAACTTGCAAACTGCCTACTATCATCGTTTCATGCATTCCCGCCCATCGCATAGGCAATAAACCAGCCCCCGACTTTATTCTACCAGAGGCATGGCTGGGAAATGAGACAGGAGGTCTCATAATTGACATGGGATACAAGACTTTGAACACGCCTTTGCTCGCTCAAGCTAGGAATTTGTCTTCACGCGGCTGGGTCAGCATGGATGGTCTTGATATTCTACCAGAGCAAGGATTTGCACAGTTCGAGTTGTTCACTGGCAGGCGTGCCCCACGAAAGATCATGAGACGCAGCGTGCTACAAGCATACCGAGTTGATAACGCTGATTCCGATCAAAATGAGCTGCAGGAAAGGCTTCGATTGGTGGACGAAAACGAAGGAGAAAATAAGGACCAATGTCTTTGAAATTCATGGCCCAGGTGTTTTCTTTGATGGGGCATCAACAGAGTATTTGGGTCCCTTTAAATATCAGTATGAGACCTAAAACCCCTATTCTTTTTCCTATTTTCCTTGACTTTCATCTGCTCGGATTTCATATTGGCATGGTTTCTCCCACCTGACTTATCTGATAAATGTATGTCGTTCAAAGTTTAGATTGCAGTAGTTTGCACGACCAAAGCCTACTGTTGAACACAGACTCACAGGTATCATGTTATGTGGCCTTATTTCTGATCGCTTGGTTGGGCCTACCCCTCTGTGAGTAAAGTCCCGGGTTCAGTCAGGTCATAACTATCAGCAGCTGCAAATGTGGTTGTTTTCTGACGTTCTTGTTGTGCTCGAGGAACGAGAGTTCTTTTTCCCCAGTTTTCCCCCCCTCTCTTTTTTCCAGCATTTGGTGTTGATTCCACCATCACATGTGCTCATTGGCTCCACTTCTTCTCTTTTGGTCTAAAGTTGCCCGAGGCGATGTAATTCTTGCTATTTGGTAGCTCTGCCTTCCGGCGGCCGGGGCTTGGCAGGATCTTGTTCTAGCTTCTAGATTCTAGTGCCCGGAGGCTGCGGCCCTTGGTAGATCATACACTCGTTCCTCGAGCGTCTTATGTGCGAACGGGCCTTTAAGTTGGCAGCTCTTCGTGGCTTCCTGGCCGCCGGCGGCACGTTCGCCATTCCGCAATTCTTGTTCCTATTCACACACACAACTAGCTAGAGCAGGGATGTTTGGTGTTGAGTGACGCGATCCGGTCACGTGAGCGGACCAACACCTTCCCCGCCTTCCGGCCCAGCCCCTCAGGGCCTCAAGCGGCGTTATCCCTTCAATTCCAATTACATTCCAACACCCTCCTTTTCACTTGGAATAAGAAAAGAAAAAAGACTATCGTTGTTGAGATAGATCGTAAGCTGCAGGTTAAAATCATGATGTTTTGATTTTGGGATAAGCATTTTGAGAAAGATTGGTTACGTCCACGAGCGCCCCTGCTGACGTGGTTTGAACAATTTTGAGACGCTCTACCAGCATCTGTGTTTCAGCAGTGGTAAATTTGGCTTGTTTTTGTCTCTGAATTTTTCGGTATTCCGAGTCTTGTCGCTCATCAGGCATGGAGTTAAGGTCATACCACCCGCCGTTCTCAACCTGCAATTTATCCTAATATTTTGGAGCAGCATGCTGGCTGATTTCTTCATCTGTCTAGCCTGAGGTGAGAGAGGGGATGACTGGTAATCTTAATTTCAGGGGTGAACAGGCCTAAAAATAGGAATGTGCTAGCCGTATCAGCTTAGCGCCGGACTGGCTGAGACATCCGAGACCGACCCACTAGCCACGCCCGGTCGGATACGAGGTGCTTCCGAAACCATGATGCGTTTCTGTTCACGCGAGCATCCTCATCGTTCTCATCAACTGTCCCCTACCAGAGGCTTCCCTATCCGACTCAACGCTGATAGCGGCATTGAATTGAATTCACTCATTCAGCTTTTCACTCCTTTCAACACTTGTCAAGCCATTCTCTCTGGATTCGACGAACCGGACGACCGAAAGTTTACTGTTGTTAATCCCTTCGAAATTTGGGCTTCTGTTCTTCTTTTTCTTCTTCTATTTTTTGTTTTTTGAGGGTTAGCCCATCACATCAAGCTGGTATATTTCGACGCTGATATTGTCGGCACAGAAAGCATACTGCACTCACATTGATGTCATGGCATTTAATATCATGACTCAGTATTTTACCCACATTTTTGTTCGGGAATGCACAGAAAATAGTCACATGAACACGTGTGAAAAACCAACTTCAAGCTCGAAGGGTATAACGTGGGCTATTATCGGTGCTGTTGCGTACGTTTTTGCCTTGACTAAAGCCGCGGTTGGTCGGCCAGCTGACATATTTAGTGGCCTTCTTGGCGGCTCCTTTATTCTGGTGTTGATCTGGCTACATTGCAGGCGTAAACGCCGAGATAAAAAAGAGGACGCCACAGGTTTTGATGATGAGGACATGAATGATTATGTATTGGACGAGCTTGAGGCAACAAAGCCAAAATACTATAAAAGACCGACAGGAATGTAACCTATCCAAATTTAGCTGTAGCGTCTCGGAGAAATGAATACTGGTTCACCTGCCAAAGTTTTGCACAACGTGCAATACATTAGAGAGAAGGATGCTAACATGGTTGATAAAGATTAGAAAAAAAAGTCATGGTCAGATGAAATTCTATATTCTTGTTATTATTTGAATGGATTTAGTCGGTGCACTCGATGGTATCGCTTTCTATGGAGATAGCAGGCGTGACACACCATGAGCTCAATTGTGTTCTGACTTTATAATTCTTGAACTCACGTGTTGCAAAACTTTTTGATCAGTAGAATTGGCGAGTGCGTCGGATTCGTTAGGATCTGGTCTCACTCTGGCTATGATATTATTGGAGAGCGATTAGATAGTCATCTAGTTGCAGTGCTCAATTAGTATGCCACGGGTAACCCAAGAAGCTCATAGAGAGCCTAGTCTACGGTAGATGGAGAAATAAAGGATCTTACTCCATGTGATGTATTGAAATCCAACCGTCTCAGCCCATAGTGATGGGTACATCTGTGAATATGCCATATTTGAATTGTACAGCATTCCTTTTCATTTTCTAGATTGATTTGTAGCATCAGCCTCAGCTGCCCAAGGATACATATTGTCTCTGCTCCCTCAACTTAATTCGATAGTATATCAATGATCAGATGTATAATTGGTCGGTGCCTTTTTGTGTAATAAATGCAAGAACTTTCTATTTACATGATGATTCTGAGCCACAGAAGCTAGCATCCTTTCCTGAAAGCCCTCGTTGTGATTTTCACGCAAATAAAATGCATTTCTATCGTTCCAGGCTTTTCCTCTCTAGCCTAGAGCTCAAACTCTAAGAATAGATGTTATCTATGATATAGGAAATGCTTTCTTGACGGTACGTGTCGGGTTCGATGTATGATAATCGGGTGGCATTCACGTCAAACACTAGATTTTTTGAGTCATTAAGCCTGTAATGTGGCCAATTCACTGCATTCGCTATGTAGTATGTGAGAGGTCTGCACAATTAGGTTTGGACTCGACGGTGCTGACTCACTGTGGTGATAGTTGGGATTTCGGTTGGTAAAAAAGCTCACCCACATTCGTGACATAACATTTGCTAATTGGGGAAATGTTTGTGGTTTGCCTGAAAGTGGGTTTACCGATACCACTGTGTCGTAGCCATTGGCCTGGATATTGTTGAAGACAAACACTACTTCTTGGAAATGAGTGGCTCCCTTTGTTGCGTCAATACCGTTGACAAGGACATTCCAGTGGTAACTCCAGACCGGCACATTGCTTTCCGCCCATGATTGCGTAGTAAGTCTACGAGCGCTGTGCTGAACTGCATCGCCACGATATGCACATACACGTTTCCACTGTACTCCGAGCGAAGTATAATTTCCCCAAGGTCGACCCTGAAGTGTTGCAGGAATACCGATAGCAGGGTCATCCCGGTACAATTTCGCAATTTCACCAGCCAGAGTTGTGTTTACACCTCCGCTCTCAACTAGTGTTAGGAACTGATCTGTCGTGTTGATACCAGTCGCCGCATATGCAGTTCCTTCGTCGAAATTGGTACCCATTAAAAGTGGTACCTTGACAAATTTACCTTGCTTCAACAGTGCATCTCCTGGTGCAAGAAAGAAGTCATTATCAACCACCTGTCCCCAACCTGGAGTGGTTGCGAAAGAGCTGTTGAAAACAGAGCTGAGCTCTGAAACCGGCACTTTTCTGAGGCAAGCAACTGAATCCCTGGCCGAGCTGCAACCTGTAGCATTGAGAAGAGCAGTGTAGTAGGGTACCCATGACTCGGCAGTGGTAGGCTTGAAGGTACCTGGGAGAGGTGAGCCGCTTTGGAGGACTGCAGCATGGAAGAGCCCATCATTACGACCTCCATAGGCAACGAGCTGAGCGCCAACACTGCGGGCACCTGCACTCTCGCCCCAGACAGTAACCTGGTTGGGATCTCCTCCGAATGCTCCAATATTCTCATGAACCCAGTGAAGAGCCAGTCGCTGGTCACGAAAGCCAAGGTTGGTTGACCCCTCATCCATCAATGCCTTGCTGTGTAGGAAGCCCCAACCGTGTAACCGGTAATTGATGCTAGCAGCAACAATGGGTGTGCCCATTTTCACAGACTGCTCGACGATAAAGGACAGATTATAGCGCGGATCAGAGCTACCTCCATTTGTGAGACTGCCACCGTGAATCCACAACGCAACAGGCAGTCTGTCTTTCTTATCTGTGCCACTTGGTCGCACGACATTGATGGTGAGACAATCCTCGGAAACATAGTTCCCCAGAACCCAAGTATCACTGCCATATCCGATACATTGGCGCGAATACTCGGCTGCATCTCGTGAATCTTGCCATGTTGTATTCAACGATTGGGGGACCCGAAAGCGCAGATCTCCCACAGGAGGCTGGGCATATGGCATTCCGAGAAACAAGTCTTGGTCATAGATGCTATTGTAAGTACCCTTATACGTACCGTTAAGAATAGATGCTGTGGGAGAAGAGTGTTGAGAGGAAAGAGGGGAAGCCTCGCTAAGCCCTGACCAGAACAGCGCCATCAAGGCGCATTTCCGGAGCCATGGTGATCCAATCATGGTGAAATTTCAATTCTATTGAATTAGATATTGAGTTTGTGAAGGAAAATGAAACTTTGGCGGTACAATGGCAGTTGCATGCATGTCAAGGCATAGCGGCGTTGTTTGCAGAAATTGGCACAGGTGGATGAGAGGATCAAATCCCAATCCCTCAAATCGCAATGACGGCCAGAAACACCAACTTGGTCGCGCTGTCAATTGCGGATATCATGTGTCATCAGCGGTTGGCCTCTAATAAACTCAGACCAGGGTGATATCCCATCGACCCACAGTCCTACGACTCTGGTGGGCACTTTTGATGGTCAACCCAAAACCAAGTTGGAATAAAACGTGTGTTTTCCGTCCCTCTACCCGAGAAGCCCACTTTGGAGACGAGAAAACCTAGCGGCCGATCCGGAGACCCAGCAGCGAGACAACCAGCTTGTCGGGTTGTGGCAGGTACTCGGCGTAATCCTCGGCGGTGTCATGTTGTATGGGGCTGCTTAGCATGGGTGGCATGGGTGGGAGAGTTGCATCTAGATGTACGCAAATTACAAAAGCGTACCATTTTCAAGATGATATCTGGTGGATGTAGGAATCGTATGCGACAACTTACAGTGAGTTTCACTTTGAAGTTGGGTGTTGATGTGAGAATCCCGCCGGAACTCCTAGATGAACTAGAAATACCGTCAGTCAATGAGCAGGTTAGCTTGGCAACTTCTGCCACAAAGAGGGGGTGGTGCTCGTGATGGCCTGTTGCCTGTTCAGCCGACAAATTCTCCCCGCGTTTCCTTGCATTGGGTGTAGAATAATTTGCGGGGTCTCCAGGTCATGAGGAGGGTTCGGGGTGTGCTTGAGTGGGGAGTCTGTTGAAATGCCCCCCTTTAATTGGCAGCTCAATACCCTGGCAATAGGCAAAATGCCTGCTGGTTCAAGCGAAACCCTCTATTTCTCCGCTTTCACGCCCCGTCTGGAGTTTTTCCCTCATTGTGACTGAAAAAAAAAAAAACCCCCCCAGAGCACCGCAGATAGCCTAATTCAAGATCTTCCAAATTGTAGAAAGCAACGATGTGAGACCAGAGGAACAAGATGGAGCGAGAAATGCTGCATGGCTAGATATTTGCAAAATCATGGTACTTACTTCATTAGTGTAGGAACTATGTAGCAAGGACCAAACTTAAACCTTGAGTACATAAAAGGCCCCACGGGCTCCACGAGGTAATCAAACTCGAGTGGGAATTTGTGTGAACTCTTGTGGCGGGATTTGGAGCATAGCTTCTAATCTGTCACCAGCTGGTTCCTCAGTGATGCTCGTCGCTTTTATGACAAGGCAAGGCCAAGCTAACTCATCCAAGAAACATATACTATCTAGTAATGCACATGAAAATGCTAGTAGTGCTGAAATTAAAATAAAAAAAACATGGGCGTGTAGTGGCTGCCCAATTTCGCGTGATCCAGAGCCGGCGATTTTTATACTTGGTCTCTCACAACGAGGCTCCAAGCGAACACGGAGCTGCATGGAGAACGGTGGGTCCCCGTAATTTCAATCATGCTTTTCTCCGCACAACACTGCAGCCTTCGCCATTTGCTGCCTATCATGCACCGATCTTTTCGCAAGAAGCCAACTTTGCCAATGCCAGGCGGCATATGTCGGTTAACTAGGTCTTTGGTCAACGAAGGCACAGGCTACAAATGAGGGTCTCGCACGAGGGTCATCATCATAGTCATTGTTTCTTGTTGTTCTCATCTAGCTACCCAACCGGGCGGGGTTTGCTCGAGGAACGAGAGTTCTTTTCCCCCGGTCCCCCCCTCTTTTTTCCAGCGTTTGGTGTTGATTGCACTATCACATGTGCTCATTGGCTCCACTTCTCCTTCTTTTTTGGTCCAAATTTGCCTGAGGCTATGTAATTCTCGCCATTTAGTAGCTCTGCCTTCTAGCGGCCGGGGCTTGGCAGGATCTTATTCTAGCTTCTAGATTCAGGTGCCCGGAGAATGCGGCCTTTGATAGATCATAGAATCATTCCTCGAGCGTCTTATGTGCGAACGGGCCTTTAAGTTGGCAGCTCTTCGTGGCTTCCTGGCCGCCGGCGGCACGTTTGCCATTCCGCAATTGGTGTTGATGGCTGCCGCCGACAGCTCGGTCATGTGACGAGGCCTCAGGCCATAAGGGCTGCAAGCCGTGACTGCTTGCAGCATAATTGCCCGAGTTGTATATACCAACAGCCAATCTTTCAATCGGTCATTTACTCTTTTCTGCTTGTGGTATTTTCACTCTTTTGGACCCCGGGTCAAGAACATGCTAAAGTCCCAATATAAGAATTCTATTATCAGAAGATAAAATTGCTATTAAAATCCACACATAGCCCTATTATAGCCGTGAAACAGTTTCGCGATCTTTTTCTTTCTTCCAGCATTCAGCAGCATCAGCTGTCGCATCATATCCGTATAACCAATCCTGGAAGATGGTATTGCCCATGAGATTCGGGCTACTTGGGTAGTCTCCAGCCTGAAATACGCTTCGCCTCATTTCCAAGGATTCTTGATTCTTCATATGAATGAAGAATCTGTTGGTAAAACTACCTCGCTGGATTGAGTGTGCCCTCGATACTCTGGTACGATAAAAGAAATCTAAGAGCGAATGGAGTTCATTCTTGGAGTTAATGCGAGAGAGTGTCCAACCTAAAACAGCAGCATCTTCAATCGCCATGGCCGCACCCTGGGCAAGATAAGGTAGTGTTGCATGTGCGGCGTCGCCAATGAGGAGCATCTTGCCACCTGGATGGACCCAGTTGGTGACGGCGGGCAGATCAGTCAGACGCCACTTCTCAACTTCCTCAGGGATGAATGATAAAAGTTTCTGAACCCTATTCATGGCATGAGCATTTAAACCATTTTCACAAAGCAGCTCAGGGATGACCAACATTGGGGACCACCCCTTGTAGGCGTTCCGTACCTCAGAAGCACTGGCAGGGGCCTTGAAACCTTTCATCTTCCTATCATCAGGAATAACCATGAGAAGATTAAAAGTCTTTTCCTTTTGCATGTTGTATCTGTACTGATTAGTTTTATGAAAAACCCTCGTAAGACTACATACCCGATGATGTGATGATCTGGACCAAGAAATTGCTCAAAATTTGGGTCTTCACTGAGGGGGGCGAGCTCAGAATCCTGGGTCAACTTCTCTCGTGGAATTACAACACGAAAACATGTATCGCCGGTTTCATGAGGCTCAATGTTGAGTCCTATTTCTTTCCGCGCAATACTTTTGACACCATCAGCGGCAACCAAAAGGTCTCCCCTCAAAATCTCTCCGGATTCAAGTGTCACAGTGGCTTCACTTGGGTGATATTTGATAACAATTTGACCTTTGCGTATCGTTGCACCTGCTTTAATAGCGGCAGAGACCAGAATATTGTGATAATCAGGTCGATAAATTTGCCAGTAAGGAGCGCCGTATCCAAGGCTGCGCTCAATTCAA